>VBSM01003039.1:17768473-17826173 GCA_008086735.1 Cheirogaleus medius
CACATCTCACTCATTATGTTTGTATATATCCATCCTCTCCTCCCCCCTCCCACCAGCCCAACATCTAATAAATGTTATTCCTATATGTCCACCTAGGTGTTGATCAGTTAATACCAATTTACTAGTGAGTATATGTGGTGACTCTTTTTCCATTCTTGAGATACTTCACTGAGTAGAATGGGTTCCAGCTGTATCCAGGAAAATACAAGAGATGCTATATTACCATTATTTCTTAAAGCTGAATAGTACTGCATGGTATACATATACCACATTTTATTAATCCACTCATTTATTAATGGGCACCTGGAATGTTTCCACAACTTTGCAATTTGTGAACTGTGCTGCTATAAACATTCGAGTGCAGGTGTCTTTTTTATAGAGTGACTTTTGTTCTTTTGGGTAGATGCCCAGTAATGGGATTGCTGGATCAAAAGGTAGATCTACTTGTATCGCTTTAAGGTATCTCCATATTGCTTTCCACAGAGGCTGAACTAGTTTGCAGTCCCACCAGCAGTGCAGGAGTGTTCCTATCTCTCCGCATCCACGCCAACATTTATTGTTTGGGGACTTTTTGATAAAGGCCATTCTTACTGGAGATAAGTGATATCTCATTACAGTTTTGATTTGCATTTCCCTGATGATTAGAGATGTTGAGCATTTTTTCATATGTTTGTTGGCCAATATTCCATCTTCTTTTGAAAAATATATGTTCATGTCCTTTGCCCACTTTTTGATAGGGTTGTTTGATTTTTCCTTGCTGATTTTCCTGAGTTCTAAATAGATTCTAGTTATCAGCCCTTTATCGGATGTGTAGCTTGCGAAAATTTTTCCCATTCTGTGGGTTGTGTGTTTGCTCTCTTGACAGTTTCTTTGGCTGTGCAGAAGCTTTTTAATTTGATCAGGTCCCATTTACTTATTTTTGTTGCTGCTGTGATTGCCTTTGGGGTCTTTTTCATAAATTGTTTGCCTAGGCTAATGTCTAGAAGAGTATTTCCAACATTTTCCTCTATAATTCTAATAGTTTCACACCTAAGGTTCAAGTCTGTTACCCAGCGTGAGTTGATTTTTTTGAGAGGTGAAAGGTATGGGTCCTGTTTCAGTTTTCTGCATGTGGCTATCCAGTTTTCCCAGCACCATTTACTGAATAAAGATTCTTTTCCCCAGTGTATGTTTTTGTCTGCTTTGTCAAAGATTAGTTGGCTATATGAGGATGGTTTTGTATCTGGGTTCTCTGTTCTGTTCCACTGGTCAATGTCCCTGTCCTTGTGCCAATGCCTAGCTATTTTAATTACTATAGCCTTGTAGTATAGTTTGAAGTCTGGTAAATTGATACCTCCTATTTTGTTGCCTAGGATTGATTTTGCTATACGGGGTCTTAGCTGGTTCCATATGAAGCATAAGATTATTTTTTCTACATCTGTGAAAAATGACGATGGTATTTTAATAGGTATTGCATTGACTCTGTAGATAACTTTGGGTAGTATAGACATTTTAACAATGTTTTAAAAGTGGATAAATATAGAAATTTCAACTTGGGGTATGTAGTTAAAAATTTTATAATTGAAAATGAAAGATAGAAATATAAATTTTGAAATCATGATTTAGATAAGTAGTATCTCTAAAGGCAGTTACTCTCATTGCTATGGACTGAATGTTTATTTCCGCCCAAAGTCTATGTTATGAAATCCTAACTGTTAGGAGGTCTTAGGAGGCAAAGCCTTTGGGTAATGAAAGCATGAGGTTGGAGCCCTCATGGATGGCTTAGTGCTCTTTTAAGGAGATACTTTAGAGTTTCTTTCCTCTCTCTCTCTCTCTGCTTTCTGTACTGTGAGGATACAATGAGAAGACAGCTGTCTGAAAATCAGAAAGCAGACCCTCACCAAACACCAGATCTGTTGGCAGCTTGATCTTGGACTTCCCAGACTCTAGATTGTTAAAAAAAGAATATTTGCTGTTTTCTCTATTCAGTCTATGGCCAGACAGACTGAAACACTCATGAAGGAGAATGGAAAGATGTAAGAGCCAAAGTCTGAGTCTTGAGTCATACTTTTATGAAGGAAGAACAAGATGAATCAGTGAGGGAAAATAATCACCAATTAATAAAAATTAATGAAAATAAGAACCAAGATAATAGATGTAGAAGATGAATGTAGATAGTCAATGGTCTTAACTGTGAAACTTCCTGTTTGTTCTTCAAAATCCCATTTTAAAACATTAATAATGTCAATTTGAAATATTTAAAGTTGTACAGATAAAAGCCATTTGCTTTAACAAATAAGCCTTGGGTGGCTTTTAAAATTCAATTAGGGTCAATTTAAACACAAAGTCAAAGCATAAAGAGACTTAAGAAGCACCCTGAGTGAAATAAAGAGATTAATGTGGAAACCTCTCCGTAGTGGCAACACAGCTAGTCTGTTTGTCACAGACTGCCTATTTGATGGAGATAATCATGGATATGTGTGTGCTTGCATACATATAATGTATGTACATAAAAAGTAACTTAATAACTGACATGAATAAAGAAAAACACCCCATACAACCAGCAGTTAACCACCTGCCACATATTTAGTTGCCAAACTGGGATTTAATGTCTACACTGAAAAACACATGGTTTTCTGCCAACATCAAAGAGGGAATTGAAAATGAGATCCTAGAATAAAAGAATAACAGAAATGAACATAAAACTAGTCATTAGTCAGTGAAGCATTTGGGGCAGAAGTAAACTTCAAAAATTGGTCAGAAGGTATACATCAAAATCTCAAATAGCAAAGGAATGCCACCAGGAATCAAAGAGAATCTGTTTTAGCCAATGATGAGATTATGATAAAATCTTATGAATTCCTAAAAGAAATAATTTATTAGAGAAAGATAGCAAACTCCAAAAACAGGAGAATCACCAACCTAGGAATTTAGATGCTAGAACAAGTTGACTATGAGTTAGTTTATTTAAAATGTGCGAAATGACAAAAGAAAGATTACAATTAAAAGAAAAGAGAATGACAATGTGAAAAGTGACAATGAAGATGAGAAAACTTACTAAATAGAAATTTGAGAAATAGAAAATATAATGATGGACATGAAAAGTCAATGGACAAGTTAGGCATCAAGGTTAATGCAGAGACATAACAAGTGAATGAGAAAAAAGAATTCAGAGATAGTTACAAAGAGTAAAATGAAGAACAATAAAATGATGATTAAATATAAAAGAGAGCTTTCAGGACATGGGAGAAGAATTTGAATTTACAAAACAAATCCCACAAACCTTACTGGAGGACAAAATGCAGACTATGTAGAAAGAGAATTTCCAAAGGAAATTCTAGGATTGACTACATTTTTTTTTCAAAATAGTATTTCCCAAGTAGTGTTAGAGCAAACTAATATACACAAAACAGTCACACACGCACATACTGAGAGACAAAATATATAAACGGAAAATGGCCCGACCAGGTATTAAAATAGAACTTTGACCTGAAGCAACCAGCCAAGAAGCCAACCCAAAACCTCTGTAGCAATTTGCACCAAATGGTCAGGACATGATCAATAACTGCCAGCTTTATTAATTTCGACCCAAACCCCACTTCCAACTTACAACCAACCAGAGAAAGCCAAATATGCTCTCCTAGCCAATCATATAGGATGCTCCACTTTAGTTACAGGCCTGCAGCTTCCAGATAACAACAGCCTCCAGTCAGGGCATACTTGGACCTTCCCCTTTTTCCACTATAATACTCTCCCACTCCTCTATTTTGCGTGTTCACCACATGCAAATGATGATGGCCGATTCCCTTGCTTTAACAGGCTCTGAACGAATAGCCTGTGCGTGGTCTCATTTACATGATCTTTATTTTTCTACAACTCATATCCCAGACATATTGCAGTGACTCTTAAAACTAAAGACAAATAGACTTCGATCATCAAATGTGCCATTCAGCAGAGGCAATTCTACCAAATGTATCAGAATAAATTTAGATTTATATACCAGATAGATTTATATATGAGATTTATATAGATTTACATACCAGATTAGATTTATATATCACATGAGGAACATTTAAACTTCTAGAGGAAACAATAATGTACAAAATATTTTGACATGAATTTGCAGGCTTTAAAAATATTAACTATGTCTAGCTAACTCTTTAAAAATTTTATTTTGTGAGAATGGAAGAAGTTGTTAAATGTACTGTGCATTCAGTGGTTTGATAGTTATATAATCAGGTTTTCAATAGTTTACTACATTCTGAAACTCATTCTAGAAATTTCTAGATAGTAATATTAATAATAATGTGGCTTTGAGTGAGGCAGTCCTGGCTACAAATTTTATCATCACACTTCACAAGCTATGGGATGTAGAGAAAACTAATCTTAGTTTATTCTTCTACGAAATAGTATTAATGGTAGATACTGTGTAGGTTGGTTGTGAGTATTGACAAATAGACAAAGAATATTATCTTCACTTAATAAATGATAGATCATTTGAAATAAATCTGTTGAAGCTAATTCATAGACATTGTTCTTTGGATATAGTCAATGATCATTAATCTCTTAAATGTTTTTGTAATATAAAGCAATGATTGTTCTTTCTGCAATATAAATTGTACTGTGTTTGATCTTTTCAAGACTTTTATATATTTATGACTTCTCTATGTAATATTCCATATAATGACAATTTATACATCATTAACATTACCACATTTACCAGTACATTCTAGAGGATATAGTAGTAGAAATGCTCAAGTTTGTTTTTGTCAACTGATGGAACTATATGCCCTTTCTTAGCTAAAATATGTGGCTCTTTCTTAGATAGTGGGGTGGAGAAAATCTGAGATGAGCCACAGGTTCTGGGGTGAGTATGAGTAAGGCTGATTGGTGTGGAGAAAATTCATTACTTAATTCTTCTGCACCATGGTTTTCTTATCTGTGAAATAAGAAGGTATTGAAGAGCCTTCTAATTATATTTTGAGAAAAATATTGTGTTGGTTTTTACTGTTGAATAGTTTAGAGACTTCTATGCATACCCTGACAGAAAGGTTGGCATGAAATCCATTAGGAAATAGAATATTCATATTGTGTATAATAAGGCAAGAGAATGGACTAAATAATGGACTCCTAGATGTTTATCTAATAAAATGTTCATGAGAATAAAGGCTATTTATACAACTTTAAGCACAAAGCAGAATGTGTAAGGAATGGGCAACAGTCCTCAAGCTCATGCAAAATACATAAGTAACTTTCTCACTAAGAATACGTAGCTACACACTCACAAGGTGAGAGAAACTCAGCTCTATTTAGCTAATGATAGTTGTATCTGCATATTTCACATGAAACAATGTAAATGCATTTTCAAAGAGGTCATTTAAAGAAGCACATACACAAAAAATTAATTATAACAGAAATTACCTTAAGTGACCCAGAAATGATTTAAATATGCAGAAAATGACTCCACATCTGACATGCTACTGATATATTTTATACTACTGATATATTTTAGAGTCTTTATTATATTTAAAAAGCTCACTTATTCAACACAAGTTACTTTTACCTTACAAAATAAGCATCCGTTTGCTTTCCCTAAAAGAACATGATTTTATTTGCAAATTGTTAAAAAAAATCTAGTGAGCTTTCTAGCAAAAAAAAAAAAGAGTTTATGCATAAAGTTAAGGTACTTTTATATAAAATCACCTCCTTAAAACAGTTATTACTGAAGAATTTAAAAACCCTCCATACTGTCTTATGTAATAAAGGGAGTGAATTCAAGTAATGAATATATATTCAAAATATTTGCTCGTTCAGTCTCTGTTGGCCTCACAGGACACTTGTAAAAGAGTTCAATTTTTAAGTTAATGCTGCACTATAGAATATAAACATAACACAAATTCCATGTTGAACTAAGTTTTTCTGAAAAAGAATAAAAAGGAGAAAATTCTAAAATCCCTGTAGTGTGGTTAAACACTCCCTGGAACAGAAACTACTTTCGAACAGGATGTATTCCTTGGAACATCAATATCCATCAGAAACATCTGGAAATTCATTATAAATGAAAATTCTCAGGCCCAGCCCTAGAAACAATGAATCATGAATCGGTAGCTCTGGCATTCTAAGAAACCCTCCAGCTGATTCAGGTGTATGCTGAAGTTTGAGAATCACTATTCTAGGAAAGGAAGAAGGAAGACTCCTCAAACAATACATCACTAAGTAGTCCAACAATTTTTACTCTAGCAAAAATAAAATAAAAAATGAATTCAATTTTCCTCACTCCATTTTCAGAGGAAGTATGTGTTGACTTATGTGGAATAAGGAAGGATTGGTCTTTCTGACAGTACTTGAGTTTTTTACCTCTGTTACCCCAGGAAAATGACAACTCAATGGTTAGTAGAATGTTATCCTTAGAAATTTGACAGAAAAGAGCTTATTAACATATGTGGAAACCATTAGCTCAAGCGTTTATTAAAGAGATGACAGTTCTTCAGGGGAGCAGAAAGCCCAAAACATTTATTATTTATACTGAAGTAGGTCACAGTTTTGATTGTGCCCATTTCAAAAGGCATAAATAATGGGTTTTCCTCATTGTAAAGGGTCTGCTGGACGTGGACTATGATCTTAACACCAGCTAGTTGGTCAAATCTGGTTTAGGAAGAGGAAAGAGGAGGAACAGCTAAGGGTCAAGAATTTTACAAGGGTCAATGGAAACATTCAGTCCTTCAGCATCTTTAGCACTTGCATTAAACCTAATATGCAAGAGTTGTAAAAACAAGTCCACTCATACTGTAATCACATAAGAGTTAATTTTAAGATATTTCATATAAGAATTATCCATTTATTAACATACAGTTTCATCAACATATTACGTATCATCTAGATCATCTCATCTAATCTTTGAACTATTTGTGGTATGATTTTTTATTTCATGTTTTACAAATATAGGTTGGTTGGCCAAAAGGGAAAAGTTTAAAAGTGAAGTCTTACGCCAAAGCATTTTATCTTAGCATTATACCTAAATTGCTTCTAAATGTACTATAACAGACAAACAGAATTTTAAACATATTTAGAAATGCTTTATCACCAAAAGCAGGAGTTAAATATCAACAGAACAATTTTATTTTAATTTAATTATTCTTTATATGTCTCTACCTCTACTCAAGATGCATAGTGAATTTAAATTAAAAAATCAATAAAACCAGACTAAAAGGCTATAATCCATCAAAAATATATCTGATTATTATCTGAGGGAAAAAATCCTTTGGTTTTTCTAGATTTGCAAGTTTTTCAACAATCGATGTATATCCCAGCCATTCTTAATCGTATAGAATGTATAAAGTTGATAATGAGCTATGACTATAGTTTTATTTTTATAAATATACACACACATACATGCATAAGACTAACTATAGTATTTTTCAAGAGATTTGTTAAAATGTAATGTTATACTGGCTTATAGATGACCAGGAACAAGAATCCTATGCTATTAATTATTATATTTAAGGACAACTAAGTAGCAAGTGCTTTTCACACAATTAATTAACTCAAAGGAGGTGATTTGTTATTTACAAACAGCACGGTTTATAATGATGATAATAGTATAATAAAACCTTAGATAGGATATAACTGATAGTATGATGGAGCAGCTTGCACTATGATGTTCTTCATCGTATGTTGCCTAGGGCAGCAAGAAAGTATTTAGCAGTAAAGGTCCCTTTATTCTTCCAGCCAGAACACTAAGCTAGCAAGATACAAACCAACCCCTTCTTGGAAAGTTGAAATGAAACTATTTCTCTCTTTCATGCCTGCAATAGATACAGTATGATTAATATGTGATGAATATTTTGGCCATAGGAAGTACCCAGGGTTAAATCAAAGTGTTCTGGCTAAACATGGGAACAAAAGCTTCATACTTTTAGAAATTCATTATAATATTCTTTCATGAATCAACTATATTAGGGAATATTTTCAGGTTTCTTGACTATTAAAAATCCTCCATTGCTGTTCAAAACTCTCCTAATACTGTAAAAGAAAGAAGGAAATTATGTCGGGCTTTTTCTTTTTTAACCATTGCTACTCATTTCTTAATTTATTCTTATTTTATTCTTGTGTGTGTTAGAGGGTTCAGTTCCTTCTTTTCCATACCCCCTTCTAAGTCCTTAGTCAAGGTCCTTATTTAATGCCCATCACATGGAATTTGCTCTATTCTGCTGCTTCATTAAATTCATTTTGGAATCACACTCATTCTCCTTATCTGGGACTTGAAAATACTCTATATCTTGGCATTGTCATGGATTTGCAGGTACAGTGTTTTGACAAACATTTATTCCTCTTTTTTTTAAAAAAAACTACATTGTAGTTGCTTTACTCATCCACACTTGGGAATATCAAGCTAGCATTCTAAGGCTCTCTGTTTTCAGAGTTGATGTAGCCTAATGTACATATGCTCCATAAAATTACTTCTGATTATTGTTTTCCATTTTCTTCCTCCTCTGGTTAATAATATAAAAATTAATAATATTCGTTGAGCTCTTCCTAGGTTGTAGGCAATGGGCTAACTTATGTGTATAATACAGCATAATGAAAGATTTTAAAAAATATGTTTTTTTTTCTCATGGAGCTCTGAGATTCCTGTTTGCTTTTTGTTGGATCAAGCTGCTGAACTTCTTCAGATAGTAACAGGAAATTCAAAATTTAAGCAATGAAAAGAGATTTTAGTTATCATCATCTCAATATCTATTTAGACCAAACCACACAAAAAGCTACAAAGAACTACAAATAAACATTTATTGAAAAACCTAATTAGGATAAACATAGAAATAGATAATTCAAAATTTCCAGTGAATTTCCAAGTATACTATTTTGACATGTGCAGCCACTTTGTGGTATAGGTAGGACATTGTTTAATTAGAAAGTTCATTTAACTAAAACAAAAGTAGTTGAGAACTGAATCCAAGCTTTTTGAATTCTAATTGGGGGACCATCTTGATATTAAGCAGCTCCTTGGAAATAATGCTGAAATATGTTTTTCTTAAAGTTCACTCTGAATTGAATTATTGAGTGCAAATATGAGCCCATACCAATATTTAGACTTGAATAGAATTTATCTCTGAAGAGCTTTTTCAAATCTCGGACCCCTTCTATTTTACTGATAGCTTCAGGATAATAATAGAAAGGGAGGATGCACAGTCCCAGTCTTTACTTTAAATGTGTAAATTGATATACTGTATAACACTGAGTAAGAAATTTAACCTCCTAAGACCTTAGTTTTCCCATCTGTGTAACAGAATAGTCTGTGATTCTCAAGAAATGAAATGTTTAATATACCATTTGGCTAGAGAGACCTGGTATTATGAGTTGGCAGATGGCAAAAGGCAGCAAAAATTAGAAGATTCTGGCTTTACATGGCACACTTAAGGTGAGAAAGCCACAGAAAAGTTGGTAAAACTGAAGCTACACTTTTCTTATTTGTACAAAATATTAGAGTCAGACTGAGAGACTCATAAGCTTATGTTTGTCCTTTATAAATTTGCTCTCATCACTATGGGAGTTAAAAGTCATAAAGCTGAATAATGATAATTAAAATTAGCATAAAATTACATGGTACTTCAAAGCAGTGTACAAAATGAATTGAGAAATAGAGAAATAAGCCAAGACTTACTAAGGATTATGTTTTCTAACAATTTTGTTTGATGCTTTCCTAAATCACAAATTTTCCTTTTTGCAAAAGGTAATGCATTGTTTAAGAATGTAAATCCTGCAGAGAGACCTGTTGATAAAAAATGGAGAAAACTGCTTTGAAATGAGTTATTTGATCTCTGTAAATACTTATTTTTAATTTTAACATCAGATAGATGGTGAGGAGTCTCATCTTTCTTTGAAAATTCCTAATCTTGAAAGATTCCTAATTTTTCAATGAATGTAAACAAATGTATATCTGCTTTCTTTTTTTTCAATTTCCGAATATTACAGGGGTACAAATGTTTAGGTTACATAAATTGTTTTTGTACACTTTTAGTTTATATCTATATATTTTCTTTCACTGGTCTTGAAATATTATAAAAACCAGCTGCTATCATATTTAAATAAATTATAATCAAGTTATAATTTCTATAATATATTATAATATAGAAATATTTTAAAATCTTCTACATGTAATATGACTTACATAATTCTGTAATAAGCAAGTGTATTACCTAGAGCTTCCTTGATAATGACAATTTGAGTGATACACATTTGGGAAAAAATTTGACACTAAAGATTTTATCATTTTCTAAAATAATTTCTTAACTAAATGTATGAAATTTCCTATGATGCCTGATAGAACTTATTAAATGTAAGAGACATATGACAGTATATTCTATTTTCTTTGGTTGTACCTTATAAGGAAATGATTCAGAAAAGCAGGTGAACACAAACTAAAAAAACTATTTTGATATTGAATGGTGGCAGAATATGCCACCCCAAAATATGGCACTTTCTCATGAGGATTATTTTGAGCTAAATGCACGTAAAAAAATAACAATTAGCAGGTGCAAGAAGAATTCTCTGACCCCCCCACCCACCACAAACACACACACCTTTTTCTTCGCAAAAGCAGAGGATATAATAAAACCCCCATTTGAAAGATGTTCTCCTTATAACAGAGGAAACTAACATTCTTATCATTGAGGATGAGAAGTTGAAATTGAGAGAATTTTGTACAAACAGACCTTAAAATAATTATTATCATCTCTTAGCCTCCCCCTCATAGTTTAGTTATTTTTCCACAATTGTCTCTCTTTGTTCAACCTAATTAAAAGCATTTATGTTTTGTCACTTTTTAGGGGCATCATTTCCTATGAGGGTTACCATGTCATGTAAAATTTATATTAAATAAATTTGTATGCTTTTCTCCTGTTAATCTGTAATCTATCTTACATCAATTTAAGTCTTAGATCTAGCCCAAAACAAAAAACCTCTAAGAGGCAGAGGTAAAATTTGAGAGTAAATCAATATTTACAAGAATGAAAATGTCCTACTAAAAAACTAACTTCAAATAGAAGTGTCAAAATACAATAATATAAGGTGTCAGTAGGTTTTATTGTAATTGATGCCTTTATTTTCATAATATTGGCCATTACTGATAAAGTTGAATAATGTAATGGAATTTGAACTCAACACTACATGGGTTCCACATACAGTGCTTCTAATTCAGGGAATCTAACATTCAGCACAGGAATCTTAATCTTTAACAAGTTTCTTAGGTGCTGGCTTTCAGGAATAATAGGAGCCATTATTCTGGAAGACTTCTCAGTAGAGTTCAAAACTAACCATAATATGGATATTTAAAAATTATAAAATTTGGCTTAGACTTTGCCAGAAACAAATTCTGAAATGAGGATGTGAGTACAAGTAAAGTATTTGTTCTTGAGTTTCCAGAGAATGTTACTCTGGTAGGAGAGAGTTAGAGAAATCAATAAAGGAAAGAAAAGACAATGCAACAATGGGTGCAGTGGCTACTGTGGGCAACTAGAGCAAGGACACTGGATTTTTGATGTATTAACTTGCTCCATCATTGATTAAGGGCTGTCTCCAGGGCCGTTAACTAACACCCTATCCCTCCCTCCATCCCTTTCTCTAACACACATGCACACACACACACACACATCATCATCATCATCATTATCTCTTACTTATCCTATACCAAGAGGGGCCCCATGGTCACGTGTAAAAGAGTCATAGGAATTTGAAGTAGAAAGCTTTTGTCATGTACAGATGTGTGCTGAGACTACAACAGTAGGTGATTGACAGTGCTTACTATATAGAACCCACAGTAACTAAATCCATGAGTCAAATAAAAGAACAATTGTGATTTACCTTGTGTGTGTATATATTTCTATTGAAATTCATTATAAAGAATTTATAGCATAGTAAGTATGTCTTTGTTATTGTGTTAAGAAATTTAGCAAAATACAAATACAGACAGGACACTCAGTTAAATTTGAATTTCAGATTATCAGTGTATCATTTTTAGTATAAATATGGCCCAAATACTGCATGGTGGTATACTTATACCAAAATAATCATTCATTGCTTATGTGAAATTCAAATTTAATCATGCATCCTCTATTTTATTTGGTGTCAATACTTTAGTTGTAGCTTTAGTAAGAAACTGACTTTGGATTATTAGGATTATTAGAATTTATTGTTACCCTCAAGAAAATTCTGAAAGTTCTCTGGCCCATAATCCATTTTTTGCCAAAATAGTTTAAGTGAAGATCATGTCAAACTCTGAGATTCTTGAAAGATTAAAAGAAAATTTTCTTTCCATATTGACTACCTCTATAATAAGTGTGAATACATAAATGTACTTATAAATCCTAAAAAAATTAAATACTTTTGAATCATAGTTACTTTTTTTAATGCTTTCTGGCATTGTTCTGTTTCTTGACAATTTTTAGGTGGTTGATTTATTTTATGTTTTTCATTAAGAGTAAAGAAAACTGGCCTGTGAAGTTTAAATTTTAAATCCACAAGCTTAAATTTACATCTATCCACTATGAGAATGCACATTCATTCAGTAAATAGAAATAAACATTTTCCTAGTCAATATTTAAAAGTGTGAGAGAATTCTGTCAATAACTCATTTCACATAAATTTCTATGAATATATGAAATTATTTGTTTTCCACAGAACAAATTGTATCAGCATCTCATAAGGAAAGCAGAAACAGAAGTCTGGTATGGTAACATAGGATACAAGAATCCACCCTTCAAAGCGATAAGAGGCTTATGTTTGAACAAAAATTTCTAAGAGTAGTATAAAAATATCAAGTGCACAAATTAAACCCATTATTGTGCATGGTGGACAACCTTGCTTGGGTTGCTATTAATATTTCTGTACTGTGGGTTTATTCCATTTCTCCAGCCACTTCTTCTCTATGTACTAGAAGATCTTAAAATCTACCAGTCTCCTCAGAACAACACCCTGCCCCATCTTCTTTAACTCCCTTAACTAAGTAGATGATCTGAATTCCTTAATGACAGAGTAAACAGAACTTCAAATGGAATCTACCTCAAACTTCCCGCCATTAGATCTGTAAATCAACCTGTATTCAGACATGTTCTTTTCTAAGACCTCCACATCTATTCTAATTCTGATTATGCCTTTCCTTATGAACAACTTGCCCAAGAAGTCCTTTCTTCTGTGCCTTCAATCTCTCTCTCTCTCTCTATGTGTATTGTATTAAATTTATCCATTCTGATAAACTAACAAATGTTACCCTACTTAAAAATATATTTAAAAAGAATGCTTCTCCTTTATTCCTCATTTCCATCCAAGGAGCACTTTAATTCTCTCCTTTTCATTGTCTATATTCTCTGAATTTTCTGTATCCGTACTATTTGTGTCCTAATTTATCTCTCATTTTGACTCCCTTTCAATCTGATTTTCTTACTCACTATGCCACGTGTTCTATTTCGTTTTATTTTTCACTAGTTCAGTGATAGCGTCTATCTGATTAAATTCAATAAAAACCTCTCAGTCTTCATTTACTGGTAATTACACTGTTGATGTCACCTTGTTATGTTTGTTTGGTTGCTTGGTTATAACTCTTAGTTTGGTTTTCATATCACACAAAGCTGAATTTCCTTTTATTTTCTGAACCCTTGTTTTGAGACACATATGCAACTCTTTCATTCTTCTCTACATCATTAGATGTTGCAGTTATGCAGGAAGATATCCTAGATTCTCTTTTGAATTCTATACTCTCTTTCTAGATGATTGTGTTTTCTACCATGTTTCTAACCAACATTAATTTGCTGATAGCATCCAAACTCTATCTCCAGCATAGGTAGTCTGTTGAGCTCCAAGCTTCCATTTCTATATGTACACTTTATAAATTTCTTTTGACGTATTACAGGAAGTTCAACCTCAACATATTCATGCATCCATCCATATATTAAACAAGTATTTATTGAATGGCTCCTGTCTGTACAGAAGATATGGCAATCAGTGAACAAAACAGAAAAAAGGCTGGGCATGGCAGCCTCACTCACGCCTGTAAACCCAGCACTTTGGGAGGCCAAGGCAGGAAGATCAGTTGAGCCTAGGAGTTAGAGACCAGCCTTATTTATATATAAATAAATTAAATGCACATGGTGGTACATGCCTGTACTCCCAGCTATTTTAGAGGCTGAGACAAGAGGATTGCTTGAACCAAGAGTTTTAGGCTGCAGTGAGCTATGATGACACCACTTCACTCTAGCCCAGCCAACAGAGCAAGACCTTGTCTCAAAAAAAAAAAAAAATCCAGAAAGATAACAATATAAAACAAAATTCTGCCTTCTACGTCGTTAACTATTCCAAAGGGTAAAGCAGACTAAAATATCAATAGTATTCTTATTAATACTTTGTCATTAGCTTAATATTAATTGAATAAAGGATAAGATGTTTAAGAAGGTTTAAAATTTTAGACTAAGTGGCCAAGGAAGGCACTCCTATGTAAAAAGTATGAAGGTGAAACAACTAACCTTGGGGTACCCTTGGGGAAGAACTGTACAATCAAAATATATTAATACAAGTACAAAGACTCAGGGGCAGACATGGGATTACATTAAGGACATTGCTAGGATAGTGCACTTGAGTGAAAGAGATTGAAGAAAATGATGAAGTTAGACATGTACAGGATCCCTGATTACTAGGACTTTATACGACATTGTAAGTCATTTGGTTTTTACTGTAAGATGGGAAGTTATTGGAGGGTTTTGAGCAGAGGAATGACAATGACTGACTTACATTTTAACAAGACAAATTTCTCATTGCTCTTTAGGGTTAAAAAGGTCACAAGGGAAGCAAGTAGACCAGCTATAATGCTATTAACATAGATTAAGCAAGAAATGAAGTGCTTTGGACAGTGTGTGAACAGTTGGAGGTGCTGATAAATTTTAGGATGCTGATATTATGAAAGCTGAAGCAGTGATTTTCACATAAGGTATGATGAGAAAAAGAATAGAGTCAAGAGCAATTTCAAGAATATTTATGTAGTTATGAATAAGCAAACAATTGGAAGAATTTGACACTCACTGATTAGAGTAAAATTGGAAACTGACTTGAAATATTCAAATTAACCACCAAAACCACATTCCTATCTAGTGTTTCTCTTGTCAGTAAATAATATTGAAAAGATGCTTAATCCAGAAAATTTGAAATCATGATTTTACCTCTCTTCTTGAGGAGAATGTTTCTAAATATATATATATCTATATGTTATTTGAAATATAGACACCCAATATTTACAGCATGAATACACTGCCTCATTATGCTCTTTGGTCCAGTCTATTACATAAGAAACTTAATCAGATTTCTCATATCCATTTTGCCTCCTTCAGATTCATTTTTTTAAAGAAAAGAAAAAAGTATTTTAAAAATAAAAATAAAAAATGAGATCCTTAGCTTAAAACCACTTGATAGTCTTCCCAATTTCCCTTAAATTCCAAAATCCTTAAATTGATAATCAAAACCTTGAATAATCTCATTGCCATCTGCCTCTCCAACTTTGTCCTGAACCAAAATATCCTTTAATCCATATATTCTAGCCCTGGTGATCTTCATTCAGTTTCTCAAATGGACTCCATTCTCTTTTGCACCACAGCATCTTCATGTATGTAATTTTTCCATATAGTTAACATGCTGGTTAATTTCTACTCCTTTTACAGTCTCAAATAAGGCCACATATAAATATGTAATTTCTGAACCCACAAAAAAGTTACAATGAACAGGGAAACTTATTTATAGCATTTCAAGCTGTAATTATTTATATAGTATCTTGCCATATAGATTATAAATTTTATGCAGACAAGAATGAGAAAGTCTTGATAAGATGCAGGTTCTGAAACCCACAATGTAGAATTTGTTTCTTAAATTAATAAAGGGGTAGATTTTGTATTGGTTTTAATTTGTGCTTTCCATTGTATCAAGTATAAATATTTTCCTTTGGTTATAATGTGTCAATATATGTACATATCTATTAATTTAAAGTATTTTTAATATATTAACTCATGATGCATTTATATGTTACTTTAATGGTTATTTTCTCAAATTTATATAGGTTTTCATTAATTATAATGTGGAGGTATTTTCCAAGTTGTGTATAGAAATATTATTAGAAGACTAAGTTTTTAATATGTTTTCCATTGCAAATGAATTGAGGAAACACTGGATTAAACAAATCTCAAAAACACATACCTTTAGCACAAAAGTTCTCATTGTCATAATGTAACAAAATAAACTATGAATCTCCAAGAGGGAAATAAAACATGAAAAATTGTCCAAACTTAAAGACCATTGACTCTCTTAATACTAAGAACTTGCTGGGCATCGACTTACAATGAAATCTAGACCAACATTAAAAAGCAACTTGTTAATTTATTTCTATTGATAAATAAAAATAATGGGCAGAATACATTCATTCACAAATGCTCATTCAATGACATATAAACTCAAGTTGATATAGTCTGGAAGTAAAAAGTGGAGAATTAGTATGAAGAGATTTAAGGCTAAGATTTAAAGGCTACAGCAATAATGAAGTCTCATTTTCATCATCAGTATGAAATCTGATCTAAGTTCTACAGTAATCCCCCTTTATCCATGGAGGATATGTTTCCAGACCCCCAGTGAATGCCTGAAACTGTAGATACTACCAAGCCCTATATATGATATATTTCTTACCATATATACATGCATTTCTATAATAAAGTTTACTTTATAAATTAGGCACAATAAGAGATTAACATTAATAACTATTAATAAAATAGATCAATTATAACAATATGCCAGCATCACTTCTCTTGCACTTTGGTGCCATTATGAAGTAAAATAAGGGTTACTTGAACACAACCGCTGTGATACTACCACAGTCAGTCTGATAACCACAAATACTACTAAGTGACTAATAGGTGGCTAGCAGGGACAGCATGGCTATTATACTGGACAGATAAATCATTCATGTCCTACGTGGGATGGAGTGGGACAACATGAGATTTCATCTAACGCCTCAAAACAATGCACAGTTTAAAATTTATGAATTGTTTATTTCTGGAATTTTCTACTTAATATTTTAAGACCATGTTGACCACGGAAAGTAAATCCATGGATAAGAACTGAGTACTGTATATGAAATTTCTTAGTAATCTATGATTTAAAAGAATGATGATTTCATCTGATTTTTAAGAAGTTATATTCCTTCACAAAACTTTAACCCAGAGAGGACTGAAGGATTATTTCAGATTTTTTGGATATCATTAAAAGGAAGATAATTTCAAGGGATGTTATCCTTTGATTACACACTGAATTCAAAATAAGAAAATGCAGTGGTTCCATGGTGTAATGGGGAGCACTCTGGACTCTCAAAATAAGAAAATGGTCTGGGAATATCAATCCATTAAATTGTATAAGCTTATTTTCTCACAAAGTACTTTACAGTACTTTTTCCATTCTACAAGCTATTTTATTTTTGTTACGTAAAGGAGTTAGAGGAAGCTTAAGTATGCATCTGGTACTTGAATAATGCATTCTATATAAATGTTTTGTAAATCAATAAAAATAAATACCCCAAGATTATAAAACACAAAAGCATTGTAAATTTACCATGCAATACTCTACATTTTACAAGACATCTGAAAAATTCATCTGACATCCTGATAGGTGTTTTAAAATACTTTGTACACCACTTTTGAATTTTACATTGAAATGAATTGATCCTAGAAAAAGTAAGAGTAGGATTTTGAATGTGAGCCAACAGATACTCTATAAATATCCATAGGCAAGGTTGTGTCTAGATATATTTTAAGAAGTAAAAATAACAGGAATCCTGAACTTCTAAAATATTTTCTTGTTCTTAGTTTATTTTATCCCCAATTTGTATTATATGTAGAATTAATTTTGCTTTATAAATCCCTAAATGTATTTAAATTATACATATAGTTTAATGATTTAGGCTTTTCATATTATTGAGAGTAGCTCTCAAGAGGAACAAGTACATAGCATTTTGCATTTTTGTTCCTTTCATGAGTATATTCTAGAAATCAGCTTTTTCTGTGATATAATGTGTCATTTAGGATCAGTCCTATGTCTCCTGCTAACTATTCCGTATTTCTATCTGTGGGAGTTTTCCTTAGAGAACATCCACTTTCAGAAGTTCCTCATTCTCACTGCTCTATCTGAGCCTTGGTTTGCTTATCTTAGCAAAATGTACAAGACTCATATGCTCTATTTAACTGAGTTTTTCTTAAGGGGCTGTATTTTGTTCCATCTATTTTAAATTATTTTTTAAAAATGTTTAAAACATGATTCTGAGTGTTGATTATTGCTTATTCCCCTATTCCCTGACTCAACAATTTTATGATTACCCTTGATTCTCAAGTCAGTTTGGTAATAAGTTCCAAACCACACATCATAACTTTGTGATTTGTTGCTTTGTTTTGTTAAGTGTTCAAGACATTGAGAATATATGTTTATATCATTTGTTTTGCAATGATAGTATTGTAGGAATGACTATTGGCTTTAAATGCAAAGAAATTTTATTTATCCAAAATAAACACAATAGGAAGCTCAAAAATACAACTTAAAGGGAAGAAGATGTATGGAAATTTATAAACACTTATACTTGACCATGACATAGGGAGTCTCTTACGGTTTTTAAGCAAATGATAGATAATTATCTGGCAGAGATATTATAGGATGAAATCTTTCTCTGAGAGAAAACTTATTCCAATTAACTTTTGAGGATATTTTATAATTTTTTCAGTATTCTACTATAGAAAATTAATAGGGAGAACTCTATCCCTGGACCAGTATCCTAAAACGCAAAAAAAAAAACTTACCACCATAAAAAAAGTAAAAATGTTTATTTTAAATACAAAAATGTTTTAAAATTATTTTCTGATATCAAAAATAAAAGCACCAACTAAGATCCACTCCCCCCCCCCCAAAAAAAAGAAAAAAAAGGGAGGGGGATGGAAACCAGACTTGCAAGCTAAAATATAAATTTTAACTGCACTGGAAAATTTTGCTTATTTCAGTACACTGAATGAGAGAAGGCATGGATCTTAACCAAGTTAGTATTTTGAAAGGAAAACAGCACCACAGGCAGCCGTAGACCTAAAAGGAGAATCCTATTAAGAACAGGCTGCAGACACAAGGGAGATGAGAAGGAAATAAGTCTTTGTATATTTCAGCAACGTATAAAAAAAGATACCCTGAGAAATTTTAATCACAGAATTACCCTCACACGTGCCTAATTTTTGAATTTTCAATAACTATTATCCCCAAACTCAGAAAAACACAATTAACTGAAATTAGCCCTGGGTATACAGCAACCTCAGTACCTGTAATAAAAAATGCAATATTCTCTGAAGAATAAACTGTCAACTGAAGTTTTATAGGTTACCCTAAATAAGCTCAACTGAAAATTAGTCACAATATAAAATTATAAAACAAAGGAGAAAAGCTATCATGGATAAGAGCCAACAGAAATACCATAAAAAATTAAGTCCTAAGGCTCAAGATAGTGAAATTATGAAAAACAGAATGGATGATAATATGTATGTATATGAAAAGTAAAAATTTTTAAATAAGGGAAAGACATATGATAATTTATTAAAGACAGAATATTTTTAAAATGCCAAATTATAGTCTACATATAAAAGATAATATCCTTATAAATAGAAATTCATTGTTTGTGTTAAGTAACACACAACTAAGAAAAATAAGTTAACTTGTAGATTATTGAAAGTAAAAAAAGATTATAGTAATAAAATAAAATAAAATTAAATTAAAAAGTAATAAAGATTAATATTAAATGCACAATATTAGTCAAAATAAAATTAGCTTAGAATAGCAGATAATATATATTTGAGACAAATTTATTGTCAATGATATTAACCATAAGTCTAGTTATAAAAGTTATGCTTTACCAAAAAGTTACCTTCCAATATTGCATTAAATATAAATAAAAATTTAGAGAGCAAAATTAAAAATGGATACATTGACAAATCCACCTCATGATGAAACAGAGACTTAAAAACCTCTCTCATAATTAACAAAATAAATTTTGACAATATTTGTAAGCACAAAAATATGAAAAAATTGCAAGTAAAGGTAATGTATGTATAAAAACTACATACCTCCAATTTATGTCCTATAGATTTTTCTGAAATATACATGAAAAAGTTATAAACCTTGACCATGTCTTAGACAGCAAAATGTATTTAAACTAAAATCTAAATACTGTAATCATATTGGTGAAATTCTCTCCGGCAGTAAGATTAGTTTAGGTATCAACAACACAAAGAAAATAAAAAAGAGCAAATGTATTTGAAAATTATTCAATACCATGGTAAATAATTTCTGAGTGAGGAAGAAGAAATCATATTAAAATTAGAAAATATCAGAATGTAATAATAAAAATATAATACCTCAATAACAGTTGGACATAATTACTTAGCAATTGAAAGCTTTACATATTTAATTTGGAAAATAATGTTGAAAATTAATATAATCATTGATACTGAAGATACTAAACAAACTAAATGGACATTTAAATTAGGCAATGAAAGAGCAGAAATTAGGGAAATATAAAATAAAAATATAATGTAAAAAACTAATAGTCAAAGTCTAGTTTGTAAAAAATACTAATATGATGTAGAAAAAAATTTATAGTGGTTGGTAAATTGCATTATTTTTTTCAGAATATATGTGGTGTTTAAATACTAAGCCAAGTCTAACCTAGCCTTATAAAAAGAAACACATTTTTATTATTCTAAGCTTCATTTTTTTTACCAAAGAATAAACACACTGAAACAGAAATTAACAATTGCTAATTATATGTGTGGATTTGCTAGAACAAGCAAAAATATATGACATTAGTTCCAGGAATAGACAGTAGAAGTTAAAAAGACACTTCTGTTATGAAATAATGAAACATTTGATACCATATTGCCTGCCATAACATGGAAGGGATATAATATACCTAACGAATCCTGGATTTAAGCAACTCATTTAGAAAACTAAATATTACTAGTGTGCCCTGGTTACTATTACCTGCTATTGGCTCAAGAAATTAATCCATTAATAAATTAGCCAATATACAAAAGAGAACAAAAGGAAATCAAGAGAAATATGAAATATCTACAATTATAACTATTTCTCATTTCCAACTAGAGAAAGATTAAAGCTAGAGGACCTTTGTGAGAGAGAGTTTGTGTATGTGTGTGGGTGTATGTGTGTGTGTATGTGTGTATGTATGTGTGTGTGTATGTGTCCAGGGATACAAAGACATGTAGTAAAATAATTTTTAAAAAAATAAACAATAAATTTAAGGTTCTTTGCTACCTGGAGTGGTAAGTACAAGGGATGTAAACATAGAAAGGTATAGATTAGGCTTTAATGCTAATGTAATGTTTTATTTATTTAGCTGTTTGTAGGTACTTATGTTGATTTTAACATTCATTATATATTTCTGTATGCATAAAATATTTTATACTTGATATTTTTCACAAGAAAACATTTTTGAAACCTCTATAGATTTAACTAACATAAATTACATGTGGAATATTAGAAAATAAAAAGAACTAGAGAAATAGATGTGAATAAACTAAAATGATTCTTTCTAAAGCAAACCTAAGAGGGGAATTGAGATACAAATAGAATAAGTACCGTGTTTCCCCGAAAATAAGACCGGGTCTTATATTTATTTTTCCTCAAGAAGACACCCTAGGGCTTATTTTCAGGGGATGTGTTATTTTCCCCTCAAAGCCTCAGCTTGCAGCACGCACAGAATGGCCAGGACCTGACAGGGGGAACCGACCTTGTTGGTGGGGCTGCCCTCACCTTTCCGGTCACCTCTAGGATAGTAGCTGTCACGATGGGGCAGATGAAAAGGGCTGTTCATCTTCTTTACTGCTCCATGACTAAATGCATGGGTTGTGCAGATATGCTGCATAGCCACGCCCATCACTAGGTCTTATTTTCGGGGTAGGGCTTATATTGCGCAAATGCTTAGAAATCCTGCTAGGGCTTATTTTATGGGTAGGTCTTATTTTCGGGGAAACACAGTAAATTCTAGTCATATGGAAAGTCAGTGAGTTAAAGAGAGGCAATATGCTAAAATTGAAATATCATTAGTCATAGAATTAGAGAATTACAGTAGCATTTCAGTTATGTTGTTTATTAGCTTCATGATCTGGTATTATTAATTTTTTACATTTATACTTGTAATAATTATTACTATTATTATTCTTATATATACAACTAATATTTATTGAAAATCTACTCCATGACAAATACTGTATTAAGTACTGAAATCACAGTTAAAAAGTCATTAACATTTAGAGAATATAATCTTCTTCCTTTCCTCCACACAAACACAAGTTAACAAGTAATTGGAACTTTAATTCATGTTACAAAATGACTTATTAGAGTACAGTATTCAAGACTAACCAACAGAACTTGAGTAATGAAAAATACTGTTTATGGAAGGTTTTTCTGAAAAAGATGCCTTTAAGTAGAAATCTGAAAAGGCAAAGGAGTTGTTCAACTACTTTATAAGTTATAAGACATAACTACCCGTGTGGTAGTATACAAGAGGGCTTCTAGCGCATATCAAGCTAGAGAATGATATAGAAAAATGTAGTCATTAAGAGTTTGAATCATATGGTAGTTCTTTATTTTTTTGAGGAATTGGCCCTTTTCTATAGTGGCTGTACCATTCTACATTTCCACTAACAGTGCGTAGGGGTTCCAATTTAGATTAAAAATGTGATATATACATACAATGGAATATTATTTGGCCTTAAAAAGGAGATCTGGCCATTTGCAACAACATAGATGAATCTACAGGACATTACCAGTCCCAGGACAAATACTGCATGATTCCACTTATATGAGGTATCTAACATATTAATCATACCTCAATAAAACTAAAACAAAGAAAAATAGAGCTTAGCATTTTCAAATCGAATGGAGGATCATAAGACTAGGGCAAAATGTTGAACAGAAGAGTATCTGAGGGGCGATTGCAGAGTAGGTGAGCCAGCCCTGAGAAGCAGAGCTTCATCGTCTGCTTAAGGCGTGTTGGATTTATTCTTAGTAAAAGAAAAAAGCATTGAAACCATTAACCATGAAAGTGACATGTTTGATTTTCTGGTTCTTAAGCCTCTGCTATGCACAAAGATGAGAAGTAGAGGCTTGGAATAAGGTAGAGGACAATGGCAATTAGAAAAGTGGAAAATTTGAACGATATTTCCCAGTGATAAATGACAGACTTCTGATAAAATGTTTGTGACAATGAAGAAAATAAAGAATCAAAACACTTAGAAAATGTTATGTCTAATATGTCAGTGTATTGTAGTGTTGTTTACTGAGAAAGGGAACTGGGGATATCAAGTTTATCGAGAGGGATTCTGTGTTCTTGTCTCTGTTTTGTTTTTGAAAAGCATTTAAATGTGAATTATTTTTCTTGACACCAACATGGAAAGTAATAAGCTGAAAATTAGTCCCACTAGCAACTCTGTTATGAGGGGGAAAACTTGAATTAAAACAGAAATCAAAACTTGTGAAATGTCTTTTGACTCACAAGACAGATAAAATATTCCAGACAGAATATGATTGTGCATTACAAGCTAAGCTCAAACACTTTTAATATTATTTTTCTTCTTGTTAGACCTTTCTCTTCCAGGACAAGACCTGAGGCAAACTGATCTAAGACTGACACTTCATAGACTACTAGTGGATAAAACTGTTAACTGTTCCAGCAACTCCCAAGTTTACAAATTCTGACTATTCTCTGCTTGAACCATCCTATGACAAATTTCAGCAAATCCCATCCCTCTAATATCCATTTCTGAGAGGCCCCATGGTTCCCATGAAGTGCTTTTCCCTTTGATGCGAGTTAATAAACCTATCACTCTCTTATTACAGATGTGTTTCTGGAGGTCTTTGGCCAATGAGCATTATCAAATATGTAGTTCAGTTCATAAATGGAGCTTAGAGGAGGTGCCTAGCCTGGCGATGGGTATAGAATTATCAGACAAATGGTCTTTAATGAAGAAATCACCATGAGGAAGAGAACAAAAGGTAAAGAACATTGCGTCATTTCAGATGAAAAAGAGGTTATTTCAAGAAGAAAGAAATTAACCGTCGCATGCTGTTGGAAGAGTGACAAATGGGAAGAAAGAGAAACACCAGGGGGTGTTTTGGTTGAGTGTATGCATGAAGACGAAACTGGAGGGACAGACAGTAAATGGAGTTGATGCAGTATAGACATAGTATGTAGATAATATTTCCAAGAAGCTTTGTTGAGAAATGGGAGAGTAGCTTTATGGAGATGAAGAGTCATGTAGAATTTTAAAGATTTGAATGTATTTGTATGCTAAAAGAGATGGTTCGAGATGCAGAAGACTAAAAGGATTATACAAGGAGCTAAATTTCTGTAAAAGGTAAGAGTATGTAATCCAGAATACAAAACTGGGATTCTCTCTTTGTGAGAAGGGGGTCAGGTCAGCTGCTCTAATTGTAAGTAAAAGTAAGAAGAACACAAGTGCAATTTCAGATAGGTTTAGAAGTAGAGAGACGGTACAGGCTTAGTCAATTCTCTCTCTCTCTCTCTCTCTCTCTGTCTCTCTCTCCTCTTCCTTCTTTCTCTCCCTATCTTTCACTACCTCCTTTCTCTCCCTCTTCCTCATACATTAATTGTATGCATGGGGGATAAAAGCTCAAAGACACAAGAAATTAGAAGAAAGATAACAAGTTGTGTAATTGTTATTTAGAATTTTTGAACATCCTAGTGAAAGTCAATATTTCTAGGCATTGTAAAAAGAAGATTTGAGATTATGATATTAAAATTAAATCAATATTCCAACTTATTTTCTCTTCAGAATCATTCAAAAATTCATATATATTTGCAGAGAAAGAAGATAGGAAATCAATTCAAGAAGAGAATATTAGTCTGATTAGAAAGAATATACTGTGGTGATTCTAATGGATATGGAAGTGAAAGATTTGAAAACTTGAGGCATATTAAGAAGACTTGATTATTGATTGGATACACTAAGGAAGAAGGAGTAAAGTTACCCAAGTCACTAGATTTTCAGCTGAAGCAACGTGCATGCAAGACTATGCCATTTTCATTGGTGGTGAATGATATACATTCTCTGCCATTGTGTAGTATATATTTCTAGTGACATTGGATTTTAAAAGCAAAATCTTGATTCAAAATAAAGCTGTGAGTGATATAAGAATAAAATAATGGAAAATAGTCTTTTGAAATAATGTGATATCCCAGAAAGAGGTTGCATGATGTAAAAAACAGAGGACTTCAAATAAAATCCAAAAATTTCCAATATTATAGAGTGAGGAAGATGAAGAGAAATATTCAAAGAAGATTGGAAAAGGGACCAAGAGATAGAGAACCGAAAAATGAGTGGGTTTAGTATTACTAAATGCCTTTATACATAAGTGTTAAAAAAATCAAGAAATTCTACTTATGGGGTAAAGTGACTAAAAATTGAATATTCCATATGAATATGGTGAGTATGAATATTTTTTCTTAGAGCAAGTTTAGAGTCATAAGAACAGATATCAGATTGGAATGAGCAAGGAAATATTGTGGCAATGATAAAGGCTGAATTGGTCGTTTACTGTGGTATAAATTTAAAAAAAAAGCTAGAGTGTTCTAAATACTAATGGTAGTGAATCAGCAAAAGGAGTGACAATAGAGAGTGACAAAAGAGACAATCTCTTGAGAGGTGAATAGTCCTCAAAAAGTTTAACTGAAATGAAATTCAGAGAAAATCATTATCATAATTGAAAAAAGTTGGATATCCAAAAAGTTGAATAAAATAAAATCCTTTTATTTTAACAGAGACAAGAGGAAAATACATGCACAGATATAGGCAGGCAGATATAGATTCTAGTGGAAGGAGGATGAGGGAGTTCACATCCAATAACTTTGAAATTCTCAGGAAATTACAAGACAAGCTAATATTCTGAAGGCAAAGAAAAGGTATTAAGATTACTTATTCCGAAAATGGAACCATGCACAGTTTAGAGGCATATGATAATATAGTAGCATTGAGGCAAAATTAGCCATTGACTTAGGTTAGAACAATGTGTCTGGATGTGTGATTTCTTCATTCTAAGATACTTTCAAGAGAGTGATTGAAATGGTGGACCATGGCACCTGAGTGGAATGTGAAAAAAGAAGAAGGGGGCAGATAGGGAGTCAATTAAATTCTACTTTAAAATAACTTCTATTATAGGACTCATTACATATATTTATACTAGCCAGGATAAGATAGGTCCTGTTTTCATTTTAAAAAATAATAAACAAAACAAAGAACTCCAAAATTTCAGCAGCTTAAAAAGTTAACATTTATTTCTTGCTCATGTAATAGCTTTATTGGTGTTTAAAAGTAGACATTAATATGGTGTTTTAGGAAACAGGGTTTTTCCTTTTGGTTGCTCTATTGCCCCAAGGGCCTACGTAAAGTCCTCCACTAGATTCTCTGCATTAGACAGTTTCAGAAAGAGTGAACCAAGGATCTCATGGTAGAATTTAGGATAGTAAATGGCATATCTCACTTATGACCATATTCCCTCAGCCAGAAAAAGTCACATAACACCAACACAACTGCTGTTCTTCTTGACACCTGGGGGGGGGGGGGAGGAAATGGAAAAATGAGCATCTAGCCAGTCCTTGCTATGGTAGACCAAATTTAAATCATATGTGTTTCCCATTACTTTGCTAAGAAAATTCTTCAGGTCAGAGGCCTTATCTATACCTATTTATCTTGAAGGTGATCAGTATGTCAGAAGGATGACTTCAAGAATAATAAAGTAATGTGTCATAACAACGGTACAAAGTGCTAAAGTAGCTCAATGAAAAAATGAAGTAAGAAATAAGCCAATATATTCCATTTGTAATACAGCTCAAGTTAAAATGCGGCCCCAGAAAATAGTTTATCAAGGAAAGTCAGCTCTCTTAATTAGGATGGCAATGGCTAAAAATGTTGATTTCTTAAATAATAGTTTATGCATAACAATAAAAATCCCTCAAAATATAATTTCACTTAGAGGATACAGTAATAGGTAAAGAAAATTTTCATTTTTATGGTGGTTTAATTTTTTTTCATTTCAGGCCAGGTGTGGTGGCTCACACCTGTAATCCTAGCACTCTAGGAGACCAAAGTGGGAGGATCGCTTGAGGTCAGGAGTTCAAGACCAGCCTGAGCAAGAGTGAGATCCCCGTCTCTACTAAAAAATAGAAAGAAATTAGCTGGACAACTAAAGATATATAGAAAAAATTAACCAGGCATGGTGGCGCATGCCTGTAGTCCCAGCTATTCAGGAGGCTGAGGTAGAAAGATTGCTTGAGCCCAGGAGTTTGAGGTTGCTGTGAGCTAGGCTGATGCCACAGCACACTAGCCTGGGCAACAGAGCAATACTCTGTCTCAATAAATAAATAAATATTTTTTTTCCATTTCAAAAAACCCACATTAATTCTTTATAAAATTCAAAAATAAAATTAATACTATATACATAAAAATATAATTTAGTGGTAAAAAGTCATGTCACTAAAGGAAATATTATTCTTTGCTTTTAGCCACTCATCCTGTACTAGATTATTTTGATATAAAATCTACCTTTGAAAATCTGAATTTAAACATATTATCATTGATAATGAAGAATAACAATATATGTATGAAAGGAAAATAAAGTCTGCATATGTGCTCATAGTTTTATATTCCTAAATGGACGGTTTTAGATCTAGGTTATTTGCTGACTTTATGCATCATGACCAAAAATGCTAAATAATGTGTGGAATAGGGGCATGCACCACTCTATCCTTAGTCTTCAAAATATTGCTCTGAGTTAGGCAACTTATTTGAGTATCAAATGAGGCCAATTTTTTAAAGTGACCACATAATTGTGTTCACAAATCCTAAATTGGTACTTGTAATGGGTCCTTAGGAGCATAAAATGCCTATGTGCATATGTAAATGTTTGATTTGAAAACTACCATTAGCTACTATTTCTAAAATTTACCTCTACAGTGCTACTGGCTGATTACACTAAGAATTGATTCAATGTATAAAATATGTCAGATGAAATGAATGATAAAAATACTCATACTTCTCTTAATTATTCAATCATCTCATCTCAATATAGGATATAAAATTACACATCAATCATTATTTACACTGCAAAACAAATTTAAAGCCCTAAGGCAATTCTTGCTCATTTCTGCATATAGCCTACGGATTCTTTATTTGATGATGTTACAATGAGCCAAGTAAGATGCTAACTTGATTAAACAGGCTATATTAAATTGACATTTTGTAGAAGAGAACAAGAATGTGACAAAATTTTCCTTTGGGATTTTTGTTTTATTTTGTTCTGCATTGTTTTAAAAGATATCTATTATAATGCATTTAAAGTTATCAAACAACTTCAAAACTGACATATTTCATGTTACCATAAAATTTTATTTCTAGAAAATCTAAAAACAATGTATTTTATAATCTATGAATGAGAAAACTATATCTAATATTTCTATAAAAGCTATAGAATTGTAGCAACATCACAGAATTTTCAAAACATGCATTTTTTCTTACATTCTCAAAGAAGTAGAATTATCTTCGATGAAACTAAAAATGAGCTTATTTTCACAAAACATTGGATTTACTGTTCATATCTCATGATTTTCTCTCATGTGAATAACAACAAAAATATCTTATGAAAAGCAAGAAAAAAATGAGTTTTGCAATGTTATCCTTTGTGGTTTTCAAAAAATGCCAATTTTTAGTTGAATATATAATACACATATATATAAAACCTCTGGAACTACATTTTTATTATATTTGAAGGATTACTAATCAACCATAGAGCAAAAATTTAAATATAGTTTGATATAAATAAATAAATACATGGAGGTCTATACTATCGATTATTATGGATTGATTTCAATTAAAAATGGATTCATCCAGGCTCTTTGATATTTGACAAAATACTTCCAACTCACTTCACAGTGTTGCTCTTAAGTTATATTGAGTTAATAGAAACAAATCATTTAGAGACCTCCAGAGGAAACAGAATCATTTTAACTTTTCCAGTTCAGCTGCTTCATGCACACCTACAATATATGACTCTATCTGCTTAGTGCTTTCCTATATATTATTTAAAGTTTTTAAATCATTGTATAATTTTACACCAATTTTAGAGGTGCAAAATTGGGCTCTGGCTCAAACACAATATAGTCAATGTTTAAAAAGCAAGCAATAGGCACATTGAGGATTTCAAAACTTTCAGTTTCCAAGCTCATTGCATCTTTTCCTCCCTACATGGTCCCCTTGGATTCCTTTCACCAGTTTTGCACACTCACACCTCAAGTTCTGAGTACTTTCCTTTCTCCCACGTCCTTCATCAGAAGGTTGCTTCTGGGCTACTGTAGCTACTTCACCAAGAACCCCGAGAGAATTGACAATGCCTGGGCAGGGGTGGAGGGTGGCTACCCTGTAAGAAAGACTTGAGGGAATAATAACAAAGCATAATTCTTACTCCAGATGTCTTCCCAGGATGAGACGAAGGCTGACTTTACCTGCAACTGTTCTCTTGCCTTGAGTTTTTCTCTTCCATATTCTGTTCCCCTATTCTCTTATTGATTTCTTCTAATGGAACTTCCATAAGAAATCACTTATACCTGGACCCATTTCCCAGGGTCTGATTTTAGAGAATAAGAATCACCTAAGGCGATTGCTAGACAGAGGTTCCTAAGACCCACTCCCAGAGATTCTGATTTAGCAGATGTGGAGGGAAGCCTGAGAACTTGTAATTCTAATGAGCCCCAAGAGCATATTGATCCTGATGGTCCATGGCCCACACTTTGATAGCTCATTTATAGAGAGCCTAAATTAATAGTGTCATATTACATCCATATTGTTGCAAACAACAACATTTATTCCTTTTTGATGGCTAGATGGTATTCCATTATGTATATATACCTACCATATTTTCTTTATTCATCCATCTGTTGTTGGACATTTAGGTTGATTCCATAATTTGGCTATTGTGAATAGTGCTGCAATGAACATGAGAGTACAGACATCTCTTCAACATACTGATTTCAAATCTTTTGAGTAAATACCCAGAAATTGGATTGTTGGATCATAGGATAATCCTGTTTTGAGGAATTCCATACCATTTTCCATAATAGCTGTACAAATTTACTTTCCCACAACTATATGCAAGGGTTCTCATTTTCTCTACATCCTGGCTAATGCCTGTTATTTTTGTCTTTTTGATAATAATCATTCTGACAGGTATGAGATGATAGCTCATTATGGTTTTAATTTGCACTTTCATAATTATTAGGGATGTTGAGTTGTTTTTCATATATCTGTTGGCCATTTGTGTGTCTTCTTTCTAAACCAGGCACAAAAAGACAAATGCCACACGTCCTCACTTACATGTGTGATCTAAAACAATTGCACTCATAGAAGCAAAGAGAAGAAAGGTGGTTACCAGGGGCTGGGGATTGCGGGGAAGTTGGGAGATAATATTTAAAGGGAACAACCCCTCAGACAGGAAGAATATGTGGATTTTTTTTTGACATCCATTGCACAGGGTGGTGAATATAGTTAATAATAGTGTGTTGTATATTTCTAAGAGAGTAAATGTCAAATATTCTCACCACAAAAAATAATAACTATTTGTTGTGATGGATATGTTAATTTTCTTTATTTCATTATCCTACATGATATTTATAAATCATAACATCACTTTGTACCCCATAAATGTATTTAACTATAATTTGTCAATTTCCAATAAAAAAAGATAATGTCATAAAGGAGTGGTTTTCTACTATTGCTGTGAATCTGAATTCCCTGGAGGACTTATTAAAACATAATGTTGGACCCCACTCTCATAGTTTTAGAAATTTCACCCAAACTGCTTTCAATTCCAAAGAAATTTAATTTCAATGATCAAGATGAAAAGAATTACAGTTATAATTATCTTGACAGTAGAAAAAGAAAAATTATTTTATAAAATTTTAAATTTACAATATTTTGTATTACAGTTTTTAAGGGTAATTGCTTTTTATTCCCATTTTAATTGCTCAATTACTCCAAAGATGGATAACTTCTTTCTCACTAGAATTCCTATATTATCGTACACTATTGGGTGGTGTGAAGTTGGCAGTGTGGACTGTGTGAAGAAGAATAAGGAGTGAGAGAAAATTCTGAAATGAATCCAGTTATGGCTCAGATGAGTGTCAGCATTTGACAATGAATGTACAGACATCTACAGAGTGATATCATTTTTGATCATAATATATATTGTTATTAATATTTTCATTAACATCACTATAATTATTTATGGTCCATTTTTTCATGTGTTACCAACTATATGGTATTAGTTATCTGAGCTAGCAGTCCTTTAGAAATGCATAGGGAAAGACTAAACACACACTCACACAAGTATGTGTGAACATGCACACACACACACAAATTATGATTTTTTATAAGAAAACATGCTGAACTTTGCACATTCATAGTTAAATGCACAACTGAATTTATTAAAATAAATATGTTCACTATAATGCCAGAGACAAATAATTATTCTCTACTTTAATGGATTAACACCATACTGTAAATGTATTTGCATAAAAAGTTGTCAAATTCTCTAGTTGTTTCTCCTTAAAGGCATTTTTAATATATAAAGCATTTAATTATAGTTTGCTTTTGACCTCTCTGTCAGTAAGAAGCAGTGCTATGAAAAAATGTTATGACAGCATTATATAGTTTTTTAAAAAGAAATAGTGAATAAGAAACTTCTATGAAGAAAATTATTAGCTAAAAGATAGCCTATTATAGCCAGAAACATGGGTTTTATTTGAATATAAAAAGGCATTTCTGACCTAAGAATTATAAATTTGACCAGATATATTAATATACTGGAAAATGTCAAAGTCAAGGATCATATAAATGTTATTTGTTTGGAGTTAGTTAACTTATTCTTTTTAACCATCTGCTATATTATCTCAACATGTGACTTACTGGTACAATTCATTACAGTGTGCTATATACACACAAATAACTCACAATATAAGAAATGAAGCAGATGAAAAAAAAGAGTAAAAATTTAGACTAGAATTTAAATTTTTGTAGAATCTGCTCCGTGTGACTCCTTTTCTGCTCTGTTTAGGCATTCAAAAGTGATATTGACATTTTATATCATAAAAAGCAATATTTCATTTTTAGGACAGGTCAAAGGATAGTAATGATAGATTTATGACCATGCCAAGATCGTTACATGGATAAAAATACAGCAGAATGTCAAGAAATCCTTAGTCAGCTTTTCACATAGCCTGAACCTTACATCCTTGGAGGTGACTTTGATCTTAATTCCTATCCAGAGCATTTCACCTTACGGCTCCATTTGTCATATTTTTTACAGAACACTTAAGCATTGGGAAATTTTGAAGACTCTTTTTTGAAAAAATTGCCTTTACCTCTTACACCAGGGACAGACAAATGAGCCATTTGTTCCCCTGTCCCATTTAAAGGCAAAGAATATACTGAGTACATTAAGGAAGGTATAAGCAGCCTGAGTATCTAAGCTGGGAAGTAATGTTCTATGAGACAGTGACTGAAACCCATTTTGCCCTGAAATGACTTAGTATTAATCGTCTTGCAATTATAAACCAGTTTTGATGAATATGCATATTTTTATTTGTAATTAGTACATGTGCAATATTTAAATGATTCATAATTATTAAATAATTCTCACTTTCTAAATGTGTATTAGAGTAGAAACAAATAGTTAAATATTTTGATCTATCAAAATGAAGTACAATGATCAATAAATTATTAAAAAGTCACAGCAGAAAGCATTTCTGCTTACTCACACTTTGTTGTTTATCTTTCATGACTATATTCCAAAATATGGAATGAATACATGATTAGGAAATTATTGATTTATTATAGATATGTTCAACACATATACACATATGTGTGTGATGTATATATATATATACATATATACATATATATGTATCTCAAGGAGCTTATCAGTTAAGTATGGTGATAGGACATGTCAATAAAAACATATAATTAAATAGAAGAGTGAGAATTGTCCTAAGATTTTCAAAAAATAAATTGTCATAAACCTTTTTTTGTTTCATCTCACATTGTTGATATTCCTTATTTTTCTCCAATATCTTGACATATGATGAACATTTTATTCTAACTGTAGTGTATGATTAAATATATACTAGTTAGGGCACATGTGTTGTTCTCATTAAGAAACATAATATGTAAATGACTTGAAGCAGATCTTAAAGGTTGACCATGGAAAGGGAAAGGGCATTATAGCCAGGCAGGATGTCAGTCTGAACAAAGGAGAAGAGTTAAGGAATTCCTTTAGCTCACTGGGATGGTACCAACATATTATTCCTGAGTTGAGTCATATTTGTCAAATAAATATTGCCTTCTGGGTCTATTTTAATGATTTCTAAAAAGCATGTGTGGGTATCTGTGTGTGTGTGCATGCACACATGCATAATTGTGTATGAACATATTCAATGAATGCAAAATGGACCATGCTGCTTAAGTCCCTTGGTGATCAAATTTATTCTTAGGCAGAAACTTTCATATTCAAAGAATTTGCTCATGGATTCTTCTTTGTAGTAACAAAGTATTCATCTAATATACAAAAAACTGCTACTGTAAAAATGTGTTTTTTTTCTAAATAGTTTTTAAAATGTCACTGGAAACATAACCCAAATAACTCAGTACAAATAAAATATTTTTTATCTTTTATTTAGGGAATGGTGTTCTTGGTTACAATCTGATAGAAGGAAATCTCTATGTGCCCAGAAATTAGGTCCATAGGATGCATTTACCCAGACCATGTAAACATAAATTTAGTGATATTTAAAAATTTTGTTTCTATTTGATAAAATGGCTTTTTTTTCCTTGTTGGTAAATACCCAGCAGTGGGATTTCTGGATCGAATGGTAGATCTACTTTTAGTTCTTTGAGGAATGTCCATACTATTTTCCATGTAAGTTGTACTAGTTTACAGTCAGATCAACAGTGTATCAGTGTTCCTTTCTCTCTGCATGGACACCAGCATCTGTTGTTTTGGGACATTTTGAAAAGAGCCATTGTCACTAGAGTTAGGTGATGTCTCATTGTGGTTTTTTTTATTAATTGAACGTATTATATATATATATATATTGTTTTAATTCAGGATATTACAAGGGTACAAACATTTTGGTTACATGTAATGCGTTTGCCTCACTCAATCCAGGACTACAAGCGTGTCCTTCTCCCATATAATGTGCTCCACTTTCATTAGTTGTGGTTTTTGCATTTCCCTGATGATTATAGACATTGAGCATTTTTTCCTGTGTTTGTTGATCATTAGTCTATCTTCATTTGAAAAGTTTCTGTTCACGTCTTTTGCCCACATTTCAATGGGGTTGTTTGATTTTTTTCTTGCTGATTTGCTTGCGTTCTTTGTAGATTCTGGTTATCAGCCCTTTATCAGATGTACAGCATGCAAATATTTTCTCCCATTCCGTAGGCTGTCTATTTGCTCTATCAATTGTTTCCTTGATGTGCAGAAGCTTTTTAACTTTATCAGCTCCCATGTATTAATTTTTGCTGTTGCTGTGACTACCTTTGAGATTTTCTTCATAAATTCTTTGGCTAGGCCAATATATAGAAGAGTTTTTCCAATGTTTTATTTTAGAATTCTTATAGTTTCATGCTTTAGGTTTAAGTCAGTTATTCATCTTGAATTAATTTTTGTGAGTAGTAAGAGGTAAGGATCCTGTTTCAATCTTCTACATGTGGCTAGCCAATTTTCCTATCACTATTTATTGAATAAGGATTCTTTCCCCAGTACATATTGTTGTCTGCTTTGTTAAAGATCAAATGGCAATATGAGAATGGTTTTTGTATCTGGGCTCTCTGTTCTGATCCATTGGTCTATGTCTGTTTTTGTGCCAGTAACATGATATTTTAGTTACTGTAACCTTGCAGTTTAGCTTGAAGTCAGGTAAAGTGTTGTTTCCCAATTTTTTTCCTTTTGCTTAAGGTTGCTTTGTCTATTTGGGCCCTTTTCTAGTTCCATACAAAGAGTAGAATTATTTTTTCTAGATCTGCAAAAAATGACATTGGTATTTTAATGGAGATTACATTGAATCTGTAAAACACTTTGATAGTATAGATATTTTAACAGTGTTGATTCTGCCAATCCATGAGCATGATGTTTTTCCATTTGTTTATATACTCTGTGATTTCATTCCTCAGTGATTCATTGTTCTCCTTATAGAGGTCTTTCACCTCTTTGTTTAAATATATTCCTAGGTACATTATTTTCTTTTTTGCTATTATGAAAGGAATTGAGTCCTTGATTTGATTCTCAGCTTGACTGTTGTTGGTGTGCAAAAATGCTACTGATTTTTGTACATTGATTTTGTAATCTGAGACTCTGCTGTTTTTGTTTATCACTTCCAGGAGTCTCTTGGCAGATTCTTTAGGGTTTTCTAGATACTTGCACTCGAATGTTTATTGCAGCACAATTCACAATTGCAAAGATGTGGAATCAACCCAAGGGCCAATCAATTCATGAGTGGTTTAATAAAATGTGGTGTATGTACATCATGGAATATTACTCAACCATAAAAAATGAATTAATACCTTTTGTAACAACCCGTATGGAACTACAGACCATTCTTCTAAGTGAGGTATCGCAAGAATGGAAAACAAACACCACATGTACTCACTATTAAATTGGAACTAACAAATCAACACTAACGTGCACATACAGACATAAAACTCAATGGAAATCAAGCAGATGGGAGGGCAGAAGAGGAGAATGGGCAAAATTCCAGGTAACTGGTACCGTGCACACTATCTGGGTGATGGGCACACTTATAACTTTGACTCTAACTGTACAAAAGCAATTAATGTTTCCAAAACATTTGTACCCATGTAATATTCTGAAATAAACAACAAAAATATTTGTTTCTAGTGATTAATGTTGAATATTATTTGGATTCATTATGCAATATTTTTATTTTGCCAGGACTACCTTGAAACTTTAAAAAAAAATAAAGTTATCTATAGGTTAAGAACAATATTGTGCATTTTAAAATGTTTAAAATTAATAATAAAGAATAATAAACACAAAAAATAAAAATATGTACATATACACAATGGAATATTATTCAGCCATAAAAAAGAATGAATCCTATAATTTGCAAAAACATGGATGGAACTGAAGTACATCTTGTTAAGTTAAATAAGCTAGGCACAGAAAGACAAATATCCCATGTTCTCATTCATATGTAGAAACAGAAAAATTGTTCTCATGAAGGTAGAGAGTAGAATCATGGATACCAGTAGCTGGGAAGGGAAGTGGAGAGGCGGATAAAGAGGAGTTGGTTAATGTGTACAAAAATACAGTTAGATAGAAGAAATAAGATTTAGTGTTAGGTGGTAAAATAGGGTGAATACAATTAATAATTTACTGTATCTTTCTAAAAAGCTAGAGGAGTGGATCTCGAATGTTAACACAACAAAACCATGAAAATGTTTGAAGTGATGGATATCCTAGTTTCCCTGATTTGATCATTACACATTGTATGTTTTGTATCAAAATATTTCATGTGCCCCATAAATATGTACAACTATTATATATGCATAAAAATTTAAAATTAAATAAAACAAAAACAAAATTTAAACAGAGATTATTTGCCATCACATTGGAAGGTGTCTCAGTAGCTAAGAGGTGGAATAGAGATTTCAAATGCTCATGAGAAAATATATTTCCCTAACTTTCAAGAAGACAGTGTGATTATCATTTTTATTTTACCAATAAGTGAAACATACTCATTACATTTATTTCATTATGACTGAGGTTGAGAATTTTTCATATGTTTAAAATGATATTTTATTTTTATTAAAAATTTTATGCTCATATTCTATATTTTCCTGTCATGCATTAGTCTTTTTTATTGGTTTGGACTATGTCTATTTTAAGAAAATTAAATTTTTTCCTGTAGCTTGTGATGGACATATTTTCCCCTTAGTTTGACATTTTTCTTTTGGATTTATTAGTATTGAGTTTGAAGTTTTCCTTATAGAATATTTTGTATTTATGTGGCAGATGTATCTACCCTTATTTTTAAGACTTCTGAATTTTTCTTATGCGACAAAGTCCTTTAGAAACTCTAAAAATATTTTTTAAAAATCCAATCACACAATGTCCTTTATTATTTTTAATTTTAATATTCAAAGCACACTTATTTAAATAGTAATCCAAATGAAGCTTATTTTGCTAAAAGAAATGAGTAAGGATTTCAATAATATATACATATATATTTTAAAGTAGTTAAGTAGTCATTACAAAACCATTTATTATATAAGTCATCTTATCTCCAATAATTTAAAATGTCATATTTCCATAGGTAGCTGTATCTACTTTGGGAGGTTTTATCTTTTTCCAGTGAGTTTTATATCAACATATTTGTTATATTGCCCATTTATGTATATTATAATATCTTTTATGGTTAGTGCCCCTCATTGCTCTCTTCTCCTTCTCCTTATTATTACGATATTTTCATTATTACTTTTAGGTTTTTCTTAATTTTTGTAAGAGCTTTGAAATCACTTTGTCATTTTACCCAGCCCCAGATGTGTGTTTATCAGAAACAAATTAAAATCATGCTTGTGATACCTCACTTTGAAGAATAGGCTCAATCTCTATCCAGGATAATATAAGAGGTGCTAGTCACCATTGTTTTTTGTAGTTGAGTAGTATTCCATGGTATACATGTACCACTAAAATGTTTGTACCCCCATAATATCCTGAATTAAAAAAAAAGACCTAAAAGGAAATTAAATTTATGCATTAATATAGTAGATTTGATATCTTCTTGACATTAAGTTGTATTACTGAAAAGCATAATATGCTTCTGCATGTGTTAAAAATTCATTTCTTGTTCTAAGCATTATTTTGTTTTCTTTGTATTTTGGCTGCAAAATCATTTAGATTATCCTTCAATTTTTAAAATTTATCTTCAATTTTACTGTCTATTTTGGTATATTCCTTATACTTTAAATATTTGATAGCCTATCTTTCTGGTCCAGGGTGTGGAAATATTTATAAGCATAAAATAAACTATAAGAATAATAACAATTAAGTGTGTCCATACTTTGTGGGAATCAGTTTAATGTGTTATTTCTTATCTTCACAACAGTCAATAAAACATAGCTTTCTTTGGTTTGGCCTCTGCCTTTCTTGGCAAACTTATTGGAAGTAGTTATTGCTAATGGACTAGTGCTTGGAATAATCTTAGGCCTTCATCCAATATCTTTGCAAAGAACTCTCAGACCCACATTCCTATAGCTCTTTTATTTCCTGAAACTTATTTAGCCTTAAAATTATATACATATTTTTTCAAAAAATCATGGGCTGTACCTGTCTTGTCTCTGTTGTACCCGTGTTCCGTAAATCTCTTTTTTGCAGAATAACCCAAGTACAATAAGTGGGGGAAATACACTATCTTAATTGGCAACAAGGGAAATTTTATACCTACCATCTTAATTGTATATCCAAATAAAATCATTACTAAACAGGAGGATTAGTTTCTGTGCAAAAATTAATATTATATGATGATTACAGTATATATGTGTTCAGAAAAGAAAAAAAATCTCTTTTGCTAATGGTTCTATATTGTTAAAATATCCTTAGAATGCCTTTTTTGCTTGTATGCCACTTAGAATTTTTATAGAATTTTCCAAGAAATAAATTATGGTAACACATAATTTAGCTTTATTTTATTCATGGATTAAATAAGCTAATTAGTAAAACTATACACTTCCAAAATGACATTGATTGTTACCCCTTCCAAAAGTAAGATATATTTATTGGATGATATGAACAATATAATTGGTAGAGTTTTGAAGAAAAGGAATAACATACAACCTACCTTTACTTGAGGTATTTCTGATTTATACTTATAGCTAGACATGAAATTTTTGTTGCATCGAAACTGACAACAAAAATAACCAAACATAGCTACCATATTGTAATTGATATCTATTTACTAATGAAGTAAAATTACAGTCAAATAATAGACACTAGTGAGTCAAAGCAGCATTTCATGCTTCACATATGTAATATTTTTATAAAAGTCTCTCTGGTGATGAACATTTACCATATATAAATAGAAACAATAGCCATACACACATACATACATACCACTGTTTATATTTGGTATATATATATATATATGTGTGCGTGTGTGTATATATATATATATATTTGGTATATATATGTAACATCATTTTTTACTTTTTATTTTTCTTTTGATTATAGCAAAAAGGAATGCTAAAACATTTATATTGTATTTATTAAGAATAAAATATAGAGCCATTGGTATTAACAGATCAACAACTAAGTGGACATATAGGAATAACATTTGCCGGGTGTCAGGCGGGTGGGAGGGGTGAGGAGGGGATGGGTACATACAAACACAATGAGTGAGATGTGCAACGTTTGAGGGATGGTCATGCTTGAGGCTCTGCCTCGAGGGCGGGGCATGGGGCAATATACATAACCATATTTGTACCCCCATAATATGCTGAAATTAAAAAAAAAGAATAAAATATAGAGCTATTTAAATAGAATTTTAAATAAATTCATTTAAATTAAGCTTGTAAACTAATCTTCTTGACATTAACTTATTTCACAAAATATGAATTTGCAAGTTGATGGTCAACAAAATAAGTTGCACATTGATTTTATCTTGCTGGCCAAATATAATCTTATCAATTGCCAGTAGAAAGTGGGAATGAATTACATTTTTGACAAGCTTTCACAGGAATGAAAACACACGAAGCACACTCAAGAGAATAACTAATATTTAGAGTGGCTAACTATACTTGGAAAATAAACACAAGTTTTATATTAATCTAGTTTATTTATTTGTATTAAGGTTGGCATTGATTCAAAATTTTAGCATATTATATTATATTAGAAACCAACATAAGTTTTCAAAAATCTCATCACTGCAAAATTTTACCTGAAAGTTTACTTTGAAACAAGAGAACATTGAATTCTGGGATAAGATTGCACAGAATATATCACACAGTGGTGTTTAACGAAATGAACAGCTAAAACAAAAATACAGTAAAAATAATTTGACAAAAACAGAAAACAGCCCAGAGTGAAATCAAAGAAGAAAATAGAAGAATCCTATTTTTAAAACATAAGACAAAAATATGATTATGTAGACCTGACAGAAGTAATATAAATTGTGAGGCATCAAAATCCTCCACTCTTTCTCTGAATTGAAATTAATAATTTGAAAAATCTTGAGAATTTGCACTAGTATTTTCAAATATAAGACATATGGTGAAGGGAAAGTGAGCTGAATATTTATGCTTACCTTTTCCTATTTGGACAGTTAAATAGTAGAAGTGTTTTGCTGGGATGATTAGGTGAAATAAGGCACACACAAAAAAATCCTAAGGGCCTGAGCGGTGGCTCACACCTGGAATTCTAGCACTCTGGGCGCCCAAGGTGAGAGGATTACTTGAGCTCAAGAGCCCAAGACCAGCCTGAGCAAGAGCAAGATCCCGTCTCTACTAAAAAGAGAAAAATTAGCTGGTGTGGTAGTACATGCCTTATAGTCCCAGCTCCTTGGGAGGCTGAAGCAAGAGGATCCCTTGAGCCCAGGAGTTTGAAGTTCCAGTGAGCTAAGATGATGCCACTGCACTCTACCCAGGGTGACAGAGCAAGTCTCTGTCAAAAAAAAAAAACAACAAACCCTCAGAATTGAACATTTTGTGTCCAGATTTATGGTAGAATATATAAGATGAGTATCCCTCTTAGTGAAAAAAACTAAAAAAGATGAGTAAGATTTTTTTAAAAAATATTATAGCACAATAGTCAATAGCAAGGTCATATTGCCTCTGTCTGAAATTCAAGTCTATCATTTATTAACTCACTTACATTAATAACTTTTTTTTTTGCCTCTAGGAAGTGAACATATAATAATGTGTAGGAATAATTTTAAGAATGAATGAATATATTATTTAAAACACTCTTTGGTTTTTCTTCTCCTACTCCTCCTTTTTTCTTCTTAGTATATTATACTTGCTATGTAAATACTATTATTTTGAATATGTGATAACTTTCATAATAAAATAGAACACAAAAATACATATTTTTGTTGTACTATCAATCATATATTAAGAATTTGTTAAAATTTATCACTAAGTACTAGTTTTGGCTAGTAAAAATAACAAAATAAGATGGTAGGCATTTTTATGGAATTAATGTTTCCATAATACAGTTGGAATTTTATGACAAATTCAAAGCTGGTTCATATATTCATAGGAATTTTTTACAAATTCCAAACTGTTGGCAAAACAAAACAAAACACAGAAGTGGGGGTTAGAGTCTTACGTTCATAAGAAAGATCATTCAGTATAGCACTGTGATTTCTCATCCTTCCAACACCATGTCCTGTGAAGCTAAAAAATATAGGTATTATATCAGGGAAATGCTACCTTATAACATTCATGAAATAAGCAGGTCTTTGATATCTGAAGTATCACCAGTATGATATAAAAGCAAATGGCCACCCCCCACAGCACTACTGGAGCATAAGCTAAATTAAATTTAAAAAAAAAAAGGAGATTTGTGCTGATTATGAAAACAGCATAAGAACGAAAGAAAGAAAGAAAGAAAGAAAGAAAGAAAGAAAGAAAGAAAGAAAGAAAGCAAACTGCACAAAAAAAAAATTCAATCCAGAAAAAAATGTAACCAAAGAATAGGGAGAAATTTCCTACCACAACACCAAGATAAGTGAATCAAGTTATTGAGAACAAGAGTTAAATGAAATAAGAGATGAAACAAAATGACAAATATAATTGGTAGAGTTCAGACCTCAGGAAGCAAGTTCAATAACCAAAATCATATTCTAGAAATCATAACTAAATTAGAGATCTTAAGGAACAGAATAGATACAGTTGAAAATCAAATTTCAGATACAGAGATAAAGTTGATATGAATATAATTCATTCTGATAAAAAAGACAAATTTGAAAGTTTATAAATATTTATACAATTATACAAAAAAAGCTGATTGATGCTAAAAAGGATAGCTAGTGCCCAAAACTGAAAAAGAAAAATATGAACTGAATTATAAAGAAAGAAGAATATGCTCCTGTCATGAATGTTGGGTTAGAATTGGTCTTCTTCACCAACATTTACTGTCAAAATACAGAAATTCAAAGTTAATGAGAAAAAAAATAGTTATTCAATTAGCCAAGAAATAAAAAAAACATGTCCCATACAAGGTAGGAAAAAACAATGAGACGTCAGAATTTCCTCTACAACAAAAATGGAGAATAAAATTGTGCAACACCTAAAAGGCAAACAAAAAACACCTTATTACCACTAAGGTCGTATATACTCAGATATACTTAGACAAGAGTATATATGCATTTATTTATATTTATAAATATAAATTACGTAAATTTAAATATATAATAAATATATATATATTTGAAGATAGAATAGGATGATGATGGAATCAAGATGAAACATCCACAGTGAATGAGGATGTAGAATGCTCTGCTTATACCCAGAGCTCTTCCTTTCGAGGCTTAGTGGCAAAATTAAATGCTGTTTCAAAAAATAATGCATCAAATCAGTTATGACAGCTGTGTTTTATCACATTGATTACAAAATTACATATAGACATAACAATTCTTAGGCCTTTGCTCTATTTCTGAAAGCCTGTCAGACTTTCAGTTTGGAAAGGGAACGACAACGATTGATGGGCGTGTGCAACAGTACAGAAAGAATGTTTTTCTGCAGTGGTTAAGTCAAGAGAAAAGAGGTGTTAAAAAGGGCCACGTCCTCTGACAGGAACCTTTTCTTCTCTTTGCTAGCAATGCACTATACTTTTTTCGTCACATTTCTGGGAGTTATTTTTTCTCTCTAGTTGCTAAAACCACAGACTCTTGGTAAAAATTGTGTCTATTTTTCTTCTGCTTTTGGCCTCCTTGGGAAGGAGATAGATCCTAAATGTGAATCTCTGATTTTGAAATCTTTTACAACATGGTAGATTATCACACAGATGTTTCGTAATATAAACAGAAACTCTATTTAGTATAAAAACAAAATTATTTTTGGTAGGAGATAGACCAATATAGTGGACAGAAAACATTGTATAAGAAATGCTACCAAAATTTGTCACAAGGACATAAAATTGATGATTTTTGCCAACCTCACACAGAAGAGAAAAATATTGAGTACAAACACCAAGAAAACTTCACTATTCTAAATGACTGAAAAACCAGTATTGTGTTATATGCAAAAATTCACCCTACAAATAATCAAAATTTCATTCAATTCCATGTCGACAAACCACCTAAAGCAATTTTACAAACAGTTAATTGTCCTACAGCATGAACATTTGGCTTAAGAAATTGGGATGAAGAATGCCTTACAGGATACCTGCACAGGATCCCTTCAATGAACTGAAGAGGGATTTATTTATGTACCTTCCATTCTATATTTACTTCAAGGACAAACATAAAATGAATGGTAAAAGGTAATAGGCTGAGATTTTAGCTTACCATAGAGTTAATACAGAGGAATTAGTCATTGTTTTCCACTTAACCCCCAAAAGGACAACAATGGGTAACTAACATCTTATTGTACAAATGAAGAAATTGAATCTAGGAATGGTTATTTTTGAAAAATTGCAAGATTATAAAAATGATAAAGCTCCCACACAAAGCCAAGGTTGAGCTAATAGCAATGCCTAAATTTTTCCCTTCATTCCTCCCCCAGAATTGACCCATAACATCTAAGCCCTTTAGGAGGATTAACACCTAGAAGACTGGAGTAAATGGGCCTGTCCAGATCTCTTCCAAACTGAAGATCCTGTGGAATAGTTATAGGTCAGAAGCAACTCTATAAGGAGCTGTCAAAGAGAGCAAAAAGACTGAAAACTAAAAGGAAGAAATTGCCATAGGTGGTAGAAATATTGTTTGATTTAACAGACATAATATATGCCAATCAAACCAACTAATGATTTTCTTTATTTCACAGGCTGGCTTTTGGGTTAGAGCTCCCAATAGTCAGTTGTACAACTCTTCCCATGTTGACTTTACACTTCTTGGAGGAAAGGTGAGCCACGGCAGGACATTAGTCATCCATGACCAACACTCCTAGTTCCTTCATGTTGTGTACTATAAATTCCCAGAAGCCATTGTGCAACACTAATTTTGTTTTCTTGTTGTTCCCACAATTAATGTTGTTCATCAACATCTAGCCTTTAAACTGTCTCTGTGTCTGTTATCAGTGCTTAGTACTTAGTTTAGACATAGTGGTCTGACTAGTGATAGATTAAATTTTTGGCCTCCTTTTGATGAGGCCCAAAAGTTCATGATTTAAAATTTATGAGTGATCCCATAGTAGCCGCGGTGCCACCTCACTGGGCAGTTCCACCTAGGATGTGAACTTGAATTTGATTTTCAAGAAGTCCACTCACATTCCAGGCAATTACTTCTAATTCTGTAATTTATAATAAATGCTAACTTTGTCCATATATTTTTAATATTTTTGTTGGTTTGTTAAAAATACTGATTTATATGTGAATCTGGATTGCTAGTATCAAGAGGGAGAATAAACTGTGAGGAAATGTCACAAGTGTGTACTTGTATATACATAGTCTTATATATACATAGAAAGAAATGAACCTAAGTGATTTATTGTAGATGTGAAACTAAAAAAAACAATAAACGAACAAAAATGATATATTTGGTCATCCCAGAAAATGAAATAAAATAATGAATTCTGACACTATCTTAATGTTTTCAGTGCCCAATCTAATATCATTATGTTAGTCGATGAACAAAGATGCATTCAGTCTGTGCTGACTTAATGCCATAGTTTCACTGCTCTGATGATCACAGTTAATATGACAACAATGAAGAAAAGACTAAATGAAACTAATTGAATAATTAAAAATAATAACCAGATCATGTTTAACAGCCATGCTAAATGTGTTATGGTTAAGCCCTGCATTCTTAGCTTTGTGTGTATGTGTGTGGTATATATATATATAGCTTAATATATATATATGTGTGCATATATATATATGTGTGTGTGTATATATCAATGTTTAGAAATATATTATGATAGTGGTACATGGTACATTTTGGACAAAATGATAAATATAAAGATAATTAAGTCTGTTGAGTATTTTTATATCACATCACTGCTATGTTAATTTTATTTTTATTTTATTGTCTTTCAACTAAAACCTCAAGAAGTTGCTTGTAAAATATCTCTTGATAAAGGCTCAATAATATTTATATGTATATCTATGTGTTAAAATGTATTAAAAACAAAACCAAGTCTTTACAATTGATTGAATCCGACTGGGCTCTTAGATAAAAAGTCTGCCTACACATCATCATTAATGTGGATTCTAGATATCCGTCACTTTTGTTCTTTTGCAACTTCATTTCCATTTGGAAGAGCCTCAACATTATATTTTCCTGACAGTTTAAAGTAGGATATATGACATTGGATTTTGTGCAAAAGTAGAATATTCTCTCCTCTAACATCCTCAGATGGAAATTGTATGTCATTAGAGTATTATTAAAAATGATTTGAGTTTTCAATCCAAGAACATGAAATTCCCTTCTAATCACTTATCTTCCTTCATGTTTTTCATTAAAGTTTTATAATTTAATGACATAAAGGACTAAATAACTTTTGTCAGGTGTATTCCTAAGTACAGTGTGTTTTCTATCTGTTGGTGGTTTATAAAAATATAATTGACTTTTATATTTACCTTATTTTTTATTAATGTAATTTTTATCAATTTTTAGATGTTTATTTTGTTTGTTAATTTTAAAATCTCTCTTGTTTGCCTTGAAGACTATCAGAATATAATAATCCTCAAATAATAAAAGTTTTATTTCTTTCCTTGCGATAGTTATTATTTTATTTACTTATTTTTAAATTTTGCACTTACGTATCTCGATCAGAGTGCTATAGAAGCAGTGGAAGCTGGCTGCCTTGACATGGTCCCAGTTTTAAAGAATATACTTTTAACATTTCACCTTTACACATTATTTTTGCTGTAGATTCTTGTAAATATAGTATATCAAGTTATGGATTTTAATTCTATTCTAAGGTTTTTAAAGGTTATTATTGTCAATTATTAAATTTTATTTGTTTTTATGAATATGTAAAAATTATATTTTCTGCCTTATATTTAAATACATTGAAAAATTTCTTACTGGAGAAGAAAACTTGCATTCCTTAAATATCTAACTTAATTAGAATTTTTATCTCCTTAATTTGTTTAAAATTATTGCAACTATGCTTATTTGAGTAATTCTAAGCAAATTCAGTTATCGTTTATCTATGCATATATTTATATCTATAGTACGATGAGTATAACTCAAGCACATAATGTTGAATGTTATAGAAACAATTATTAATGTATGGAGAATAACACTAATGAAAATGTGAACACTCATTATAAATACTATAAAATTGACCCTTTGTATCTGTTGGTTCAACAGCTGTGGATTGAACCAACTGAAGAGGGAAATATTTTAAAAAATATATCCCCTCTGTACTGAATGTGTAAAGTTTTTTTCCTTGTCATCATTCCCTAAACAATACAGTACAACAATTTACATATCATTTACATTGTTTTAGGTATTATAAGTAATCTAGAAATAATTTAAATTATGTGCAAGAATGTGCATATGTCATACAAATATAGTACACTATTTTGCATGAGGGACTTGAGCATCTGGATTTTGGTGTCCCTTGGGGTACTGGAACCAATCCTCCATAGATACAAGAGCTGACTATACATGTATATGTTTCACACATGTACCTATATGAATGCACATTTAGAGAAATAGTTAGAATCCTGTTTGCCGCCGACAAGGGAGCTGTACTTTTACACGTATTTTTGTTTTATACTTACATATGTGTATAAATATACAAAGAAGAGAAGATTAATGTCAATGATTGTCTATGGTCGATAGTGAGTGTACAGGCATATTTACTAAAGCTTAAATTTTTTATTTTAATACAGATAAAAAATAAACAGAATATTATGAAACATGAACTTTTGAGACAATTAATGTACTTTTGCCTGTTTGCATTACCTAATAACCTGTTAATTTTGACTTCATATCAATGTCAGGAGAGGAAATATTATTAATTTAGAGTTTTTAAAAATTAGTGACACTAATTGTTTGTTTCAAGTAAACTTTCTATAAATTATCAAAATTTTTCCATGTTTCAGTTTAGCCCATTTTATATTTCCTGGCTTCTTGTTCAACTTTTAAATACTGAAAAAATGTTTCAAAAATTAATTTAATCATAGTTCTTCCCAAGATGTAACACATCCCCCTTTCTTATGGATATAGTATAGGTTTATTTTAGATTTAATTTATACCATTGAAACTTGGGGAGGGGGGGCTTGTTTTGCTTTTAGAATTGATGGAACAAAAAAAAAAAGTAGAGGTGCTGTTCTTTACACATTCAGACATTCTTATTCTATATGTTAGCATCCCATTCCTTTGGCAAAAATTCAAACAGCCTCCTAGAAGCTGCCTGGCTTTACCTGTTTTGCTCTATGAAGTCGCTCTGTCCATTTTCCACGTTGCAACAAAGGAGAATTATGAACAATTTATAGGGAAAAACAAGGAGCGTGGAGGTCACTGCAGGTGAGAATCAGTATAAATGTCTGAGTCCCTGAAACGGAAGTAAATGATGAATTTTTTACTTCACATCATTACCATTTTAATCTGCCTGAATACAAACAAAACACTGAAATAGAACATGTGTTAGGGAATGTACATTGGATATTTTACTTCTAGTCAGTTGAATTTAATGCTGTTTATGGTTTAAAAATTTCAACAGAAATATAAAGAATGGTAATAATTGCAAAGTCATTGCTAACTTGCTGATGAGGTACATTTGCACATTCTTCTGCCTCATTTGCAAATTCTATAAAAATGAGTTCTATTTTCTGACAGGTCACTTGTCATTCTTTCCCATTTTATTAGAATGCAGATCATTTCAACTCAGCACCAGGAATAAATGCAACCATCTTATTCTGTTACTTCTTTGGATTGGGTATTTTATGTGATAAGGATCTAATCTACAATAAATTTTAATATGTTGCTATTTTAATGAAAAAAGGCTATCTCTAGAGCATTAATGCAGTTGCAGCTAGTAATTGTGGGGCACTAGGGTTAAATGGATAGCCAAGAGATGTGAAGTGAAACCATTATATCATTACAAGTTGGTAATCACATATGGTGTACACTATTCATCCTCAGATTTAATTTAAATCAGCAAGAATGGAGCTTCATAAAGTCATACTTTAGAAATAGGCTAGCTCTTATAATAACACAATCATGTCCCTTCATTTAATAAATGAGAATATTAAAATTTATATAAAAAGTTATTAAATTTTTCAAGATCACATAGCCACTCATGCTAATATACTATAATGAATAATAGATTATTTAAAATTTCGCAATATCGATATTTATATAGCAATATACTTAACAATAAGATACATTTATTTGTATAATGCCTCTGAATAGTTTTCTCAGATATTTGAGAGACTTCCTTTGGGTGAACTGCCTATGTTACTCTTAGTTACATATTTGAAAAATAAAATTTTAAAAATGAAGATTTGGTGTAATGCAAACCCTAATCCTTCCCTAATTTACTGTATTGGTTTCTTAAGAAAAAATAAACCCACATATTTTTATTATGGTACAAGTTAGGTTTTGTAAAATCCCATTACTGGGTATCTACCCAAGTGAAAAGAAGTCATTTTACAACAAACAACACCCATACTCATGTGTTTATGACAGCACAATTCACAATTGCAAAGATATAGAATCAACGAAAGGGCCAATTAGCTGATGGGTGAATAAAGAAATTGTGGTATGTATACACAACAGAATATTATTCATCCTTATAAAGCAATGAAATAAGGTCTTTTGCAGTAACTTGAATGGAACTAGAGACCATTATCCTAAGTGAAGTAACTCAAGAATGAGAAAACAAATACCACGTGTTCTCACTTACAAGTAGGAGCTAAACAAGGGGATATATGGTCATAAAGTAATGTGATGAACATTGAAAACAGCTCTATATTTTTAAGGTAATTTTCAGTATACTTTTTATTCGCATTTAAGAGTTACTTCTTTTTTATTGACTTGTCAGAGAACCAGCTATTAACATTGTATTAATTGTATATCAATCTACTGATATAAGGAAAGCAAAAACAGCCCAAATTATTTAAGCATTGGCAAGTCCATAGATGCAGAAAATAGTACAATTATAGCTTTTTTAATTTCAAAAATATAGACAGATCAACCCAAGTTATATCAAAGTTGGTGGTTTTATCTCAATTACTGGATCTAGAGGTCACTGCTGTTACCTCTTTTCCAGTCTTCCTGCTTCTTGCTCTACTAAGCTTAGTTTCAATAAATCAGCCACAAGTAACCTTTTAAAACCTGAAGCAAATTTTTGTCACCTCTTTGCTTGAAACTCTTCAAGGCCTCTGCATTTCATACAAAGAATAATGGACTGGAAGATTTTGCATGATCTATACCTCCAATACCAGCACACAAGCACTCTTGTTTCTCTGATATGTGCAAGTACAACTTCCCCCCTTACTCCTCTCTGCTGCAGCCATGCTGACTTCTTTGTTGTTTCTTTAATATGAGGTACATGCCTCAGCTGATCTCTCTACCCAAAATGCAGTTTGCCCAGGTATAGCCTTTCCCAAATCCCTCACAATCCTCAAGCATTTACTCAAACTTCACCTTTTTTTTAAAGGTTCATCCTGATTACCTTATAAATGCCATATGTCCCCAACTCGGAACTCTATTTTTTTCAATTACTCAATATTTTAAACTTTTTCCAAATATTTATCACATTCTAACATGCTACATAAATTAGTTATTATTTTAGAAAGTGAAAATTAGGACTACAAATACCTACCCAGCCACAAAAAATTGAGATAAATTTAGCTGGAAAGTTAGGAAACAAATTTCTTCCAAAGTTGTGGCCGTTGTAAAATGATAAAACAACCGCCTTCTTTCAGTGACTACTGCTTTCTTATTCATTAAAAAAATGAAATTAGTTCTCTAAAAAAGAATTCAGTATCATAAATTTTGCCTTTAGAAATTATACCAGTAAGAACAAAATATCCCACTCTTGCTTTGGAGGATCTCAGTCATTTTGACACAGAGAAGCAGCCTCTATAACTAATCGAAATTTAAAACTTCAGATGGACGTTTCTGGATAAAAAATTCCACATCTCTTTTAATTTTATTGTTTCCAAAGAAACAAAACTCAGAGTGTGCTTTGTAGTTCTGATAAACAGATCCCAAATTTCATATGGAAACAATGGTCAAATTAATTGAATATTGAAAGAGAATTAATACAGAGAATAGAATCTTCTTACAGCAAATAACCCAGAAATTTTCCAAAACCTATCTAAAAAAAGGACAGAGGAATATATATATATATATATATATATATTTTTCTTTTCAATGAGACAAAGAAACCATAGATAATGATGTCCATAGCATAGTGTATGCAATAACTCCAAACTTAATACTGTATACATTTTTACCAATGAGAACACATTTTCAAATAATGTATAACTATCCAATACAGTAGATACATAGGATCTATATATAACACAGAAAGCTCTTGAAAAATTAATCTGTAGTGAAACTGACAAATTTTATTATGCATAAATTTTGAAAACATTATGAATATTATGAAAATATTATGAAAATGTGGGGACCTGTCAACATATAGCAAATATAAAAAATATGGGTGGAAAGATTCAGAATAGTCTTTCCCTGGGAGGGACACTGATTGCCTCTGGGACGGTGTACAAAGGATCTTCCAATATCTTTGTATTTCTTAAAAAAATAAATCTGAGGCAAATATAGCAAAATGTTTGCATCTTTTTTCATCCTAATGTTACATACATATACTTTTGTTGTATTATTATCTGATCTTTCTTGGATTTACACTATATTAACTAATAGACATACATTTCAAAAATTTAGCTCTAAACTAAGAAAAGTAAAATAAAACATAGTTGAGACAATGGTAGCTAAACTGGCTTAAAAATGGACTTAGTTATTCTATCACTAGGAAAAGTGATCGTGCTGTTTATATTCCACTTAATACGAAAGGTACTAAGAACGGTGACTACCATGGTTTGTTTCACATTCTTTCTTTTTACCAAATGGGAGTTATTTTCGCAGTTATCATAATTTCCCTTCATCAATGCATAATAAGGGTGCTGAGAACTTGCCAGCACCATTTAAAATATTTCACTCTCACTGTCACTCTCTGCAAAGGTGAATGCAAAATTAGGTCTTATGTGGAATAACATACACTCCCCAGCAATCCTGTACTTTCAGTTGGATGCAACAACAGGCCAAAAATTGATGTGGCAATGAATAGTGTCTTAACTGACAAAAATAGTTGATTATCCATTTTACTAGTCCTCTGCTAAATTTGCTGTTGGCCATTTCACAGTCTGTTACTTTCTTCTCTGAGGGTAGGAAAAGAAAATAAATTCGGAGTAAACTACTTCAAAATTTAAATAAGCCTATTAGAATAATTGATTCCACTCCATTCACTCAAAAACTATTTAAAAAACAGGAAAGAGGAATATATATATATATATATATACACACACACATATATATGTATATATTTTTTAATGAGATAAAGAAACTATAAAATACACCTGCCAAATAATGTGAAATCTGGGAAAAAAATAAAATACTACCCTGGAGAGGATACTGAAAACTGTCTGATACCTCCAGTGAATTGAAGCAGGATATAATTTTTCCTAAAATTAAGTGTCATTAGTCTTGAAAGATCTTTCCATCTTTTCATTTGGATGTTGAGATTAGAAACCTGGGTATGTTTTAGGAAAATTAGAAATGACTCCTATAGACTTACTTGAACATTCAGGTTAGTACTGAGAGTGTGTTGAAGTAAAGACTTTGCTTAAATTCCATTTGAACTTTCTGATACCTGTCTACTTAACTAAGGGCACCAGCTGGCAGTGAAATGTAAGGAAGAAAAGAGTGAGAACAAGGTCCTGTCCTTCATTTCACAACAAAGACTCTTGCAAATAGCGGGAATTTACTGAATCAGATGAACCATGTGAAAATTTAAAATTAAGGAAAGATTTTACCCTTGGCAGCCAAAAAAAAAAAAAAAAGAAAGAAAAGAAAAGAAAGGACTAATAAATATAAAAGCAGCTAATAAGCATCATCACAAAGGGAAGTTTCCAAGAAGTAAGGTTCAGACAAACTGTTTCTGACTCAATCCAAAATGACCTAAAAAAATTCTAGATCTTGCTTGTAATACCCTAAGTCATGAAATCAAATTCTATGTCAGTAAGGAATATTTCTGCTTCATCTGCTAAAATATTATATCCTATCAAGCTATTTGAAAGGAAGATTTAATCATTTATTCCCAACACTGGAGATAAGGACGTCCTCAGGGGTGGTTTTCTTATCAAAGAGATTGGTCATAGGTGGGTGGAAAGATACAATAATCTAAAAAGCATTTAGAATAGTAAGTAATTTAGTGTAAAAAAAACTCAAATAAATAATAAACAGACATGAAAAGAAATTATCAGGGAGGAAACTTTTGTTGTGTTTGAATGAATGTGAAATGATTTTGCCTCAACATTTTAAAAGAAGACTTAATTATTATCATATAGACCACTGAGAGTTCTTCCCTGCATATCTGTAAACTGCAGAAGCTTGAATCAAAGTCCACCAACCAGCATGATATAAACTTTAATGATGGGGAAAAGTATAGACAAAGGCCTGGAGTAATCAATTTACTTAATTAAACTATAATTATTTAATTCATATTTTTAAAAAATTATTTTCTTTATTAATAAAATTCAAAATGCTTTTTAAGCTGAGTGGTGGTAGAGGAACAATTTTATGTTATGTTGTCATACATTTTTCTAATAAATCAATGTAATGCATTCTTGAATAATATAACTTATACATTGTTGCTTTCATTAATCTCGACATCCAGTTATGTTATATGTGTATATCACCGGCCACTGTACTTTGACTCAGTCAGTTAATCTGACCGGTGAGTTTCAAAGGTAAACGTGTCAATAAAAGAAGATACCAACAAAAGCAATGATTTCAATCAAAATGTGACTCCTCTATACTGAATAAAAGTAAGACTTCCTTCAGTTGTTATGTAATATCAATCAGATGCCCACATTTGAATTATTTGGCAGAAATTAATCAGTTGACATGCTCAAGCTCTTATGAACATAGATCTTTTAAATATTATTTTGTGGAAGCTTGCATTTGGTATGTAAAAATACATGTAAAATCATATGTGGAATTAAGTTCCAAGTGAATTACATTTTCAATAACAAAGCAAATAACCAGATGCATATTCATGTACTCAATAGTACTAAGATAGAAGAAAATTCTACCATTGATACATGCATATTTTTTTCTTTTTTCTTCTTTCTCATATTCAAAAAGTCCTTTACCAGAAACACACACACACACACACACACACACACTCTCACATTCTCCCTGTGATTTTATACTTTTAGGGAAGAAAGATAAAGCATGTTTTTATTTTTAAGAGCATGCAAACACAAGGACATGTTTTTGATTTAAAATTACTATAGTGTTTAAAAACTTTGTTAATTTTTTCATAACTTCCTAAGCTAGTTAGAACAATCCCATTTTTATTATGTTGTTGTGATATTTTTACGCACATCAAATGGTCCTATTTTTCACACTCATTCATTCAACAAGCATTTCTAAAGCACCAAATAAATGAAAAGCACCATGAAGGCAACAACAAAGAATCTGCACTAGGGATACTAAGTCCTGCAACGAGGGTGGTGAATTTAGCAGTGTACTCACCACAAATCTTTATGACGATTGAGGTATCACACTATGTTTAAGGAAGAAGTCATTCAAAATTGAGGTATAACATTTGTTAAACTATCAATTTGAGTTGATGAAATGATCAAATTCTTGCATAAGCCAATAGCTCTGGAGAGGGTTTATCAGAACATGTTCTGAATAAAAGATAGAAGCTGTACTTGAAAAACTTCCCTTAACTACTGGACACAAGTTAGAAGCACCAAGAGATACAACAATATGCTGGCCAATGTTGGTGGGGAAGAATATGGGAGATTGGGAGGATTACTGATATTGGACTGGGAATCTTCTTGTTCTCTAAATGGATCCACATAAGGAATTCTTGGTGGAATGCCAAAATATGCAGGCATTGAAACAGATTCTGAAAAGGGATATAATATCCCATATTGGCTTCTCTGGTCCATATTCTTCCCTGCGCCTCAGTTACTAAAACAATTAGTGATACAGGAAGCTCTCCCTTAACATCATCAGTAGGTTTTGGAAACTGTGACATTAAGTAAAACAATGTATAGCAGATCCTCAGATAGTACCATTTTGTTCAATGTTTTCTTGTTATAACATTGGTGAGAGAAAAAATAATAATTGTTTTTTTATATGCTGTTTCACTGAGAGTTGCAGTTTCCAAGACCCATTGATGACCTTAAGTAAGGACTTTACTGTATTTAGAAGACTAACATTACATTTTAAATATTTTTGTTTTATCATCCTACATGCCTGGTATGCTAGGAATGTGTGAGTACTATATTTTCCAACACCTTGAAAAGTGAATTGGCCAAAACAGATAAAAACTACAAAGGCAAAGTGTACATATATACTGCCTGCTGGCTGTGCCCACTTGACAATGCTATGGATTGCGTATGAATCAAAGATCTATAAATTATGATCTGACAAACATAATTTGGGATATGCATAAATTTTAACTGTTAATCTACCAAATTAAGGAGATTGAAGGCAAGGAAATAAAAGAATTAGATCTGGAGAGAGAAAAATAATCCATAGCCATATGTAAAGTGAAATTATAAGGAAGAAGAAAATATGAGTAAACAGATGAAATTGGCCAGGGGAAGAAAAAAGAAGAGTCAGACATACTGAAATGAAAAGTAGAGAGATGTTGAGGAACACTATTCAGCCCATGAGATCAGGTAGTGTGGTTGACTTTCTATAAGGTCTCTAGATGCCATAATTATTGCCTAACGTATGAGAGGTTGGCTGGAGTAAGGGTAGAAAATTAAGGAGGTAATCTGTTCCCTTAATGGAATAAATATGGATTGACATGTTGTGAGACACCTGTGATGACCACTAACCTAAGGATTGGAGACTTTTACTAATAGGTATACATCAGTGTGGAGGACATTGGGACTTGCAATGATTTAAAACAAAATATGAAGAGTGAACTGTGCTATAATGCAATTTGGGGGTTCCCTGGAGGAAAAATATTCCATTAAAAAATGCAACAGTGCTGGCTTGTAGGGACACTGGATGTCTATACAGAAAAAGCAAACCATTTTTGCCATGGTTTAGTAGTTAGAGTTTTTGGATAAGAGATAACTGACTGTCCTCAAGAATAAGCTTTGATGTTGTGACGTGTGATCCCTAATATAAATATCTGATATATTGGCAACAGCTTTTACACACCAAGGCTTTTGGAGCTTGCTGACCTCCTGTGACAAGAAATCCCTAACTGCAGAATTGAAATACAAAGGCTTACAAACATTAAACTGCAGAGACTTGGACACACAAAGATTGAGATCTTTAAACTGTAGGATAGAATGCAACAATTTTTGAAATACAGATTTTTTTCCCCTTTTGAAGAGATCAACAATGGGAAGAGTTAGGGGATAAAAAATATGTAGGCATTATATACAATTAATTATTTTTAGAAATACTTCACTTTGAGTGAGAGGGAAAAAACATTAAATTGATAAGTGGGGTTTAGAAATAATCAAGCCAATGAGAAATAAACTGTACTGCTTCTAAAACAACCTAAGGGAACACAAACTAGTAGAGACCTTCATTTCTTCTCAATGATAGCAATGGCAGGAAAGGAGAGTAGGGTATATAAGAAGATATTATCATATTGAAATATTAATAAAACCTATGGTTAGCATTTATTGATCTCTTCATGACGAGCAGAGTGTACATGCCTACTCATAATATCTAATTTAGTTCCCTACTACCCTAATCAATTTAGGACTCTTATTGTCCTTATTTTGCAGATGAAATTGCTCAGTAACACCACTAGGAAGAGACATATTAAAGATTCAAATCAATGCCATCAAATTCCAGAGATGCAATGCTTAACCACTACCTTTCCAGGTAAAAGAGCAGAGCAACGCTGCTGGATGAGTATTTTCTTTGTTCAAAAGAGTACCAATAGCCAACATTTACATTTTAAATGTCTGACCAAGACTACTGGTGAAAAAAGCAATTCCAAAGAACAAAGACCATCTGGTGGCAATGGCCTCTTAACATTATCTACTGATATATATATAAGTACCTACAGACTACGGATATATTTGGCCTGACCCTCCAGGCACATTAATATTAATAATTGGTCATAATTATGTTACATTAAAAGAAACATTAATACATTTGGGTATAATTGATTCAGATTATTCAAAAAGAAATTTTCAGTTATGATGACTTCCACTTCTGATTATCTTATTCAGGCTGGAGACCGTATTGCACAACTTCTGTTATTACCTTATATGCAAATTGGGAAATCTAATGTTCTAAGACAAAGAGGCTTTAGAATTACTAAAACTAAAGTATATTGGCAAACTTTTATTAATGACCAAAGACCTCAATTAGAAATTAAGCTAAATGGAAAATCTTTTGTTAGATGCTAGAGCTGATGTTACAATTATTTCTAAATGTTTATAGCTAAAGATTCACATATTATAATAGTAGATTTAAAAGACTGTTTTTCTACTATCCCTTTACAAATATCTGATGGAAAAAAATTTGCTTTTACTATACCTGCTTTAAACAATCAACAGCCAACTAAACAGTATCAATAAAAAATCTTGTCTCAGGGCATGCTTAATAGCCCACCCTGTGCCCAGCATTTTGTCAATCAACCTTTAAAAATACTAAGAAAATGTTTTCCTCATAGTTATATTATTTATTATATGGATTAATTTTTTTCTTGTGGGTTATCTAAAGATTAAATCAAAATAAATTTAGAAACAACAACAACAAAAAAATTCCACTTGTAAGATGTAAGAAGGCAATGAATATAGAGTTTTGATAAAAAAGATTAAATGGAAAGAATAATGTAAAAGAAAGAATCTTGCATGGAATTTTTTGTCCTAAAATGACTGGTTATTTAGGAAAAGGGAATGTTAGGACAAAACAGAAAGTTTTAAGGTATGTTTTATAGATAGTATGTGGTACGTGCAGGTTGAGATAAAGTTTATGAAAGGGAATTTATTAAGAAATTTTAGCTAAAACAAAGATTTCTGTAAATATTAATTTATTCTTAATAAAATGACATGATATATTCATTTTAATTATACAGCATTTTCTTTTTCTTTTCTTTTCTTTTTTATTTTTTTTATTTTTTTATTTCAGCATATTATGGAGGTACAAATATTA
>VBSM01003039.1:17826273-17880947 GCA_008086735.1 Cheirogaleus medius
ATGCCCAGTAATGGGATTGCTGGATCAAATGGTAGATCTACTTGTATTGCTATACGGTATCTCCATATTGCTTTCCACAAAGGCTGAACTAGTTTGCAGTCCCATCAGCAGTGTAGGAGCGTTCATATCTCTCCGCATCCATGCCAACATTTATTGTTTGGGGACTTTTTGATGAAGGCCATTCTTACTGGAGATAAGTGATATCTCATTGCAGTTTTGATTTGCATTTCCCTGATAATTAGAGATGTTGAGCATTTTTTCATGTTTGTTGCCCATTATTCTGTCTTCTTTTGAAAAATTTATGTTCATGTCCTTTGCCCACTTTTTGATAGGGTTGTTTGATTTTTTTCTTGCTGATTTTCCTGAGTTCTAAATAGATTCTAGTTATCAGCCCTTTGTCGGATGTGTAGTCTGCGAAAATTTTCTCCCGTTCTGTGGGTTGTCTGTTTGCTACAGAGTCAAGGCAATCCCTATTAAAATACCATCATCATTTTTCACAGACATAGAAAAAATAAATTTACACTTCGTATGGAACCAGAGAAGACCCTGCATAGCAAAATTAACCCTAGGCAATAAAAACAAAATAGGACGTATCAATTTACCAGACTTCAAACTATACTACAAGGCTATAGTAATTAAAATAGCTTTTAATTGGCACAAGAACAGGGACATTGACCGTGGAACAGAACAGAGAACCCAGATATAAAACCATCCTCATATAGCCAACTAATCTTCGACAAAGCAGACAAAAATATACACTGGGGAAAAGAATCCTTATTCAATAAATGGTGCTGGGAAAACTGGATAACCACATGTAGAAGACTGAAACAGGACCCACACCTTTCACCTCTCACAAAAATCAACTCACGTTGGGTAACAGACTTGAACCTTAGGTGTGAAACTATTAGAAACCTGGAGGAAAACGTTGGAAATACTCTTCTAGACATTGGCCTAGGCAAATAATTTATGAAGAAGACCCCAAAGGCAATCACAGCAGCAACAAAAATAAATAAATGGGACCTAATCAAATAAAAAGCGTTTTCTTTTTAATTTAAAAATTATCACTACAGAAGGTTTTTCTTTAATTTTGGTAACTGACCTAAAAAAAGCAAATATTTTATATTGCTTAAACAAAAAGGGGGAGATATACGATCTCCCAGAGATAGAATAAATTAAGCCTAATTTACTTTAAATTTATTTACTTTAAAGTTTTTGAATATTCATAAAGAAGACAATTTAATAGCAGTAAAAAAGTATTAAAAAGGGAGTCGTCAACCCGATTCTTTCCCACACCAACCTATCTGGTGGAAAGACAATATAGAGAATAAATGGAAAGAAGGCTGGGCAAAGGTGTGGGGGAGAGGTTTTGCTTGTGTTTTGACAGATGAGGGACAAACAGTCTGGATTCCAAGCAAAAGAATAAAACCCAGAGAGGAAACTCTGAGCCAAGAGAATGCGTCAGGCACAGACCATGACATGGAGACAGCTGAAGAGGACCCACAAAGAAGCAGACAGGATATTGATTTGGACATCTAAACATTTGTAAACCTCTTTCTTGCCATGATCTGCATAGTGAGCATGGCAGTGAGAGTGTCTAGTAACCAGACTTCCCATTACTGGGCCTATATTCCCAATCCACCTTTAAATAAGATTGTCAATTGGGCTGACATGCCTTTCTTAGTCTTCATTAATGATTCTAATTGGCTACCAGGACCTTACGATTATCGTGGTCCAGTGAAACCTAACAAAGAGGACACTATAATTAATAAATATGAAGTTGGGACAGAAGGCCCTCCCATATATATTGGTAAGGGTATTCATTGTTTAAAACCTGCTGCTCAAACCTGGCTAGTCACCAGCAATTCTACCGGTGATAAAACTAAAGCCTGGTTGTTTCTTTTAACTGTCTCCTCTTTTTCTTATTCTGGACATACTAAATTTTCACCTACCTTTGTACACCTTACAGATGTACCCATCTGTAAGGAGGTAGTAATTTCTGACCCTAAAACCTGGGTATAATGGAAAAATTATAGAAGTCACATGGAATGCATTCTTACTGGGTCACCTTCTTGTGGTTATATATTAGATTGGAGTTCCCACGGACATCCTGCCTCATCTTACAATCTTAAAAAACTTCACTGAAATAAAACTTCCATCTCGATGTCTGTAAAAGACACTGACTTTAAAAGTCATATTACATGACTCAATTATGGTATGAGCACTCCGGCTCCTTATATATATAATCAAACTCGATTTCTTTAAAAAAAACATTAAAAAACATCTACTTAATCAAGGAAATCTGACTGAAGAGACTGGAAATTTACAACAAGAAATATTAAACACCTGCAGTCACAAACTTAATTTACTCTCTGAGGCTGACATTATTAATGGCATCTCATTTGGTTTAGAGTCAGCTGATCCACTTTTTCATCTTAAAATCTATGGGAATTCCACTATGATAACTTTTGGCTTTATTTTAATCATTTGCTTGTGCTTATTTGTAGTCTGGAGAAAACTCCGAAGAAAACATCAGTCAGGCGACCAACGCCTTGCTGTGATGGCCATACAACTGCATCAATTCATTTTTAATAAAATAAAAAGGGGGAGATGTTGGGAAAATATGATTGAGGAATTAATGAGATGCCGCTCCTAAGACCATTATTCTATTGTATAACCCAATATTACTATATTAAAGATAGAAACAGGAGTTTTCAGGGTTTTGCCCTGAAGGAATGTGTGGACTCAATGTTTCATTTATTAGCAGGTTCTCCCTGCTATCATGGGAGAGCTCTCTAATCTCCAGTGGGGATGTTTTCCAGGAAGCCTTCCCGGTATCTAAAAATCTGTGAGCTTCCCTGTGTCTTGAAAGACAAGACAAGGCAAATAGGGCCCACAGGATGGGAGCCGGAGACAATGAGTGCACTTTGCCCAGAGATGCTCTCTGATGGTTATAAACAACCTGTTTATTAGAGAGGGGTTTCCTGCTCTCTCCTGTCTGTCTACCTTTAAGTTCACCATAACTAATCAAGAAAATATAGAGTCACTATACCTCTTTTGTTATACCTTTGTTAATTGACAACTACCTCTTAGAACTAAGAAGTTAGCCCCTGAAAGACTTTGTACCTGTTTGTTCTCCTGGATAGATTAGAAGCCTCTTGAGAGGAGTTTTGACCCCAACCCACTACCTATGTCCCCTAGCAACTGCATTCCCTGATATGTAAATGTGTTACTCTAACAACTGGTAATTGATATCTGTGGTTATAAAAACCTGTATGAATCTAACCATATTGCTGGCGTTCATGGAGATACGCCAGTCTCCTAAGTACCACGCTGTTATATCTGATCTTTTTATATATAAAACTATAAACTATACCTTAGTCTCTGTGTATTCTTTTATTTTTCTCTATTTCCCATGAGTCTCCTTATCCTATGTGGTGACCCCTATCTTAGGGACTTGGCTCCATGGGAAGAAGTAGCTTATCTCCACACGGGCCTGCCTCAACTACTCCCCCTCAGTCATGGACAATGCATTATCATTCTTTGTCTAAACAGGATGTTAATTTGAACACCAACCTACATTTTACAGGGTTAAATCAAAGCATATGCTAATGAATGATCATAGACTGCACAGATCAGGAGTAAATATAAAAAAGTGTATCTCATACATAAGATCATATACTTCAGTTTTGTAGGTCATGTAAAATATACTTCATCTAGAGCAAGGCAGGGGCTGTTTCTCAGCTCCTGGCTAATTCATCTCATGAAGCTTATCCTGTTGGAGCAGTATAGGGGAAAATGTATTAGTCACACATTGGCAGTGACTGCATTTAGAATGAGGGAATTCTCTACTTTTTTTCCTCAACAAATAATAAAAGGCACATGGATATACTGATAGACTATGATTAATATACATGTGTGCAAAAGACTTCCCTTGGTTTCAAGTAGTTATAATAGCATTTAGTAAAGATGAGGGATCAGATCAATTGCATCTACAAAACCCCAGTGGGGAAGAAAGTGTTCAGGTCTTCTTCCTGTCCTAATGAATGTCTCTATCCAAAATCTCAGGCTTATACCATAAGAAAAATCTGTCATGTAAATAACTATAGTCTGCTTCGACAATGTAGGTAAAGAATATTCCCCATCACTAAATTCTTCTTGTAGATTCTCCTCCCCTCCAAAGAATAAAAACAAAAAAACAAAATTTTTATAAAAACTTAAAAAATAAAATTGTTTATAATATATAATTTATGTTCTGGCATCTGGTCTAGTTTCCAAATACCTCCACGTACTAGTGGTATTACAGCTATATATCATCCTTCTAGATTCAGTAAATTTAGAACCAGAAAATAATTACTTCTTACCCATATTAGGCTTGGAACTTTTTGTAGGGCAGGGAGAAAAATGTTTGTTTATGGGGTTATGAGCAAAGATCACTGTCCACACATAAGACATGTCATGCTTCTTCAATAACACAGTTGGTCATTTACATACCTCCTTTCAACTCTGCTAATGGAACCCACTGTTCTATGTTGCTGAAGATGATTGTGGAGTTCTAAGAGTTAAGCATGGGAGTCAGAAATGAATTAAGAAGTCAAATTCTTTCTGTTGGTCCTCTATTAATCTTGTGGCTGGGAAGTGGAGGATTGCTTCTTTTTAGAATACTTCTAGGGTGGCTACTGAGTATCTAGTCTAGCAAATCAAGGACAGCATTATGTTCCATGACTTGGTTAAACATTTTAAAGATATAGTGTGTTTATAGTTTCCAGCTCCATGCTTTACTGTTTTTTTTTTCTTTTCTCTTTAGTAATGTATTATGATGATAAATGCTTTGATCAGAAAACTCCACATAAATTACATTTATCCAAGGTATACATTGTGGCAGGAGGCAGGAAATGTTTCATTATACAAGATAGAAAGTGCTGTGGGACCTGGCTGAAGACATAAATGTTATGTTTAAAGAATTCACCCTCCCCAAACTTCCATCCAAACCTCCTATAGAATCCACCCTTCTCCTCTTCCTAGGGGTATATTAGGCACCTAGCCTTTGCCAGACCCCTAGGGAGTAAAGAAATGAAATACAAAAGGTGAACTTACTTTCCTTATCCCTCCTGATAAGGATCACACTTATCCCTCCAATTGCTCCCTAGGGAGATAAAGGAATGTAATGCAAGAGGGGAATTTACTTTCCTTATCCCTCCAGGTTGTTTGAAAAGTATTTACTCCTCTCAGAAAAAATCCTCAATAAAATCCAAGGCTCTCCCCTTTTTGGTGTGGACACCTTTTTAGGCCTCTACCCATCTGCACCCAGATGCTCAATATAAACAGCATTTTGCTACACATGAGGCTTTGTGTGTCTGTCTCTCAGCTCCGGACCTAACATTAAGAAAATCAGAAAATATATGATGTAAAATTGCTTTTTAAAAATAGAGGCATTTGGCCATGTAATTATAAATAGCAGGTAGTATGCAAAATCATATTTTTTCTGTTAATTTCTACATGCACTTTATGTTGATCCCTGTAGTTTCTGGCTTTTCATCAGTAATGCCCATCAATACTATAACCATCTGATTTTGGGTTAGGACACAGTCACTTTAAAGAAAAATTATAAGAAGTATTATTACTTCAATTTTGAGGAATAAACAGACCCTAGTAGGACAAAGAATAATTATTCAGCCAAGTTCTAGACTTCAGCATGAGAGTAGGTATTAGAAGGTGACATAATTGAATGTATAATATATCATTGAAAAAGTAGCCACTTTTTCAGAAAAGTTCACCTTCTCACAATTTAGTGAACATGTGCCAAAATTTCTTCCAATGATGAGTATGGTGTCTGGAGGCAGGGGATTCCTTATCTTTTTATCTTAACCCACACTTGATGATGCAGAGCAAGCAACTCATGGTAAAATCAGTTCTATTATAAAAGAGGATCTGCAGTCTTGATCTTTGTTATCAAGCAAGTTTAGGAAAACAGCATTTTCTGTGTCCCTTAAAACATAAGAAATTAAGATATCCTAAAAAGCAAAATCTATAAATGTGGGGAGAAACTAGAGATATAATAACATTATATAGTAGTGACATGTGAGAGAGATTTATTGTCAAATGGCATGATGTTTCAAAAATAAAAATAAATACTTAGTCCTGGTACAAGAAGCCCAGAAATAATTTACAGTTATCTACAAAAATCCCCTTATTTTAATTAATTTTAAATTTGCCTCTAGATTTCAGGAAGTCATACGTGCATGTTTAGACTCTTGAATTCCCAAGATTATATACCCTAAATGGAAAAGCACCATGAATAGCAACTAAACTCTGAACTTGACCCTTTTTTATTTCAATTGCTTCAAGGATAGATTTTAATTGAAGATTATTGTTGAGGCACAAAAGCAGGAATGAAGTTCCTCAATCTTTATCAAGAATTATCACAAACACCAAGAGCACAGCAAGAAAAAGAAAAAGAAATAGATAAATTGGATATAACCAAATTTAAAGCTTTAGTGTCTCAAAAATACCATCAAGAAACTGAACATACAATATACAGAATAACATAAAATATATGCAAATTGTATGCATGATAAAGAACATGTATGTAGAACATACATATATACTTCCAACTGAAAAATAAAAAGACAGCTCAAGAAGTAGACAAAGAATCTGAACAGACATTTGTGTAAAGAAGATATAAGCTATGTAAGCACACAAAAAATGTTCAACATAATTAGTCATAAGGTAAACACAAATCAAAACCATGAGATATCACTTCACACTCACTAATATAACTCCAATGAAAAAGACAGATGATGAAAAATGATAGAATGTGGAGAAATTAAAACCAACATACACTGTTTATGGAAATGAAAAATACTAGAGCAACCTTGAAACAGTCTGGCAGTTTTTCAAAATATTAAACATAGAGTTTTAATATTTTAAATACTAACTATGATCGAAGAGATATCAAAACTTATATCCACACAAAAAAGTTGCACATGTTCAAAATACACAAAAAATGAAAACAACCCAAATGCCAATCAACCAATGAGTGTATGAATGAAATGAAGTATATTTATACAATGGAATGTTATTCAGCAATAAAAAGAAAGTGTAATAGTTGCTACAACATAAGTGAATCTTGAAAAAAATATATTAAACAAAAGAAGCTAGTCACAAGACCACATATTGTGTAATTCCACTTATATGAAATATCTAGACAAATCCATAGTGACAGGAAATAGATTAGTGATTGGCTGGGGGTGGCATCAGAGGAAATTTGAGAGTGATGCTGATGGGCATAAAGTTTTTTAGGGGAGGATATGGTGATGAAAATGTTCTAAAATTGATCGTTGTAAAAATTGCACAACTCTGTGAATATAGGAAAAGCTATTAAATTGACAGTCTAAATGGGTGAATTCTATGGTATGTGGATTCTATCTCAATAAATGGGTTACAAAACAAACAATAAGGTGAATATAAACCCATCAGCAGTGACCAGAGGTTCAGCAGAGCCATGAATCAGCACCTCTGGGCTTATCTCCATGAGTGGGAAGATAAGCTTTGTCAGATACATCCCATTCGGTCTCAGCTGATTAACAAGGACTAGAATTATGATGAGAATCTGCCCTGTTATTTCAGGCAATGCCTCCTGACACTATTCAAATTCCCTGGGAGGACAAGCAAAAGTGTCAGGAGCCTGTCTAGATAAAGTGTTGGAGAGCAGCCACTACTGATTTTGAATTGCTTAGCATGGAGCTAAAGAAGAGAGTCATCATTATCCAAGATTAAAGACAAATTAATTTGAAAATAAAATAGCCCAAGTAAAGAATCTCTCTAAGGATGCAACCAGGCAATAGTCACCAGATGTGAAGGTATTAATAGTTAGAATTATCCAGCAAAGGAGTGCAGCAGGAAGTGGTGGCAAGGACAAAGAGCCACCTGAAATAGGGGATTTTAAGCCCAGGAGTAATGTATGAAACGCATGTGGCTTTGGATTTGAATTGTGAAAAAAACTGGGTTAAATGAAATACTAAAACATCAGAAAGACATGATGCAACAAATGAACCGGAAATCCATAGGAATCGCAGCATTACCGTGCTGACTTCTCCGAGACTGAGGCAAAGAGGCAAAAAGTAAAAGACGTGCAGGAAGGGATGAAACAAAGCAAGTTTAAAAACCAGAGCACTTTACCAGCAGCAAAGAAAGAGCCCGAAACTCTGGCAGCTCGTCCTAGTCACAGTAGCGAACCCCAGAGACAAAACTGAGCAGCTCGACCTGGATGCCTGCAGCTGTTGATAACTGAGGAGAGCAGCCTGGGTCATTAGTGTGGGGCTGAGAAACAGCAACAATTCTGTTATCAGGCAGAAGCATTTCCCTGACCACAGTCAATAAAAATTTCCATAGTTAACTCTGCTTTCAGATGTTTTTTTCTGTTCGGCATTTTGTGGCAACAAAAAAATGTTTTATGGTGGCAAAACAAATAGTTAGAATGCTAAGTATGATTCTCAAGTGAAAATATTTCATTTGCTAAAGGCCAACTACTTCAAATGAGTTTATCATTCCAACATAACACCAGTTTTCACAAGATCTGTAGGAACTTAAACCTGTTTTGTCTGAGTTTATTGATTAATTTATGTTTTTAAATAAGAGTAGGGGCAAAAGGTTTTATTTCTGACACATTCCACACACTGTAAAAAATTTACTTTCTTGGCTTAAATGTTTATTGATGGATTAAATTATTCTTAGAATGGTCATATAAACTGAAATAATGTAGCATTCATTATATTTTAAAAGAATTTACAGGAGAGACAGGAAACATAAATGAGAATTTTGAGTTGAATAAAAATGTATATTTCCACCTTTGATATCAAAAAATTTATGAATATTTGTGAATCAGAGCTTGAGTAGCAAAATGTCTGACTTCCTTTTTCTTTCATAGCAACAAGAGAATATCTTTATTCTCCGTGTATTAGCTAAATGCTACTTTAGACATAAGATAATTACGGATAAAAGGAAAAGAGGAGAAAAGAAAGAAGAAAATGATAAATATGAAAGCAACCTTTCATACAGTATTAAAGACATTCATATAGAAACTCTATAGCAATTCTTTTTCTAAGCCCCTTGTTCCTATTTCATCTTAAATATGAGGAACCATACTGCAACTAAATTCAAGCAGAATAGAAGCTTTTTCATGTATTATAACTATTCTATTTGAGCTTACAAATATTGTCAGTATGCAGAAAAGCTATATAACTAAAGAAAAAGTTCTAATATTTTAAAAACATAATTACCTACATTTTATAGCCTGTCTAATCAGGTCACTAATTAATGGTGGGGCTATTTAATTTGTACTCATAGAATGCACAAGCAGTACGTTCATAAGCCTTCAATGATAGGGATTATATAACATTTTAAGGAGTCTACTGAAATTAAATAATTTCAATAAACATTTATTAACAGTGAATGTGAAATATTTCTGTAGCTTAAAACAACCTTGCATTTTGTTTAATTCAGAACCTGTAGCCAATATCTGCAATATACTTTTAAAAGAGAGATTTCCAATATTCTTAAGAAATCAGTAATTTATGATCATGAATCTCCATATCAATAGTGTTCCATTTGTATCTTAGAATACAAATATCAAAGGAACAATATTTTGAAAAATAAAAATAATTCTACTCAGAAAAAGAGCTGCTTCTCCATTCATAAAAACACTTTGGTGAAGTCCCAAAAAATGTCCCACTTTAGTGAGCAAAGCATAATCAGGAGAGGTATAAGCCAACATAATAAGTTCAATTTGTTTTTAAAGATAAAATGATAGAAAGTATGGCGTTGCCCACTGATATAACCTGTAAGGAGGTAAGAAGGAGCACCTAGAGAGAAGATGACCAAAAGAGATGAGCAAAGGTCTTATATTTAGTATTTTTATCACACACACACAAAACTGACAATAACCACACTGTGATTATCCAAAACTTTTGATAAAGGAAAATTAACACATAAGAATCTTGTGACACAAGGGGCTTAAAGCAGAGCACAGGATGACACTGCAATACCTATGGCTATTAAAATACATCATAGGCTCCTGCACTTGGATAGATCTTTAAAATAAATCATGAGTCCTATTCCTTCCTGATGTCTTCATTTTTATAGGTGAGTTAGAGAATGGATCTAGGAGACTACAGAAGAAACTATGTCAAAATGTGCTTGATCACCTGTTTAATTCCAGCTTTCCTCCAAGCTTGGCCTTTTTTATTGGGCAAGAACATGGATAATATAAAGATTGAGTTAGTGACAAAGTTGCTAGATTTGTTTCCATAGGAGGTTGTATACCTTTATTAACCAGTATTAATGTTACTAATATTAAACTAGGCTATTGATGACTGCCCATGAACCTAACTAAAGATAAATGTCAATCAATTTCAAGCAAATTTCTCTATAGATTAAAGCAATACACAGAGTTCTTCAGCCCATAACACCTATTTTTGATAATGTCAGCTATCTATAGTTTATTGTCACTGTGGGGGACAGCTGTGTTATAAATGAACCATGTTTCATTACTACATGATAAATCACCTAAGTGGGAGCAAAAGTGAGCCACAGTTTAGTTAAATAGCAGGTGGGGCTAAACAATGGGGTACCACAATTTTTTGTGAAGTTAGTTAAGATCTTAGGGGCAGGCACTTGATTAGACAATTTATTTCAATTCACAATGAAAATTTCTGTGTCTTGGCACAATTTGGAAAACGTTGATTCGCATAAGGCTCATTGCAGGAAATGCATTTGAAGTTGCAGAGCCAAATATATCCTTTGGTGAGATGGTCTGTCTGCACCAGTGATCAATAACTGTCTAGAAATGAAAGCTAAATGTGAATGGGTACCATTCAGTATCTGCAGAAAGTCTTAGTCTAAAACACAGAGACCAGAAATTGCTGGCATATTCTTATTGCCAAAGGTTTCATAATTGGTATACACATCTGTTACTCCATAGCATCTGATGGAGAAAGCAGTCCAAATTTAAGGATGTTTTTTCTTGCTGCTTTAAACCGTGTTCAAAACTTCTGGTAATAGACAACCTCATTTAAGTTTGCCAAGCATTTGATAATTTTGTAGACACTTTAATAGAGTTCCCAGGTGTGGAATATGCTTCCTCCAATATCCAAACAGCTCAGTTATGTACTAGGCTTCCTTATTTGTAGTCGGTAGTGATAAAGTCAACTGTTTATAAGTTAAAACTGTTGAATGTTTTTGGGATCTATTAACATATAGCTACCAGGAAAATCATTGAAGTACCAGAAACCTAAAATTTGTCCTCATTCCATGCCTTTTAATGAGCTGAACTGAGTTTGAACGGGGGAAAAAAAACATTCTAAATAGGAGATTTCTAAGAGTATCACGGAGGAAGTGTAATTCCAAAGGATAGCTGCCCATTTGCATATCCCCTTCTACAAAGTTTTCTCAATTGGTGGGGCCCAACTGGCCTTTATTTCCTCTTTCACATCTTTCCTCTGAAAGTGGACTGACTGATTTGATTGAAAATCTTGGAAAATAAACGGAGAATTTCTGACACAACAAGTTCATACAATAAGAAGGCTATTGGCAGGAGACAATCCTTGATATCACTTATTATTACTTTATAATTGAATAATAATTATAATCATAATTGTATCTTTTTAATTTGGTTGTAATAATGAACATTAAAAAGGAACACTGGAGAAAAATCATATAGACATACTCAACCCAAAATTCATTCAGAATTATGACTATAAGAGCAAAAGCAGTCAACTATTTTTATTCATTCAAGAAATATTAATTGGTTGTCTATTGCATGCCAAGTCTTGTTTACAACAATAGAAATATAGCTTTATTGCTGTAATGGAGTGTAGCTACTAGTAGTAAGCGACAATAAAGAAAAGGGAACTATACATTATAAAATGTCAAGTAATGATAAGTACTATCTGTGAATGCATAGTAACAGGTAAATTACAGGGTTAACTCTTCATAGCAAAGACCAAATATGCAGTGAGGGGTGTAGTCATAAACAGATGCTCCTCAATTTCTGATGGGGTTCCAACCCAATAAACCCATCATAAGTTGAAAATTTCATTAAGCTGAAAATGCATTTAATACACCTAACCAGCTGAACATTGTAGCTTAGCCTAGCCTACCTCAAATGTCCTCAGAATACTTACATTTGCCTACACTTGGGCAAAGTCATCTACCACAAAGTCAAGCCTATTCTATAATAAAATATTGAATATTTCATGTACTTTATTGAATATTATACTGAAAGAGAAAAACAGAATGATTGTATCGGCACTCGAAGTACAGTTGCTAATGAATGTGTATTGCTTTCACATCTCTGTAAAACTGAAAAATCACAAGTCAAATTCTTGGTAAGTCAGAGTCCTTCTGCAGTGGGGAATGAATCAATCCAGCTAGAAGGGACATAAGAGAAAAGGCTCTGAGATAAATATTGTCTTTCCTGGGAGAAATAGCTTGGAGAGAAGAGGGATAGGAGCTATGTCTTAAAGTTCGCTGGGACAACGCTGGAATTGAGTTGTGTAGATCCCAATCACAAGTTATTGAACCATTTATGTTTTTCACATTTTTTAATGTATGTTGAGCATTGACTAAACCAGAATAAATTATTCTAAATCCAAGTTTATTTGCATCTCTAATGTATAGTTTCTTTTATAATATTCTTCTGGCTATTCATTTTAAAACTCTAGAAGAAACGTATGGAAATACTGCATGGAGTAGACTTCTAACATAGTATATTTTAAAGTATTTGGTAAAAGCAGTTTTAGACTTTCTCTTGATCAACTGGGATTAACTAATGTGTTCTATTTTCCCTTTGAACAATATTGATAAATGCCATGGCACAGAGCACACTTTGTATGGCTATCTGCATTCAAATGTTTTAACCAATCAAGTTGTGTGCTTCCCAAGCGTCATTTGTATTGAACTCACACCTATTTATATATGTTTTACTTTTTATAATTATTTAATTTAATTTTTACAGAATTATCCAGAGAAAAGGTTTTGACTCCATGTCCAATGATTGGTCAATAAATACATACTTATACATTTAAAGCTTAAACAAAGTTTTAAAGTAATATATGTCATTTTCATTTTCCACTTTATTTAACTTTTCAAATTAATTCACTGATTATTGGTCCCAAATAAGAGAACTTCTACCACATAGAGTCACTGCCTGGTTGTTGTCCCTGGTTATTCACTATCAGTGATTCTTTCTTTTAAGTCTTTAGAACTCTGATTATCTCCAGTGTCCATTCGATGTGTACAATTTTCTGAGAGTATGAAGACAGTAAGTAGTATCAACTAATATCTTAGGAGCGACAAACTTTTCAAAACTGATTTCAGCTAGGTAACTAGACCCTGCTACGATTGGCCATGCTACAGATACCTGGAATGCAAGTGGAAAAGAAAAGCATCATTAACATCACCATTTTGCTTAAAGCCTGATGTTTAAAAGGGCAAAATATTTAAGTTTCAGAAAAAGAAATAAAGTCTCTTATTGTAATGTGAAAGGGATATTTTTTTTTACTATCATTAAGTGTATGTCAAGTTTTTTTAAAAAAAAGGAGAAAACAAACAAACAAAAAGCAATTTAGCCAAGAAGAGTTAGGCAATTAAGTCATTTAACCTAACAGTTGGCTTGGTGCAGTGGCTCACACCTGTATTCCTACCTAGCACTGTGGGAGGCTGAGGTAGGAAGATTGCTTGAGGTCAGGAGTCGGAGACCAGCCTGAGCAAGAGAGAGACCCTGCCTCAATTAAATAAATAAATAAATAAAATAACCTAGCAGTTGACTTTTTATGTCAAATCATCACTTAAGGGGAATACATTCACTCAGATGTTCCCTCCTGTTCAGACTAAAAGCACTGACAGAATGCAATTCCAGTAAAGCTATAGTTTGAAAACATTTAAATTTCTGAAGATTGTTTATAGGCCAAAGAAATTATTTCCTATGCTTCCTCAAAAAAGAATTTTTAAATTAAAAGTATGCCCCTTAGGCATATACATTAGAGTTTGGAAAAAATTAAAATACAGCTTTCTTGAAGTCTAATTAACATGTTCAACTTTGTCATATCTTCTGCCCCAAGAAATTAATCATAAGGTCCTCCATATCTCATCTCTTATTCAAATATTACTGTGTAGGATATTAATTTTTAACAGTCTTAATGCTGCCAACACACCACATATATCACAATAAACATGCTTTTTGGAAATACAACATTTGAAAAATAGTATTCCTAAAAGTAAACCAAATTATGCAAGTACTATCACAATATATCATTAAGGAAATAGAAAATATTCATATAAATTTAAAATGTAGTGAATTTATATTGACAAATATTTAAGATGATCATATTATCAATGGGAAATAATAATTTAGAAATATTTTCAATTTATTAAGAATAAAATTCTACTTACTATTGGTGTATACATATTCAGAAACATAACCTAAAGGAGGTAGTATAGGTTTTATCAAATGTATGAATTTTGATGTAGTATTAGGAAAATAGAAAATGCTTAAGTAGAATTATATGACCCTAGGCATACACAATGGTCAGTCTTTTGGAACATTCTATGATTCTAGTATAAAGTATTCATTGTTAGGAAATGAAACGAGTCAGGAGCAGGACAACAATAATAATGAAATCTCTGACTGAAAAAAAAAGTGCCTTTTGAGGCCACAAACTTTTGAGAAGGATGGAATACCTAAGATTTGTGCACATATATGTATGCCTATTACATTGTGGCTTGCCTGTGGAGTTTGTAAAAGACCTATATCTGTAACACAGAAGGCAGAAATCCTTAGAGAAATCATAGAGGAGGAGAGTATGAATAATACAAGCAATAAAGAAAGTGAAGAGTGCAACAGAGACCAGAATCACAGAAGTAGTAATAGCCATAGCTTCAGGCTCTGATTTTTAAAACGACTGGAAAACAAAGCTCAGAGTGTTAGAAAGTAACCTCTTTACCTAAAGATGATCGCATGATTCAATTCAAAAATCTAGGTAATGCATACCTCTTTTACACATGGTTCTAAGTCCACAAAGTAAATAGTCTTAGATGCAATTTACAGTTGCAATTCCCACCAAAGTAGTACAATACAGGAAAAAATTGTTGAGAGATTACTATATGGTTTTCTTGATTACCTCTAGAAATATATGATGTATAGGGTAGAATTGGAGAACATTGTCAAGTATGTATGGTTCACTTGCAAATTCCATTCACAGTTGAAATACAGTGATTAGTTAAATAGTAGCAAAATCAATCTGGAATCAACTTTCACCTCATAAAGATACAATTGTAAATATATATCCATTTGTATATAGGTATAAGCATATAAATTATGAATATATAAATATATACATATTTAAAAAATATATAAATATATTTATATCATCCCAGACTGAAAGTGCAGTATCCCTTTGGGGGGTGGGGTTGTCTGCGAGTGTGCTGCGGCTCAGACCCACATGACACTCTCCTTTAGTGCTGCCTATGTGGGCTCCCTCTCCTCCCAAGATTAGTTCACAGTTCTCCCCTTCATGCCCCCAAGCAACACAATTGAGTCCTGAGGGTATGGGAAACAGCCTGCAATCCTGTCCTCTGAACCCTCAGATTCAATCTCTGACCGTACCAGGGAAAAGTGTGCTGGTCCCGAGTTGCCCATGGAGTGCTCAAGCAGGTTTAATATGTTCTTCTGCTTTGGGGTCTGCCCTGCTCTGGAGTAGCAAGGAGGGTAGACCCAGGGAGGGTGGGGGGGGAGGAAAATCATGGTTCAAGGACCCCTTGGTTTGCTGCAGGTCTTTAAGAGGAGAAGAGAGATCCCAACTCTCTGTGGAAACCCAGGTGTAATGGGCACACAAACAGAAGGGAAGCAGCCACTCCCAAAAGCTCCCCCTCACATCAGCCCTTGGGGAACCTGTGCCAGCCAACTCACGTGGGACTTGCCATGGATGTGTTGGCAGCTGTGGCCAGGGGAGTGGAGGAGGTGAAGAAGGGTCTGAATGGGGAAGAGCTGGCACTCTGGTCCCCTTTGTCCAATCCCCTAACCTTGCTGCACTCTCCTCTACCCTGAAGGCAGCCTGCCCCAAATGTCCAACCTCTGGGATCACACAGTTTCCCTGGGCCCCACTGGCCCCCTGTAAACACGGCAGTCTGGGCAGGAGTTGGGAAATCTTTGTATGGGGACCAGTGAAAAGATAACTGAAGGGCTAAAGCTCCCTAGGTAGGAAAAAGGCACATAGTGGGTGGATGGAAAAGCAGGATTGTGCCCACCACCTTGGCTCCAGTCTGCAGTGAATGGAGAGTGAACCTGAGGGTGATAGAAGTCTGGTGCTCTGTTCTCAGGAAGCTTCTAGTTATCGGCGGCAGCAGCTTTTGGACAAATGAGGTTAGAGAAGCCCTCCAGTATTCCGGGAGCCTGCCATCTTCCAGAGTTGTGAGGAGAGGAAAAACAAACACTCCCATCTACCCTTTCCACAGGGCTCCAAATTCCTTAGGGGTTGATCCCTGCCAATATCTTGCTCCTTCTTCTGCTGCTCCACAACTTCTTCCCATGAAATCTCCAGTAGGTTCTGGTACCATTCTGTCAGAATTGCACTTGGGCTATGTTTCTTTTCATCTAAAACTTTTCCTTCTTTCTAAAACAATCTGGTGACCAATGTCTTTAGTCAGTATTCTTGCCTCCCCTCCTCTCGAATCCCTCCTCTCTTTAAATTTGATCTCTAGAACTCCCAAACTCCCATTCACTCTTTTTATTTTAACAAGAATATCCTTAAATCATTCTTTATATTTCACAATAAATCTAGAAAAGGATGAAGAGGAAAAGAGTTAATAATCAGGTATCTTCATGCTGGAAATATTTAATGTTTCTTCCTGGCTTGATTACTGATTGGCTCTTGTTTTGCACTATTTTTTCAAAAACATTTGTATAGTGAACAACCTTGGAATATAGAGATAATGTCTCCATTTTGAACATAGTGCAGGCATGCATATTTCTAGTAAAATGAAGAAACGTCTTCCTACTGAGCAGAAGCAGGCAAACTTGCTGTCTAATATAAAATATTTTGGTTCACTAAGCTCAGCATTTGTCTCCTGTAATTTAACACACTACAGGGGCAGGTGTCATCTGTACCTCTTCACTTAATTCTGTGGGAACTTGGTCATAGGAGACCTACAGAGAAATTTTGATGACTCCGTTTATTGTTATTGCTGTGGATATTAAACGACTTTTTATGTCTGTCCCAGAAATCTTGTGCTTTTCTACTAGCATCCATGAAACCACAACATTCATGAAATTGACAGTATGAAAGTATGGTGAAACCTCAGACACCTCACAGTTCTTTATATTTCCCGTTGCTCATAGTCCATTGCTTCTTGCATGACATAGTTGCTTATCCAGCCTTATCCTTTGTCCTTGATACCCTCCCTCAATTTCTCTAGCCATAATTATATCCTTATCCAGCTGTATTTCTGCTATTCTGACCTATTTTCATTTTGTCTCTTCTTATATTCTATTCCGGTTGCCTAATGCTCTCTGCCTTATATTCCATTTAAATATGGCTGACATTTTCATATGTTAGATTCATCTTTTAGGCTCTTTCAAATGTTGGTTAGATTTTTCAACATAATGAATATTTAGCATGCACTCTGGTCACCTTCCTCATATTTGAAATTTTGAAATTATGTGTATATAATTTTGGAAGTCCAGAACCAAAATTTCATTCTTTCCAGCCTCTCTTAGGACTATGCCAATCAGATATAGCTAATTCAGAATCTAATGTATTGAAAAATTAGGCCGACTAGAGAGTCCATCTTGATGGGGCAGCAACAGAAATATTCAGCTTTCAGATTCAGCAGTAACAGATATATCACTGGCAGAGTCCAGAGTCTAGTACTGATAATGAAGTTTTAAAGCTCATGCTCCCTAACAGCAGAATGCTGTCACCAGGAGAACAGCCTACAATATAATTGTGTGTGTGTGTGTGTGTGTGTGTAGTCTCTAGTTTTCAATTTTGGTTTGAAGATTTCCTAGAAATTCACTAAATACATTTAAAAAATAATCTCCTACTTAATTTTTATAGAATCATTTCTATTATTTGCAGTAAAGAATAGTAATTGCTAAATAGATTAGTATCACTAATGTTGCAGTTAAAAGACTCTCAAAGAAAAAGGGAATGGAAAAATAGTTATTATACTTTCTTGGGTGTGACAACAATGAAAATCATGCTTTTATTACAGAAAGGAACATTATGCACCCATCTCATGTAGAGTTAAGCAGTTAGATTATCATGTATTTCATTTAAAAAGATGTGCAAAACAAAGGCGAGCCATTGGGAACTAGATATTACCAGATAAGGAACATTATCAAGGACATGAAAAATACAAAAACTGAAGAGTTGAGCTAGCTATTTCTAACTGCACCAGAGAAGTTAATGAAAGTGGAAAGGTAAGTCCTGAATTTTCAGCTGAAATCACAGTCAAAGGCAAAAGGTTTACCTCTCTGCTAAAAGAATCTTACCTCTTTGGGCTACAGAGTTCATATAGCCAAAATTCACACTAATGGTTTGCTCCTTTCTGCTGCTAAATTAGATCAGTTTAATTCATAGCCACATTGGGTTTCCTACATGAAAATCAGTTCATTCATCAGTAAAGATGAGATTTCAACATTGAAAAGGGGTCATAAGAAAAGATTCATGGTACTGAAGCCCGGAAACCTCGCTGATCATGTTTTGCCAGCCAAAGCAGTTTTGTGTGTTGACTCTTTTAACTATTTCATGAAAACATTTCTGGATTGCTTTAGAATGATGAACTTGTCTCACCTGAGGCAGCTAATTTTCAAGAAGAATCCTAATCTATTAATTTGCCTCTTCCTAATGTTTAATTTTCTGTAGATCTATGGTTAACAGTAAGGTCCAAGCTTACCCTCAGGGACCTTGAAAAGATAGCTTATTAATAAAAATGAATAATTGGAAAATTTTATTATTTATCTATACCTATTTATCTATCTCTTTATCAATCATCTATTTGTGTTTGTATATATAGATATACTTTTCACAGTGTGTATATACAAATATACTTTTCATAGTCATTGATATACTTTTCATAGATTCACTTTTCAACACTAACAACGTTAATATTATATGTGAAATTTATGGATTCTAAATAAGCTGAATCAGGAAGGAAAATTATAATGTTATATATGACTAAATGTTGATTTTATTGCTGCAGCACACAGCCTATGACAATGGCTAAAATCTGCATACATCTCTGAAGGGTTTCCCTGGGCAAATATAAGCCATCTTCAGAGTCTCCTGGGAGTTAGATACAATCTCTCACATCTAAGGTTTTAGCCAATGGCTGATCATGGACTGAGTGAAAAAGTTCTGCCCCTTTACCTCAAGATGAAGCAACGTGTGGTGCTATGTTCACTCCAGAGCTCGCTGCAGGATCAGGCTGAGGCTATACCTCACTCAAAACCCATCCTTGCATATCCCCACCTTTCCCCACTTCCTATTGCACTTGCCTCACTCTTTCACTTGTTCCTTGTTTAAGTACACTCTCAATAAATTGCATGTCTCTGAATCCCAACTCAGGCTTTGCCTCTAAGAAATTCAAACTAAAATAGTCATTATGAGCAGAGGTCTGAAGGAAAGAGACTCTTAGGATGGGATTCCAGAACTGGATCATCTTCCAGGAGGATAACATCACCAACAGTAGGAGAAATACAGATTGTTTCAGGCATACGATTGGAGTACAGTCGCTAAGACTTTCAACTATGGTGGGCAGCATGGGGATACAGGTGCGAAGCCTAAACTGGCTTATGCAGTAGTTCTAGCATTTAATAGACACAATGGAGATGGTAATTATAAAGATTGTGGAATCACGTGGCTGTTGCAAATCATTATTGATACACTAAACAGAGAAAAGGACAGGCTCCATTCAATGAATTATCATTTAAAGGAAAGTGTTAAGGTCAGAAGTCCTCATTGGTAGTGTTTAAAGTGACCCTCAACTCCTGCACTCAGAGACTGATGATGCTGAAAATTAAGCTCAGGATGTAATTCTAACAGAAGCATAGTAGCAGGGAAGCTAAACATTCAGTAAAAATAAATTTTCTATGCCAAAATCAGGGTCCTGATAAGAAAAGAGTAGTAGCCTGACTCTGGGATAAGGAGGTCTGGGTAGATACACTTGAAAACTTTGGACCTTGAAAATGCTGGTCTTGAAGAAATGACTTTGTCCCCTAACTAAAGGTCTGTGTTCTTCTTCCATGCTTAAAGACTTTGCAAAGACTTTAAATGAGGTCAGTGTCTCATACAACAACACCATTCCTCCTCCTACCCATTATACCAGTAACTAAGTTTAATTCACAGAGATCTAACTGGAGAGAAGCTAGGCCTGGCAAGGGTGGAACAATGTTATATATATAGAAGGAGCTGCTGAGCTTGGCAAACAGTTATCAGCAAAAACAAAGAGAATGTGCATAGGAGTGGATCCAGAGAAAGTAGGACTAAGAGGAAGGAATATAAAGCAGGAAAACATTAACTTTGTCAAAATAGAGCACTCCCTAAAGATATGGCATTTGATGTTCTAGCTAAGTCTTTGGGGGAAAGTTGGTAAAGTGCTGGGGTGGTCCTTGGAAGTTTGGGAAAAAAACAGAAAAAAACTATGGTCCACATCAAATGAAGTAATGATGTAAAGAGTGCACTGTCAGAGTGCGGAAGAAGGGATACAAAGCTCAGAGAATTGAGAATGTTGGGAATTATCTACTATGTGAGGCCTGCAAACTCACCAGCTAAAAATGTTCCTCAGGAATCCTAGAACACATTCTATTTACCAAGGTGATAAGACATGGCCGATAGATGATATCTCCTGTGGGCCAGAGCTGACTGAGTAAATAAGAAACTGTGTCAAATCCCCAGTGGAATGGCAGGGAAAATTGCTGTCATCAAAGACTTCAGGGGTGGTGGTCCACTTCCTACACCAGTCTGGCTCCTGCCAAACCCAACTACATAATTGAAGGTGCCAGTAAATTACAGTAAACTTGAGAAAGTAGCAACTCCAATTTTAGCTATTGTACTGGATGCGGCACTTTTTTTTCCCTGAAAGATATTACCACAGCATTGCTATGTGGTATGCAGGTTTTGATCTGGCCTATGTATTCTTTCCATCTCCTTTGAAAAAGAGGACAGATGGCAGTTTGGAGTCACTAGATTTGTATGGCAGTATATATTTACAGATTACCATAATGCTGTTATTTCTCTCTCAATCAGATTACAGTCCAAAAAGACCTGAAATTTGGACATTCTTCAGAATATTACTGTTGGTCTACTACATTGATTCCAGTGTGTTAATCAGACCTCGAGACTCTGGATATCTTTATGAGACATATGTACTCTAGAAAGTTGGAGCTAACCCTTACAAAGCTTCAAAAGTTTGCCGTGTCAGTGAACATTTTAGCATTCTAGTGTTCTTGGGTATACTGGGCATCTCCTCTAAAAAAGTACCAGTTATTTAACATTTTACCACTAAAAAGTACAGGCAATATGTGGCCAGTTTGGCCAATAAGCCTACAGTTTAGAGGCCGTATATTTCACACTTGGAAATACTCTCAGAGTCTTTTATCAAGTGGCATGAATATCTGTTAGTTTTGAATGACGTCTAATGCAAGTGCAAGAAGAATGACACTTTGGCCACGTGATCTGTCTTATAACATAATAATAGAGATGTCTATGGTAGAAAGAACATTTCATGTGGAGTCTCCAGCAAGGCACACAAGAAGAGTTTAGTGAAAAGCTATGTGATTCTATTGCCATATCCAAGAGAAATTTATAAAAGATTCAAAAGCAGCTCCTGTCATGTTAATAAAACTTGATAGAGAATGAGCATTTGGCAGTGGATTACAAATGACCTGTCCACCTGAGCTGCTCATCATGAGTTGTTTGCTTTTGGATTCACTACATCATTGGGTTGTTGAGTAGGCACAGTAGCATCCATCACAAGATGAAAGTCATATATCTGGTACTGGGCATATATAAGCTACATAAACAGGTGGGGCAAATGTTCTTGAAATCACCACTGTTGTACCAGAATCATTGGCTTTTATATGACCTCATGGAATATTCTTTATATGAGCTTTATATAATATAAAGCTCTTCATATAATATTCTTTATATGAGAGTGAAATAAAAATACTAGACTTGTTCAAGAATTAATTAACTTAGTATGTTGGTACAGATTGAAAATGGTCTAAAGACATATTTAGACTTGGTCTTACAAGCCACTGGTTCTAGATATCCTCCAGTGGACAGAGGTTTTGGCACTGCACTTGGGCAATCAGTTAAGGAGGAGATAAAGTGGCCTGAGTTAAAGTTACACATCGATTCACACGCATTTACAAATGGTTGGTCCAGGGTTTGAAAGAAGCAAGATTTGAAAATCATGGACACAGATTTTTGAGGAAGAAGCATATAAACAGACATAATAGACAACATACAAACTGTAAGTGTCTTTGTTTCTACAGTAAGATGTGTTGTAAAGTATCTACTGCAGAAAATTTACTAAAGACCAAGGGACAGAATGATTCAGTCAAAATATATGAGCCTCAAGATTTATGAATCTCATTCCTCAGCCACCTCACGGTTTTGCAGTGGACTCATGACTAGAGTAGACAGGTGGCAGAGATCAAGTCTATGCCAATACCCGTCAGCATAGACTCCCTGTCACCAGCTGCTGCTCCTGAATGCCGAACCTGTCAGCAGGAAAAGAAAGAAGCTGACCGCCCAGTATCCTACACACTTGCAGAGGCCCACAGGATACTTGTTAGTTAGTAAGTTGATTACATCAGAATCATTCTAAATTTTACTTGAAACTACATTTTTATAGCATTTCCCCTCTCTTATTTTGCTTATATCATCCCATAATCCATTTTTCCTAAGAAAATTCCTTTAATAAATCAAATAGACATAAGTCTCCATCCCAGGTTCTGCTTCTAGAGCATCTGATCTAAGACAAGTGTATTTACCAGAGATTATAATTACAATCTGCTAGTTCAATACACAGACAGACGTTGTAATTGGTTGCCTGGTTGATTGCCTGAAATCTCTACTCAACTGTGCCCTCCTGCAAATAAAGTTGAAAGACAGAAATTAGTTGCTCACAGGATTGAAAGGAGTCTAAAGACTAAGAGAAATAGAAATGCAACTTAATTCATAAATGTATCTCTTAACTGGATCCAGGAGGTACTATTTTAACCTTAAGATCAACAAGTTTATCGGTGAGAGAGGTGACAGCATTTCTGAAATGTGCCATTCTATTTGTTCTCTATAGGTAAAATATGTTGTAGGTGAAACAGGCTTCGTGATTTCAGTAGGGATACAGGATTTTGAGTTGTTGAGGCCAAGTGATAGCAGTTAACTTTCAGAAGCAAAATAAACATGACATTCATATTTGGGTTAACCACTGCTGGGATTTTTGGTAGTGAATAATAAATTACTAGGTCCCTGGTTTGGAAATGGGTGAGCATTTCACAAAATAACACTTTATTTGTTTAACAAGGAAAAGAACTCTAGAACAGCCTTGAATTGCCTTGATAATTACAGTGATCTCTCATTCATTTTCCAGAGCCAATTTGATTCTCAGACTCAGAGTCACTTGAGCAAAGGGAGAACTGGGAATCTTTGAGGAAATATATTCCAACAACATAACAATTATGCACTGAATATCTTCTTAATAGATGCTATGCATTCTAAATGTTTTTGAGATTAATAATTTATCAAGGAATTAAAATATCCAGATATGATGAAAATTACTGAAAAAAACTATGAGGAAAAGCTTATCCCCTGGAATGTATAGAATATTAAGTATGAAATGTCTGATTTACTTATGTACTAAGTTACACAGTTGATATCTCTGACATTTCTCTTTGACACTTCTTGTTTTATTTTTATTGTAAATGTACATTCTCATTCTTTCAAATGCATGGTTTGGCTTTTGATTGTCTTTCAAAGTTTTTTTGGGTTTTTTGGAGCAATTTTTGTTAAACCATGGATAAGTCAATTATTTGTGTTATTTTAAAATATGAGTTCCATTATGGAACCAGTGCAGCACAAACAGCTCAAAATGTCAATGAAGTGTTTGGGAAGGATATGGCTAATGAATGCACAGTACATCAATGGTTTGTGACGTTCCATTCTGATGATTTTAATCTTGAAAATGAGCCACGTGTGCGACCTGGATAATGACGAGCTGAAAGCTGTAGTGGAAACGAAAGCATCTCAACCTACATGTGAATTAGCAGCAAGGTTTGGTGTTACTATTCCAACAATGTTGGACCATTTGAAACAAATCAGCAATGTACAGAAGCTGGATAGATGGGTACGGCATGAATTAAATGAGCACCAGAAGAGAAATCGTCTGGAATCTTGCCTTTCTTTGCTGTCACAACATAAAGGTGAACCATTTCCTCATCATATTGCTTCATGTGATGAAAAATGGATTCTTTTTGACAATTGCAAGCATTCAGCAAAATGGTTAGATAAAGATGAAGTGCTGAAACACAGTCCAAACCGAATATTTATCAGAAACAGCTAATGGTGTCTGTTTTGTGGCCAACTTCTAGTATTATCCAATACAGCTTCATGAAACTTTGCCAATCAATTATAGTGGATGTCTACTGCAAACAATTGGATGAAATGATGAGGATGCCTGTGATTAAGCAGCTGAGATTGGTCAATAAGATAGGCCAATACTCTTTCAAGACAATGCTCACCGACACATCACACAACACTGCTCAAACTACAGAGGCTGGACGTGGAAACTCTCTGTCATCCACCATATTCACCAGATCTTGCACCAACTGACTACCGCTTCTTCCAGGCTTTGGACTACTGCTTGCAAGGAAACATTCAACAAGCTGTGACAAACGCCTTTCGTGATTTCATTGCCACTCGCTATCCAGGCTTCATTGCTGCTGTTAATATGGCAAAATTGTGCTGATAGTTTAGGCACACCCTTTGATTAATTGTACTGCTTCTTGTTTGAGATATAATAAACTAAACTTCTGATTCCAAATTGGACATTTCATTTTTAATGACACCATAGTAGTTGAATGATTAGGGTGTAGACTTAGAGTTCAAGTTAAAGGTGGAGTTTTGACTTAAGTATGTGACAAGTTGGTTGCACTGGGAACCAAAATTCAAGTCAAGACTATTTTCCCATGTTCTACCTGTGTAGTTGAAATAGAACTGGCGTTCACCCTGTAGATGTCCCAGATTTAGTCACCGAACATAGGAGTGAGGGAAATTGGACAGCACTCCTAGGACTTTCAGTGTAATTCTTACTAATAAACTGTTTCACACTACAACATATAACCCAAGGATAATGAATAGCTAGAATTTATAGAACTGGTTTGTTTGTACTTCCTTAAAATCACCATAGTGGTTTGGTTTCTTTGTTTGACATACAGGCACTTGATGCCAGTTGTTCCCATTAGCTATTTTGAAACCAGAAAATTCCACTTAAGCAAACTGAAACGTCATAGAGGAGGACCCTGAAAATAACTATGCTATTTTGGAGAAACTGCTCTTAGCTTGTTTATAAGCCATAGAAAGAATTGAATGACCAACATGAGACTCAAGGAAACCATTTGAACAGAATTGGCTATCATGAACCCAGTGTTTTCTTATCCATCAGGTATGAAATAGTGCATTCCTAGCAGCATTTAATCTCCAAATTTAAGTGACACATATATGGAGAAAAGCCAACTCGGAAAATTAAGTTACATAAGCATGTAGCTCACATTTTTTTATGTACTTACTCCTGTCAGGATGCCCACACTTCCAAAGCTCACTCCTTTAGCTCTTTGGGCTTTCCTTTATGATCATTTAACTGAAAAGGAACATTTTTTAAAAAATCTGGTTACAAGTACGAGATGGTTCTGCACTACTTGTTGACATAGGTAGAAGTGAATTGTTGGACATAATAATTACAGTGGAGTTTGGAGGGTGAAGAGAGTGAGGGAGAAAAATTTTATTTTATATTGATAAAATTTAGTTAGCTGTCCTCATCATTAAGAAAAGATAAGCTGAGGTTAAGATCCATCACTTAATAGGAGAAGGTAAGTGGCTCAGTCAATAGTTACAGATTTTTAACAATTGCAATTAAGGGATTAATTAAAAGTACATTTTTTAAAGGCAAGGTAAATCAAACTTGATAAAAATTATGACTGAATGTGAATGCTTGCCCAAAGCATTTTATTGCACATGAGGCTTTCAAGACTCAAGTTGGGTAGATAATCCACTCTGTTACTGTTAGGTAGCTTTTGTCTCTACCCTAATGCTTTTGAAATGGATGTGTAACCACAGTGACCTTGCTGGCATGATCTCAGTAATACGATTTTTTTTTTAAGTAATACCAATCTGTAATTGAGTAAATAAAAAAGAAAGGTAATACCGATCTGGCTAGTCATGTTGACTGTCCAATATTGCTGACTACTAAGCAAAAGTAACTATTGTCATGGTACCATATATCCAGTGTACCCATAGCTAATAGACGCCAGTTGATTCTTGTCCTTTATAGTAGATAAAACAGACACTGTATTGCATTTTAGTTTGATATTGTCTTCTCTGCTCACCATACATCTATTTACAATCTTTTTAAAAATCAATTTAGCAAATGTCTTATTAACTATAGTTTATACCTAACATAGATTCCATTTGCAATATTTATTTTATGGTGAAAAATTATGAAAATAGGTAATTTTCTTATGATTGCTGATATTAACACAAACCAAATAACCTAAAAAAAGCTGGAATTATAAAATAGGAAGAAATGAAAAGAAACGTTGTAAATTTGGCATCATATTCTACATGATAGTGGCACATGTTCTGAACCAGGAAGCACTATGTGTCACTGTTTTTCTGATAGCCAGAATATATGGATGATTCTCTGAAATATTATATCTGATGAAAAACAATTTTTTTACCATATATTTGTTCCATTCTAGTCTCTACTAAATTGGAAGTTAGTTTTCTCAAAAGGAATAAACCCACCAAGAGAAAAACAAAGCATTTCATTTAATAAGAAGCTAAGACTGACATTTGAACATCTTAGGGCATATATAACAGCCCTGTGATGGATGCAAATTAGACAACATTCTTGGCTGTGGACCTGCCGACTTTTCTTTTGGATTTCCTGGAAAATCTACAAGTGACTTAATGCCATTTAATAAATATCTTTTTAAATTTTTTTTATTTCAGAAAATTATGAAAATACAAACATTTTGGTTACATATTATGACTTTTCCACTTCCCAACCATAATTTGAGACATGCCCTTTTCCCGCCTACAATGCTTACCATATCCATTAATTGTGAGTTTACCCACCTCCAAGCCTCCTACCCCCAAAGAATATTACTACTGTGTGAGCACCTTAGTGTTGATCAGTCAGTGCCAGTTTGATTGCGAGTACATGTGGTGCCTATTCTTTCATGCTTGTGATACCTCACTTTGGACTATGGGCTCAAGCTATATCCAGGAAAATATAAGAGGTGCTAGATCACCATTGTTCTTTATAATTGAGTAGTCCTTTGTATACATATACCTCATTTTATTAATGCACTCATGGATTGAAGGGCATTTGGGCTGTTTCCACATCTTTGCTATAGTGAATTGTGCTGCTATAAACATTCGAGTGCAGATGTCTTTATTATAGAATGACTTTTGTTTCTTTGGGTAGATGCCTAATAGTGCTATTGCTGGATCAAATGGCAGTTCTACTTGTAGCTCTTTAAGATGTCTCCAAATTCTTTTCCACAGAAGTTGCACTAATTTGCAGTCCCACAAGCAGTGTAAGACTGTTTCTATTTCTCCACAGCCACACCAGCATTTGCTGCTTTGGGATTTTTTGATAAAGGCCCATCTTAATGAAGTTCGGTGATATCTCATTGTGGTTTTGATTTGCATTTCCCTAATGATTAGAGATGTTGAGCATTTTTGTATATGTTTACTGGCCATTATTTTGCCTTCTTTTGAAAAGTTTCTGTTCATGTCCTTTGCCCATTTATTGATGGAGTTGTTTGATTTTTTCTTGTTGAGTTTTTTGAGTTCTAGATAGATTCTTGTTATCAGCCTTTTATTGGATGTGTAGAGAGCAAATATATTCTCCCATTCTGTAGGTTGTCTATTCGCTCTAATGACAGTTTCCTTGGCTGTACAAAAGCTTTTTAACCACGCTCAGTACCGTGCTCACCAGCCATGAAACCTTGTCCACAACTGGCACTGATAGTCCGCACGATAGTTTGTGCTACACATTGACGATGAATCCGTTTTGCTCTTGTGTGATGAGGAAAGCTTTAAAGCACTGAAAGCTTGTTTTACTTTACAGGCAGCTTTAGGAAAATAACTATAATAACTCCTACTAAGGACTTGTTAAAAGGTCACAGATTCATAGTAACTTATTAGCTGAACGTACACACTGCAACTGCAGAGATAAAAGCTGTAAAAGTAAAAGCTTTTGGCTGTCAATTAAAGTCAATGCTCAGCTGTGCACCTTCATATCACGGCTGTCGGCTAAAGTCGATGCTCAGCTGTGCGTGTTCATCTGTGGCTGTCGACTATAGTCGACACTGATACCGAAGTGTTTAATTTGATCAGGTCTCATTTATTTATTTTTGTACCTGCTGTGATTGTTTTGGGGGTCTTCTTCATAAATTCTTTGCCTAGGCCAATGTCTGAAAGAGTCTTCCCTACATTTCCTTCTAGAATTCTTAAGGTTTCATGCCTTAGGTTTAAATCTGTTATTCATCTAGAATTGATTTTTGTAAGAGATGAGAGGTTGAGATCCAGTTTCAATCTTCTGCATGTAGTTATCCAGTTTTCCCAGCACCATTTATTGAAAGGGATTCTTTCTCCAGTGCATATTTTTGTCTGCTTTGTCAAAGATTAGATTACCATATGCAGACGGTTTCATCTCTGGATTTTCAGTCTTGTTCCAAAGGTCTATGTCTCTATTCTTGTGCCAGTAACATGCTGTTTTTAGTTACTTGTATAGCTTGTATAGTCTTGTGTAGCTTGAAGTCTGGTAGACTGATACTTCCCAATTGTTCTTTTTGCTTAAGATTGCTTTGGCTATATTTTGGCTATATGAGATCTTCTCTGGTTCCATACAAAGCGTAGAATTATTTTTTAGATAAAAGTAAGCTATGCTTATTTTTTCTAAATCTGTAAAAAATGATGCTGGTATTTTGATAGGGATTTCGTTAATTCTATGGATCACTTTAGGTATTATGAACATTTTAACAATGTTAATTCTACCAATCCATGAACAAGGTAGATTTTTCCATGTGTTTACATCTTCTACAATTTCTTTTCTTAGTGTTTTGAAGTTTTCCCTGTATAAATCTCTCACCTCTTTTGTTAAGTATATCCCTAGATATTTGCTTTTCATTGAGGCTATTATAAAATGTACCACATTTTTTATTTGATTTTCATCTTTACTGTTATTGGTGTGTATGAATGCCTCTGATTTGTGTGTACTGATTTTGTATCCTGAGACTTTACTGAATTCATTTATCAATTCCAGGAGTCTCTTGGTTGAATCTGTGGGGTTTTCTAGATATAATATCATACCATCAGCAAAGAGTGAGAATTTGATCTCTTCTGCTCCCATTTGGATGTCCTTAATCCCCCTCTCTTGTCTAATTGCTCTAGCAAGGACTTCCAGCACTACTTTGAATAGAAGTGGAGATAATGGGCATCCTTGTCTGGTTCCAGATCTAAGTGGGAATGGTTTCAATATTTCCTCATTCAGAACAGTATTGGCCATGGGTTTATCATATATGGCTTTGATAATTTTAAGGTATGTCAGTTCTATGCCTATTTTGCTAAGAGTTTTTATCATAAAGGTGTGCTGGACTTTGTCAAATGCTTTTTCTGTGTCAATTGAGAGAATCATATGGTCTTTGTTCTTACTTTTATTTATGAGGTGAGTTATGTTTATAGATTTATGTATGTTGAACCAACCTTGCATCTCTGGAATAAAGCCCACCTGGTCATGGTGAATTATTTTTTTGATATGCCGTTGGGGATTCAAGTTGCTAAAATTTTATTGAGGATTTTTGCATCAATATTCATCAGGGATATTGGTGTGTAGTTTTCTTTTTATGTTGTGTCCTTTTCTGGTTTTGGTATCAAGGTGATGTTGGCTTTGTAGAATGAGTTAGGGAGGATACCATCTTCCTCAATGTTATGGAATAATTTCTGTAGTATAGGTGTTCTACTTTGAATGTTTCGTAGAACTTGGAAGTGTAGCCATCTTGTCTAGTACTTTCCATTTTTGGAAGATTTTTAATTACTGCTCCAATTTCTGTGCTTGATTTTGGTCTATTTAGGAATTCTACTTCCTTCTGGGTGAACTTAGAGAGGTTGCATGTTTCCAGGAATTTGTCCATTTCCTCCACATTATGCAGCTTTGAGGCATAAAGGTTTTTATAGTATTCAAAGATAATATTTTGTATTAGCATGGTATCTGTTGTGACTTCTCTTTTTTCATTTCTAACTCAGTTTTTTAGAATCCTTTCTGTTCGAGTTCTTGTCATCCTGGCAAGAGAGCTTTCAATTTTGTTTATCTTTTCAAAAAACCAGTTTCTGGTATTGTTGCTCTTCTGTATAGTTCTTTTGTTCTCAATTTCATTTAGTTATGGTTTGATCTTAGCTATTCTTTTCTTCTTCTAAATTTGGAGTTGATTTTCTCTTCCTTTTTGAATTCCTTGAGACAGTTTGTTAGATTGTCGATATTTGAGCTTTCTACTTTTTGGATCTGAGCATTTAATGCTATTAGTTTTCCTCTCAGGAATGCTTTTGCTGATTCCCACAGATTTTGATTACTTGTGCCTACATTATCATTAAGTTTGAAGAATGTTTTGATTTCTCTCCGTATTTCCTCCTTTACCCAATAGACATTCAACAATAAATTGTTTAATTTCCATGATTTTGTGAAGTGATATGTATTCCTGTTGGAATTGAACTCTAAGTTTATACCAATATGATCTGAGAAGATACACGGTATTATTTCTATCTTTTTGAATTTGTTGAGGTCTGATTTGTGGCCTAGGATGTGATCAATTTTGGAAAAAGTTCCATGAGCTGATGAGAAGAATGTATATTCCGCTCTATTTGGGTGCAATACTCTGTAGTGGTCTGTCAGACCCATTTGTTCTAGAACTTTGTTTAAGTCCTTTATTTCTCTGCTTAGTTTCTGTTTAGAAGATCTGTCCAGTTCATTCAGTGGGGTGTTCATGTCCCCAGCTAAAATGACGTTATTGTTTATCATGCTATTTATATCAGACAGGGTTTGCTTTATGTACCTGGGTGCTCTTGAGTTAAGGGCATAAATACTAAGAATTGTTAAGTCGTCTTGTTGGATCTTCCCTTCACCATTGCATATTGGCCCTTTTTGTCCTTTCTTACTTTTGCTATTTTAAAGGTTATGTTATCTGAAATAAGTATAGCTACCCCTGCTTTCTTTGACTACCATTTGCCTGGAGGATTGTTTTCCATCCCTTGACCTTGAGCCTGACAGCATCTTTGTGGGTTAGATGTGTTTCTTGTAGACAGCAGAAACTAGGCATGTGGATCTTTATCTACTCTGCCAGTGTATGTCCCTTCAGAGGACAATTCAAGCCATTCACATTTATTGAGAGAATTGATATTTGATGTAGATTTTCCATTCATATTCTTAGGTAAATTCTTATTCTTTTGTTTTACTCCTTGAGCCATCTTAGAGACCAGGTTCAAGACTTTAACTCTTGAGTGGTTTTACTTTGGAGAATTTCTAGTGTGCTTTTCCATTTGTAATGCCAGTGTGAGTACTTCCTGTAAGGCTGGTCTGGTCTTCACAAATTCCATCAGAGTTTGCTTTTCTAGGAAGGTCTTTATTTCTCCCTCATAGATGAAGCTTAATTTTGCTGGGTAGAAAATTCTAGGTTGGCCATTATTCTGTTTTAGATTAAGGATAGGCACCTAGTTCTTTCTGGCTTGTACAGTTTTAGTTGAGATGTCTTCAGTTAGTCTGATAGGTTTTCCTTTGTAGGTTATTTGCTGCTTTTGCCTTGCTGCTCAGAGAATTGCTTCTTTTTGTTTACTTTGGTTAGACTAATAATTATGTGACATGTTGATTGGCTTTTCACATTGTGTCTCACATGAATTATGTATGCTTCTTATATCTGGATGTCTAGATTTCTGACCAGGCCAGACATCTTTTCCAACAGTATTTCATGAAATAAGTTTTCCAGCTCTTGTGTATTTTCTTCTTCTCTCTCTGGGATGCCAATGTTTCTTATATTTGTCTTCTTTACATAATCCCACATTTTTTGTATATTTTGGTCTTTTCATTTGTTTCTGTGTTCTTTTTCTTCATACAATTTGTTTAGCACACGGGTATTATCTTCATGTTCTGAATATCTTTTCTCTGTGTGATCCATTCTGTTCTTGAGGCTTTCTAATGTGTTTTGAAGTTCCTTTAAAGCCTCCTTCATTTCCAAAATTTCTGTTTGGTTTTCCATAGTACTTCAATTTCTTTAGAGAATTTTTCATTCATTTCCTGTATTGTTCTTATGGTTTCTTTATGTTCAGATTCTATTTTCTCTTCAATGCCACTGAGCTTTCTTACAATCTATATTCGGAATTCTTCCTCTGTCAATTTAATCATATTATGTAAGTTGTTATCTATTGATGGAGATCGAATATTTTCTTTTGGGGGAGACTTTTCTATATGATACTTCATATTTCCAGTGTTCTTTTGCTGAATCTTTCTCATCAGGCTACTTTGTCATGTACTGGGGGTGCTGGGGCTGGATTATGGCTTTAACTCCAGGACCCCAAGGAGACATTCATTGATGGTGCTGGGGAGATGTGCTCTGGTCCTGTATTGCCTTAGAGGTGTTTTAGCCTGTTGGGTTGTCTCTAACCTGTTGTTGCCATCTCTTGCCAAAGTAGATTAGTAAGTTTGGACCCCTTGTTTAGTCTCCTAGGTGGTGAATCACTCTTGTGTGAGTGACTCCACTGCCCTCTGCTAGTTTTAGAAGGAAGGCACTGTCTTGGGCTATGGGGTTATCCTCTCTTTTGTTCCTTGTATTTGAGTGGAGGAGTCAATTATGAAGTTATTCCAATACCTTTGTTTTGGTCTCTAACCCCCCACACAGGGTATAACAGTGTCTCAATATTTGGGAAATTACTTGTCACTTCCAAGGGTTACTTGAGACCTTTTTCCACTTTAGGTTACTTAAGAAGAGCAACAGGTGCCTGCAAGCCTGAGAGCACATACTTCCGTGGTTGCTTGATCTGCTGCTAGGGGAGAGCTGCTAATATGTTTTTAAGGGCTCTTTCGGCACACTTGTGAGTCAGCCCCAGGTCGGGAGTGTCAATTGGTGCAATTGCTGAGGACTCTGGCTAAGATTTTCCTTACTGGACCACAAGCCCCAAAGCTGGCAGGGGCCTGGGCGCCATAAGCCCTACTGTTATGTTCTTATCAGATGATCAAGACCAACCCACTGGTCCAATTAAACAGTCTGTCTCCTTTTGCTTAGTTCCAAGGTCCCACAGATTCACCCCAGTCACACAGAGAAAGAGACTTTTCCCCTTTCCCCCTACCTCCAAGTGTGTAGCCTTACCTGCTGGGCTGGGAAAAGTGTGTTGCCTGAGACCACTGCATGTTCTAGTTCAAAAAACCTCTCCTCTCATTTCTCCCCTCCTCCAAGGGTGGCGTCTGCCCTGCTGCGGGGGAAGTCAAGTAAGTCTAGCTACAGAACTGGGGGAGAAGCACTGCCAGAGGCTGCTGTGTGGAAAGCGGCTTCTCTCATTTCTCTGCCCCTCCAAGGGCAGAGTTTGGTCAGCATGAGGTAGAAAGAGCTGGACAAGGGGAGAAGCTCCTGAGAGGCCACAGCCACCTAGAAAGTGGCCTCTCTCACTACTACATCCCTCCAAGGGGAAGCTTGGTAGGTGTGGGGAGAAGTGGCCAGGTGGGGGGAGAAAATCCTCCAAGGCCACAGGGCTGCTCCGTCTGGAAAGCAGTCTCTCTCATTACTCTTCTCTTCCACGGGAAGAGCCTGGTCTGCATGAAGTAGAAGCAGCTGGGTGGGAAGCTCCTCCAAGGCAACAACAGAGGGGCAACACAGCCCAGAAAGCAGCCTCTCTCATTACTCTGCCCCTTCTAGGGTGGAGTTTGGTAAGCATGAGGTAGAATCAGCCAGGCAGGGTGGCAAGCTCCTTCGAAGCCGTGGGGCAACTAAGCCAGGAAAGCAGTTTCTTTCATTACTCTGCCCCTTCACGGGCAGTGTTTGAACTGCCTGTATGAAAAGGCAAGTGGATGGGGGTGGAATGCTCAGAAAGCATCTTCTCTGGTTACTCTGCCCCTCCAAGGGAGGAGTCAGAGGAGCCTGGTCAGCGTGAGGTAGAAACAGCCAGGTTGTGAGACAAGCTCCTTCAAGCTGTGGAGCAACTCAGCTGGGAAAGCGGCTTCTCTAGTTTCTCCCCTCCTCTAAAGGTGGGGCTTGCTCTGCTGGGCAATGGCACTGGTGCTGCCTGAGGCCATTGCCTGACCTGCTGGGCTGGAGAAAGGGCGGGGCCCAGTTCAGCAATAGCCACAGCATTTCTAGGCTATGGATGCCTAAAATGGCAGCCACCCACCCATGGAGACCCAGCACCGGAGGCAACTGGGGGGTAGGGGGCACTGGACTTGGCAAGCTGTCTCAATGAGCCACTGGCCATCCCCTCCACTTCCCTGAAGCACTGACTGGTGTCCGTCAGGTAGAGAGTCTAACTCACCCTGCACCGGTGGAATCATTGGTGGTTTCCATGTGCAGAGCCTCTCCCTTGAGGTTCACCTCCTTTGATCTAGACCCAGTGAGTGCCAGAGGCAAGAAGCCTGTCTCCAAACTCCCTCTCATGGATTCTGGGCATGTCCGCTCAGACCCGACTATTTGCCACCCAGTGCAGACCTAGCATCGTGCACTGGTGAGTTCAACTTGTCTCCCAACTTTGTCTCTTCTCTCCACAACCCATCAGCCTGTGCCTCAACTTCGCACTGACTTTGGATACTTCCCTGCCTGAGTGGATGTGGAGGTCAATGGAGGAAGAGTTGTCCTTCTGTGGGTCAGACCACAGTGCCCTAGCCAGCCAGCAGGCATGGCTGTGTCATGCTGTATTCCCTATTGTGTTGTCACACTCTCCAAACTTTGTGGTTGATTCTTTGATTCACCTTTTTTTTCCCCAGCACTGCTCATCCTGTACTGCATCTCTGCACATTCACAAAGCTGATCCAGTGGGAAAGTGATCCACTCATGTGTAGCTGTCCTCATTCCTCACCTCCCACTCTGGGAGCAGAGAGCCAGGAAGTTGCCACTAATCCACTATTCCCCTCTCCCCCATAAATTTCTTCCTTACTGAAACTAGCTAGTATGTTGTTTTTTAATTTTCAATTCAGAAGTCATAACACCACTCTCTTCTGCCACACAAAATATATTGTATCATTCCTAAAATTCACTTATTGAATTGTATTGTAATTGCCTGTTTCTATCTCTGTTTCTCCAATAGAATATAAATTTTACAAGGACAGGGACTAAATGCATCTATTTTAAAAAATATTAAACTTATCACTTAATACAAAGCCTGGCACAAATCAGGCTGTGTAAACTATTATACAATGTATCCAAAATGTAAAAAAAAAAAAAAATCTTTAGTTGGATGGAGGGCAGGCAGGAGGGGGAGGAAGTGTAGAGTTACATAATGTGAGCTGTGTGTGCCACCTGGGGATTGGACTCACTTGAATCTCTGGCATGTGGGGGGGGAGGGGTGGTTGGGGCAATGTATGTAACCCTAACAATATTTGTGCCCCCATTATATGATGAAATAAAAGGAAAAAAATATATTAATTACCAAATTAAAAATTTGAATGAAAATGTTAAATGCTCACATATTGATTTTTATTTGCTTCATCATAAAGTCATAATGTGTTTTCCAATGTGTAATAATCTTATCCAATATATAATAGAAAAGTAAGTAGGAATCTTTCTGCTGGAATGCTATGTATATGTTTTTGTAAATGTTTCACTGAGCACAATTTACTCTAGAAAGAAAGAAGTTTATGCAGAAAATTTGGCTTAAGGGCTGAGCACTAAAGAGTACATGCAAATGTATAACCAGATCACTGACAGAAATAAAACAACCCTAATAAAATTAATAGAGAAATATTTCTAAAACACGTTAATTTCCTAAAAAAAAAAATAAACAACATAATATACAAAAGACTTTTCCTTTAAAGCTCAGGTGAATTACTTGAAATTACTGAATTATGAGGAAAAAACACACAATTCACAAGGATTGTGTATATTCATGCATTGAGTGCTTCCAAGAGAAAGCTCAAGGCTAAAGTGGGCACAACAGAAGAAATACAAGGCAAATGGATGTATACATTCCTGCCCTCTGCTGATGCTTGATGCATTTAGCTATTTAATATACTCTGCATCCACCTGATATTACTTAATGGTACAAAATATTAGTGATTTGGGAAATATAGTGTGAATTAATGCCAATTTCAGATTATACAGATGTCTTCTTTATATTTACCAGTCACATTCAAGCTTCTTAATAAAATAAGTTAAATACAATTTTCAACTATCCCCAATATTATCAAATAATGTATAAATTATAACAGTTGGATATCTCAAAAGTCATAAAAGTTGGGTAATATTTCATATTATTAAAATGACTTTCACATATGGAGTGTCTACTATGTTTCAGGTATTTTTCCAACACTTTTTGTCTATTATTAGTAATCTATAAAGCAGGCATGCAATTTATCTTCTCTACCAAAAGAAAGTGTTCTTAGAACTGAGGCTCTCTCATCCCTCAGATTTCTCAGCATTGAATTCTCAAGCATTAGAAACTGAAAGGAAGGACATACTGGGGAAATGACTTCAGAAATTTATTTCGGACTCAAGTAAGTCAAAGCTGCAATGTTCTTATATTCCTTTTATTCTGAGACAGCAACAGTTAAGGATCTGATTATTTGAAGACAATGAATGATGGGATATATTTGAGTCTAAATATCAGTCACCTAAATTAAAGGCATAACAGACTCTCTCTATATATAAAGTAATTATCACCCCCTACACACATGCGTACTATGTTATTCAGTTTATGTAAGATTTGAATTTTAAAATTCGGCAATAACATCTCCTGGAACTTACAGATCAACCTGTCGATGATTTTACAACCACTTTTATTTCCCTGTTATATGCTCTGAAGTATAAAATGCTATATCTTCTGCAACATAAAAAGTAATATTTTCTGAAAATATAAAATTTTACCTTTTCTGAAAATATAAAATGCTATATTTTCGAAAATATTAAAAATTTATGTCTTCTGCTTTCCTTTCATGAACTCATACTGTTTTGAAATCCACACACTAAACACATCATTTCATTAATATTATAAAGTACAGCAGAAAAATAAAATTAGGGTTTTTCCCCCATAAAATACCTCTAGTGATAGAAACAGGGTGGTAAAGTACAAACTACACCTAACTGTTGTGGAACTGCAGAAAAGAATTTTCCATATAACGTAGGATTAAAGAAGGGCTTGCTCTTAGCATCAAGTCTTTGCAACAGGATAGCTCTTAGATTGAAACCTCTCCAGCCTTTATTACTTGTGAGAGCAGAACAATGTGTTAAATCTCTCAAAATTTCATTGTCTTTATCTCTAAAGCTAGTGATTAATTATTTGATTCTACTGACTTTTACGCAGCTTAAATGTATTACACAAACACACAGAGAGATACATATTTAAGTAACTTTCCCTTTCTCTCATTCCTTCTTCCTCCCATTATATATTCCACTAGCTTGTACTGCATGCCAATACATTCCTCTAAATTAAACAATATCCCTTTGCTATTTGCCCAACAAATATATGTTTCATTCTTAAAATATACTGAGCATTGTGCTAATTTTCTATCAAAATGGATAATTTGCTTCAGTTAAGGCACTTTGAAATTCTACATGGGCAGAAATTCAATAAAAGCAAACCTAAGATTCATGAGACCATGTAAGCTATATTAACACAGAACTTCATGTGCTTCTTCTATTAAAGGAAGAAGGTTTTGATCCTGCTTTCCCACTAGAATCACCTGAGAAACATTAAAATGTTATCTGACCACACTATCAGGAATTCCAATTTAATTGGTTGGATGGAGCCTAAGAATTGCTGTATTTTGAAGCTTAACATTTGATTCAAATAGGCAACAGACTTGAGAATTACTAAAGCAATTAACAGAGTATTAATACTGTTCTTAATTACTAAAATATTACAGATATTCAGATATCTTTGTTGAATTGTGGTAGACAAACTTCTAAGATGACTCCCAAGAAATCTGTACTGGGTACACACTCCCTGTATAATCCCCTCCTCTTGAATTGGGTAGAATAAATGTATATGATGGGATTTTCACTCTCTTGATTAGGTTACACTATATGAGTCTCCAATTTAGCAGACTGGATGGAAATATTTGAAGCAAATGAGATTCTCTTGCTAGCTTTGAAGAAGCAAGCTGCCATGTTTTGAGAGGGGCTTGTGACTAGGATCTGAAAGTAATTTCTAGGAGCTTAGAGCAGATCCTGGCCAACAGCCCAGGAGCTGAGAGCAAAGCCTGGCCAGCAGCCCATAAGAAAACAGAACTTCAGTCCTGTAACTGCAAAGGACTGAATTCAACAAACAACTTGAATGAACTTGAAAGAGGACCCAGAGTCTCAGATGGGACCACAGACCTAACCAACAAATTGATTTCTGCCTGGTAAGACCCTGAGCAGAAGGCCCATTTAATCCCTGCCCGAATTCCTAATTCATGGCAATTCTGAGATAATAAATTTGTGCTGCTTAAGTTGCTAAGTTGTGGGAATTTGTTAAACAGTGGTATAAAACTAATACATGAGTCAACAAATAACTACTTTTGAATTGTAATGACATCCAAGTGATTTCACTGTCATTATTTTTATTCTGACTGAGATCATTATCCTACAAATCCTTTATTTTATTTTTTGTTCAACTCTTAATCTTCCAGTGTTTTATTAGTAAAGACATGGTGATGAAAGAAAAGGTGATGAGAGAAGTTATTATGAATAAAATTAGTGGGTTGTTTCAATTCAATTATAATGAAGATATCTAGAAGACACAGACTTTTTTTTTTCATCTGGCATATATACAAAAGGCTTCAAATTTTAAAAGGAAGAAGAAAAGTATTTATTAAGAACTTCAGTCATACAAGGACAATTTTCTTCCAAACAATCTCTATTTGCACTAGAATATTGTAATAAGTAGGATGATTACATGGAAACAAATCCAAGCAAGCATTGCTTAGCAACAGTTATCACTAGACTTTGGATTTGACATGCTTAACATGTTGTAGTGAAACAACCAGAAATATATTAGGGCAGAGCTCTGGATTCCTATCCATTCCAGTATGCTTTGTGAGTTTTAATATGTGTGAGTCAGAATATTCGACTAAACATCAAATAACTATATTCCATTATAAATATACTCTTGACCTCACCCTGCTATGGATTAATATTTTTACAAATATTGTAAAATTAAAAGTTTATTTATTGTAAAAATATAGACTGGGATGACCCACTTCAGGAATCTTCTCTAAACAAGGTATGCCAGATGTATGCATGATTTTCTGATTTTTTATGGCATTGATGCTAGAAATGCTTTTGGCTTTTGATGTGTTTTTCCAAGAGTTTACAAATAATAGCCCTTGATATTCTAAGTGTTGGAAAGTCATAGCTTAACATTACAAATACTTTTAATTGTAATGTTTTCCTAATTTCCTCATTATCTGCCCATATGATTCCAATGTTTCAAAATAATGGAAACTAAAGCATAATTAAAGCCCAAGATAGGTTAAAGAGATCACTCTACAGTTGAATTATTTTTTCTATTGCTTGCATTTCCTTCTCCTATTCCATGAAATCAAAATAAAGAGTGTTGTGCTAAATTATTAATAGTTTTGGTAATGTGCTAATATTATTAAAACCCTCTGATCAGTATACAATAGCATATTCAATGTGTGGTAACTTTGAACACAACATTTATTATCTAAGCATGTTTCCACTTGAAATATATATATATATACATATATATATCTCAATAGTATCCTTAATATAATCCACATTTTTAAAGCTGTGACTCATAAGCATTTTTATCAAATTCTCTTCTACCCTGCTTTTTCTTTCCATCAAGTGCCCTAACTCTGATTCCTATATCCTCCTCTAATATGAGCTGGTTACCATATTCATTAATGCCAGTGTTATGGGTGGCAATGTGTGGCTTTTCTTATTGACTTTCTCAAGCTGATCCATTGGTTCCAAGATCTTTTTCTTTGTTGAGTTACTTTCACATTTTGCTGGAGCAAATTCAGTTCCCATGAAAAGACACTGAGAAGGATGTTGTTTGAGTCCTTGAAGGAATGCACATATTTTTATTGTACCCTTATATTTAAATAATATTTTAAATTATCTATTCTATAATAAATATTTATTCTTCAAAATTTTGAAGACATCATCCCATTGTTTTCCAGTTTCCACTGTATCTATTGAAAAGTCAGCTGCCGTGTTGATTACTATTTTTTTGTTTATATCTTTTCATTGCTGCTGGTGGTAGGGGTGGTCTCTGCAGTCTTGATAATAACCTTAATTTAATACAATGATGCTTAAAGTTTATTTTCTTGAAAATTTAAACATCTTCTCAACTTTCAAGATCTTCTCATTGTTCTCAGATTACTCTTATATCAAAACATCTAATTCTGATTTATGTATGACTTTTTCATATACACTAAATATAATAATTGAGGTTCTGTATATTTCAGTCTCGTAATTATTGATTGTTTTTATTTAGGTTATTCAATTCCATGTTAACGTATCTTGTTTTTTCACTCAGAAAAAGTCCCTAAACAGAATTATCCAAACCTTGAGCTTTGAGCATAGGTTCGATGCTTCTTGGCTGGTTGGCTGGAAGTCATTTTTCTTTTTCTTTCTTTTCTTTTTCTTTTTAGCTTGATGTGAGAAAAGTCAGGAAGAAAAATTCTTAATGTTAAAGAACAAATAGAAATATTCCTGTTGTTTCTTCCTCTTCATTTTTTCTGCATTTCAATGACACTATGTTAGGTTCTTTGTTTGCATTAATTGCTCCATCAGTACACCAAGCTGCCCTTTCATCAAATCTGCAGCTTCAGGTGGCATCTCCTTCTCTGATTTTTGCCTTTCACAATTAAATGGGATTTTTTATCTGTTTGCTTGTTTTACAAATTATTTATCTGCTGGTTTATGTCTCCATTTTCTTTGTCATTGTAGAGTTATAATATGCTGTCCTTAACTAAAAGGGTAGAAATAAAATGATTAGATGATTCAATGAAATACTCTAATTATCACTTTTCCTATTTCTGTATTTTAAATTTAAATTTTTAAATTTCCAATACCCATCTTTGTCCATGACTCCTTGTCTTAGTCCATTTGTGTTGCTATAAAGAAATATCTAAGGAGAAAAAAATGGCAGAGTAAAGGTAACCCCCCAGATCCCTGCTCCAAGAGAAAGAGACATAGATCTTGGTCTCCTACACGTGAGTGGATCTCCCCCCCACAAGAACAGCATCGTGAATTGGCAGAGGTTCAGCATGGGACTCACAAAAATGGAAAAAACAAGGTGCTCGGGAGATAAGATCATGTTCTCTGGAGAGTGCAAAACAAACAATAGGGCATCGAGTGTGGGAGAGAGCTGGCCCACCGGGCCAGGGGGTGAAGTGGGATCAGACCCACAGGAGGACTTCTTCCTTCCCCATTGACCTCCACACCCACCCAGACAGGGACCTGTCTGAAGTTGGTGCGAAATCATGGTAGAAGAATAGGGTGCTGTAGAGAGCGGTCATTAGTGAAAAGCACCATGAACTCCCCCGGAGCTCCATGCTAGGATGGCACCGAGACGGGAGGAAACTGGACTGAGCCATAGGGGAGGCAGTTAGATATCTTGCCTCTGGTAACCAGTGGGGCCAGTCCTACAGAGCTGTTCACTGAGTCGGGGACTCTAACTGGAACTGCCTTGGGCGAATAGGCGCACCCAAGATGGGTCAGTAAGAGCGAGAACTATGGCTGAACAGGCACGAGTCGGTGGGAAGGTGGCATAGAGGAGGCAACGGGGTGTCCTAATGACCCAGACCCCCAACCCGGCACCTGCCACCTCCTAAACAGTCACCCCCAGTGCTGGTACCCTGCAAGTGGGCAACCGGTCACCATTGAGGGGGTCCTCAGCCCAGCTACCATGGTGTGATAATGGTGAGGCAGGCAGATTCCCTCCCCCAGCCTAGAGATTCTCCTGAAAAATTCCGCCCTTACACAATCTGTGATTGGCTGGCCAGGCCTGGGTCGACCAAAGAACTGCTGAGAAGACTAAAGCCAAGGGCGTTACAGCCACTGGGGCATTGGGGTGCAGGGCAGACTGGGGAGCTACCTCCTCCCCATAGCCTGCATCTCTGGCACCAAAAGTGGTATGCTCCACCCCTGGAGGCAGTGTGAGACAAGAAAAGCCACTCTCCCCCTGACTTAGGGTGAATCCGCTGGGCCTTTGCACAGACAGAAAGCAGGTAGCCAAAGGACTTTGCTTTCCAGAACAGTTTAGGTCACCCAGTTGATCAAAACGCTGGGGCTGGATCCCCTCCCCTGGTCAGTGGCCAACAGTCAGAGTGGTGGTCAAAAAACAAATCCCCTGCAAGTGGCCACAATAGGCTCCATAAGTAACCCCTCCCATCAAGGGTAGCCTTCCAAGTGTGGTGGAAGAGCTCTCCCCAGTGGCAGATCAAGAAACCATAGAAGAGAGGACCCCTGTGTACCATACGAAAAACATGAGCTGATCCAGATGGGGAGGGCTCAGCAAAAGAATTCTGGAACTATGAAGAATCAAACCGAAAACACTCCCCCAAAGAGATACACCAGCTCTCAAGAAATGGATACTAACCAAACCCAAAACACTAAAATGACAGAAGAAGAATTCCAAAATTGGATTGTAAGAAAGCTCAAAGATATGCAAGAAAAAATGGATAAGCAACACAAAGAAACCACAAAGAAAATTCAGGACTTGGAACAAAAACTCACTAAGAAAATTGAAATCTTAAAGAAAAATCAATCCAATCTCCTGGAAATAAAGAATCTATTCAGGAAAATACAAAACACAATGGAAAGCCTCAAAAATAGGGTGGACCAAACAGAAGAAAGAACCTCCAAGATTGAAGATAACACAAATCAAATAAGTTAATCACAGAGATAAAGCAAAAAATAAGAGACATGAGCAATGCTCAAAAGAATTGTGGGATTATACAAAGAAAAATAACCTGTGGCTCCTCTGCATTCTGGAGAAGGAGGAAGAAAAAATGCAAGGATTGCATAAGCTATTTGAAGATATAATTGAGGAAAATTTCCCAGGTCTGGCCAATGACTTACACTTAGAAATTCAAGAGGCACAAAGGACCCCTGGGAGATACAATGCAAACAGGAAAACACCACAACACGTAGTTATCAGACTGATGAAAATATCAACAAAAGAGACCCTCCTACAAGCTGTAATGTGAAAGAAGCAAGTTACATACAAAGGAAAACCAATCCAAATAACACCAGACTTCTCAACTGAAACATTACAAGCAAGGAGAGATTGGAGCCCCATTCTCACTCTTTTGAAACAAAATAATGCCCAGCCTAGAATCTTGTACCCTGCAAAACTAAGCTTTATATATGAAGGAGAAATTAAGACATTCCCAGATAAGCAAAGACTGGAGGAATTCACCAAGACAAGAACAGCTCTACAAGAAGTACTCTAAACAGTGTTACACAAAGACAGCATCATAAATACTCAAGAACGTAAAAACAACCAAAACCTAAAGATTAAAGGCCAATGGCTCAAGGGAGAAAACAAAGCAACAATGTCCAACCCAACAGAATGCCTCACCTATCAGTTTTCTCAATAAATGTGAACGGCTTAAATTCCCCACTCAAGAGACATAGGCTGACTGAATGGATAAAAAAATATAAGCCAAGTATATGCTGTCTTCAGAAAACACACCTAACCTGCAAGGATGCATATAGACTAAAAGTAATGGGGTGGAGATCAGTATTTCAAGCAAGCGGAAGCCAAAAGAAAGCTGGCATGGTAGTTCTGATCTCTGATAATTTAGTTTTTAAACCAACAAAAGTAGTGAAACACAAAGATGGTCATTATATAATGGTGAAGGGTACAGTTCAACAAGAAGATATGACAATTTTAAATATATATGCACCCTACTTAGGTGCACCCAGATTCATAAAGCAAACCTTACCTGATCTAACCAAATTTATTAATACCAACTCCATAATAACTAGAGATTTCAACACCCCACTGACTGCATAAGATAGATCCTCCAAACAGAAAATTAATAAAGAAATAATGTACTTAAACAAAACTCTAGAACAATTGGTCTGACTGACATTTACAGGACATTCTACCCAAAATCCACTGACTATACGTTCTTCTCATCAGCTCAGGGGACATTCTCTAAGATTGACCATATCAGAGGACACAAAGCAAGTCTCAAAAATTTTAAAAAAGTATAAATCATACCATGTATCTTCTCAGATCACAGTGGAATAAAAGTAGAAATCAACCCTAACAGAAACTCAAATTTCTACACAAAAATGTGGAAATTAAACAACCTTCTACTAAATGATTACTTCATAAATAAAGAAAAGAAGATAGAAATAAAAAAAATTATTTGAACTTAATGAGACAAGTTATCAAATCCTCTGGGACACAGTTAAAGCAGTACTGAGAGGAAAGTTTATTGTCATAAATGCCTATAACCAAAAGTCAAAAAGAACACAAATAGACAATCTAATGAGTCAACTCAAAGAGCTGGAAAAAGAAGAACAGACCAACCCCAAACCCAGCAGAAGAAGTGAAATTAAGAAGATCAAATCAGAACTAAACGAAATTGAAAACAGGGAAGCTATACAGAAGATTAATAAAACAAAAAGTTGGTTCTTCGAAAAAATAAACAAAATCGACATGCCTTTGGCTAGACTAATGAAAAGCAGAAAAGAGAAATCTCTAATAAGCTCCATCAGGAACAAAAAACAATATATCACAACCAATCCCAAGGAGATACAAGATATAATTTATGAATACTACAAAAACCTTTATGCACACAAACTGGAAAATGAAGAGGAAATGGACAAATTTCTAGAAACACACAGCCTCCCTAGGCTCAACCAGGAAGAAAGAGAATTCCTGAACAGAACAATATCAAGAGCCAAAATAGAAACAGCAATTAAAAATCTTCCTAAAAAGAAAAGCCCCGGCCCAGATGGTTTCACACCCGAATTTTACCACACTTACAAAAAAGGACTGGTGCCTATATTGCAGAAATTATTCCACACCATTGAGAATAATGGATTCCTCCCCAACACCTTTTATGAAGCGAACATAACCCTGATATCAAAACCAGAAAAAGGATGCAAAAAAAAAAAGAAAACTACAGACCAATATCCCTTATGAATATACATGCAAAAATTTTCAACAAAATTCTAGCTAACCGAATCCAGATGCTTATCAGGAAAATAATCCATCATGACCAAGTGGGCTTCATCCCAGGGATGCAGGGATGGTTCAACATATGTAAATCTACAAATGTAATTCACCACATAAACAGAAGCAAAAACAAGACCATATGATTCTTTCAATAGATGCTATATCACCTTATACCCAAAAAGCTTTTCACAAAATTCAACACCCTTTCATGATAAGAACACTTAATAAAATAGGCAAGGAAAGGACATACCTAAAAATGATGCAAGCCATATATGACAGACCCATAGCCAACATCATACCGAATGGGGAAAACTTGAAAGCATTCCCACTTAGAACTGAAATGAGGCAAGGTTGCCCACTATCTCCACTTTTATTCAACATAGTGCTGGAAGTCCCGGCTGTAGAAATCAGACATGAAAGTGGAATCAAAGGTATCCAAATTTGGGCAGAAGAGATCAAACTTTCACTGTTTGCTGATGATATATTATATTTAGAAAATTCCAAGGATTCAACCAAGAGACCCCTGGAATTGATAAATGAATTTAGTAAAGTCTCAGGATACAAAATCAATACACAGAAATCAGAGGCATTCATATATGCCAACAACAATCATATTGAGAACCAACCAATGACTCAACACCCTTCACAATAGCAACAAAGAAAAATAAAATACCTAGGAATATACGTAACCAAGGAAGTAAAAGACCTCTACAGAGAGAACTATGAAACACTGAGGAAGGAAATAGCAGAAGTTGTAAACAGATGGAAATCCATACCATGCTCGTGGGTCAGCAAACTCAAAATTGTTAAATGTCTATACTACCCAAACTGATCTACAGACTCAATGCAATACCTATTAAAATTCCAACATCATTCTTCACAGATATAGAAAAAATAATTTTATGCTTCGTTTGGAACCAGAGAAGATCCCGCATATCATAAGCAATTCTAGGAAATAAAAACAAAATGGGAGGTATTAATATGTCAAATATAAAACTATACTACTAAGCTGTAGTAATCAAATCAATTTGGTATCGGCACAAAAATAGGAAGATTGACCAGTGGAACAGATATGAGAACCCTGATATAAAACCATCCTCATATAGCCATCTAATCTTTGGCAAAGCAGACAAAAACATACACTGGGATAAAGAATCCTTATTCAATAAATGGTGCTGAAAACTGGATAGCCACATGTAGAAGGCTGAAGTAGGATCCACACCTTTCACCTCTCACAAAAATCAATTCACACTGGATAACAGACTTAAAACTAAGGTATGATACTATTAGAATTCTAGAGGAAAATATTGGAAACACTCTCCTAAAAATTGGCCTAGGCAAAGAATTTATGAAGAAGACCCCAAAGGCAATCACAGCAGCAACAAAAATAAATAAATGGGACATGATCAAACTAAAAAGCTTCTGCACCATCAAAGAAACAGTCATGAAAGCAGACAGACAACCTACAGAATGAGAGAAAATTTTCACATCCTACCCATCTGATAAGGGGCTTATAACTAGGATCTACTTAGAACTCACGAAAATCAGCAAGAAAAAATCAAACAACCCTATCAAAATGTGGGAAAAGGACATGAACAGAAATTTTTCAAAAGAAGACAGAATAATGGACAATAAACATATGAAAAAATGCTCAACATTCCTAATCATCAGGGAAATGCAAATCAAAACCACAATGAGATATCACTTATTTCCAGTAAGAATGGCCTTCATCAAAAAAGTCCCAAAACAATAGATGTTGGCATGGATGCGGAGAGATAGGAACACTCCTACACTGCTGGTGGGACTGCAAACTAGTTCCACCTCTATAGAAAGCAATATGGAGATACCTTAAAGTGATACAAGTAGATCTACCATTTGATCCTGCAATCCCATTACTGGGCATATACCCAAAAGATCAAATGACACTGTACAACAAAGGCACCTGCACTCAAATGTTTATAGTAGCACAATTCACAATTGCAAAGCTGTGGAAACAACCCAAGTGCCCATCAATCCATGAGTGGATTAATAAAATGTGGTATATGTAACAATGGTGATATAGCACATCTTATATTTTCCTGGATGGAGCTGGAACCCATACTACTAAGTGAATTATGCCAAGAATGGAAAAACAAGCACCACATATACTCGCTAGCAAATTGGTATTGACTGATCAGCACCTAAGTGGACACATAGGAATTACACTAATTGGGTATAAGGCAGGTGGGAGGGGGGAGGAGGGGGCTAGTATATACATACATAATGAGTGAAATGTGCATCGTTTGGGGGATGGTCACACTTGAAACCAGACTTGTAGGGGGAGAGGGGGCAAGGGCATCATTTGAAACCTTAAAATTTGTACCCCCATAATATGCTGAAATAAAAAAAATGAAATATCTAAGGTTGGGTAATTTATAAAGAAAAGAGGTTTATTTGGTTCCTGGTTCTTCAGACTGTACAAGAAGAATGTCTTCAGTGTCTGCTTCTGGCAAGGGTCTCAGAAATCTTCCAATCATGATGGAAGGTGAAAGGGAGCAGGCACCCTACGGCAAGAGAGGAAGGGGTAGATCTCAACCAGAGGAGGTGCCTGGCTTTTTTCAACAACCTGTTCTCATGGGAACTAAGTGTGAGAACTCACTCCCACAAGAATGGTACCAAGCCATTTACAAGGGATCCTACCCTATTACCCAAATACCTCACACCAGATCCCTCTTCTAACACTGAAGAACAAGTGTCAACATAACATTTGGTGGTTCTAAACAAACTATACCAAACCATAGCAACTGGCATGAAGGGAAAATTTTACCATTTCTTAGGCACGGAAAAAGAAAATTGCTAATTTCATTTAATAAATATTTAGAGAATAATGTTTGCTATGAGTCTGTCACTGATATAAGCATATTACAAATATTAATCATTTCAACCTAATAACACACTATACAACTGTTATTAACTTCATTTTACATATAAAAAACTGAGGCACAAAGGTTTAAGTTTCTTGTTTGTGGTTCTACAGCTAGAAGGTATTGGAACCAGTAATAAACTTAGGTAATTAGACTCTAGCTTTCCTGAGTTTAACCACTAAGCTACAATGCCTTATATCAATATCTATACATGGGAATATCAAACTAAAAAGGTACAAAAGTGTGGATATTTCTTTACTGCTTATATGATATGCCATGGACGTCAGTGTAACTTAACAAAATAGATATCTGATTTGTTCACTAGTGAATTGGCATAATGTCTCTGAGTAAAGACACTGTGAGGAAAGCAATGAAGTCAAATGTAGATGTTGTATTTTGTGTTATTTTAGATTCACTTCTCTCTGGTCTTTAACAGACTAACGGAATCAAAGATACTATAACACCAATAACAACTATAGTGAAATTATGTGTGTATACACATATACATATAAGTGTATATATTATACATATTAATATATGTATATATACATATATGTATCACATATTTATTAAAATGATATAACAATAAAACTTTTAATAACCTAATAAATAGGAAAACTTAGATAAATAACCAATGGACAGAGATTTATCATATATCTTAATGAAAAAGTCCTATCCTTATACACATGATGACATCTGCCCCTTTCATATTTAATTTTGTTTACTAATAAATGGTGAACTTATTCAGAATAAGAATCTTTTATTGTATCACATGGATACACTTGCCTGTCAGCATTTATAATTTTGACCAGAGCTATGGAAGCAATCAGAGAAGACATGTCCTTCCTAAATTATATATCTTAATTCATTTGAAATATGCCTCCATTTATTCTTTCAAATTATGGTTCATCATCTATATGTTCTTTAGTTTCACAATACTATCTAGATTTGTTTCAGTATAACAACTACACATATCGCTATGATATATGTTGTCACTTAAGAACTTCTTCATTTCAGGAGATATGGCTTGAGAATTTAGGAAAATACTTTGTGTCTATTCTGGAATTCATGAATTCACAGTGCATACATGAGTGAACTTAAATATCTTCCCACATCTTTTGATACTGTCTGCAAAATTTTGCTGTAAGTGCTTTTTATGTATGTATTAGTACATGTATGTGAGATAAAAAAAGAGGCTTACCAGATATTATCTTTATTACATTAGCATTGTAGAGGAATATTTGTTTAAAATCCTGTGGCATTATAGCTTTACCTAAATTTTAAGATTTAGGCTTCATTTTTTAACTGTCTCACAAATTCTTTCTATGACTTACCTAATTTCCAATCTCTTTTTAAATTTTAAATGATTTTTAAAACATTCATGGTCACAAAAATTGTTTTTCAATTTATTATTGAAATGGCTGTTATTTACATTTAACCCCGTAAGTAATGACATTTGCAATTCTATAATTATTATTTGTGTTACAATAATCATTTACTGAACCTATTTACTGGCATAGAAATGCTTAATAAAATTAACTTCAGTATGACTTAATGTAGTTGGTACTAGCTAAGTAAAGATAATAATAATAGTATAGTTATTATTTACTTAGTTCTTAACTCTAAGTCATCTCAAAATTGTAGATTTGATACTGCCTACATTGTTTCCTGGTTAATTGATGGTAATTAATATTAACTTTGCACTAAAATTATGTCAGGACCTTCCAAGTGAGGGTAAAGTTAATTTGGGCCTGTTCCAGAAATAGCACAAAATGCAATGTCTGAGAGAATAAGGTATGTTGAGAAGAAATGGAAAGATAAAATAAAGAACCTTGTTTAGAACCATCTTGCAGAGGTTTTAAGTGGCAGGATAAAATATCTGGGTTTAGTTAGGTTAGTGGTGAAAAATCAAGAACATTTTTGCAGGGCAGTAATAGGATTAGAACTGTGTTTTAAAAAGATAAAACCAAGAGCTGGACAAGGACTGAATTTGGAGCACAGGAAGATTAGAAGAATTAACCCATCAGGAAACTTTCAGTAGAATAAGGGACAGTTAGAATCATGACAGAGTAAAATGACACCTTGTCATTGCATAATGCTTCCTAATTTGATTTCTTTCTCTGTATCATTTAATTTACACAGCAACCTCAGTAAGCAGCAAAGGGTGGATTCCAAAAAAATACATTGTATTATATTTCTATAGCCTGAGAGAATACGTGATTGCTTTGTGTAAATGATTGAGAAGTAGACGCCTTTATTTTGAAATCTAGATATGTTTTTCACAAAAGAAATAATGTGTAAGCAAATATTTAATAAATAGCAAATGATTGGAACTATAGGAGACAAATGTCAATATGACCAAATGAACAAACCAAAAAGAAAAAAAGAAGCTTCTGTGAACTGGGAGAATGCTTACTTATACTAAAACAGGAAGTCACAGTCCCAGATTGTTTTTTTCTAATTTTTTTAAATTTCAGCATATTATGGGTGTACAAATGTTAAGGTTACGTATATTGCCCATGCCCACCCCCTCGAGTCAGAGTGTTAAATTATAAAATTGTAGGACAGTATACAAGGGAACCATAAGCAAAATGATTGACTATTCACAGCAAAAAGGTAATGTCACAACAATATACACACCTATAATTTCAATTAAATCAGAGAATTACGAACTATTTAGAATGCAGAAGTGCAAAAGATAATTGAAATGAAAGTATAGTTGACATACTACACTGTTTGATTCCATTGATATGTGTCGGGGCAAAGCGAAGCTTCCTCTTCACCCTTAGATGGTTCACTAAAAAATCTCCTCAAAATAAAGCAGATTAACAAGAGTAAAAGATTACAAATTGATTTACTGTGTGCACTGGGAGAATCACAGAGTGATTTCCCAACATTCCCGTGGGGTCCAGAAGCTTTTATACCTTTGTTTTAGAGGGGAGGGAGAGGAGGAATATTGGTAATTCTGTTGAGGAGCAATAAATGAATACTAGGGAGGATGAATAGATGCTTGGGAGAATGAATAAATGGGGGAAACAGATCGACTTGTATTAATAAACTGTTTTCTTTGGAAATTAAATTAACCTTAGAGACAGGCATTATTTTTAAAATGGGTTGGGCCAGGTCTGGTTTCATTCTTGATTTCCTTTCCTGCCATAGATACTGAGACAACAGGGGGAAGGAAAGACAATTTTTCTCCTTGGTGGTCTTTACGGAGATAGAAGGGAAACCTCTTCCAACATCCGTTGATCTCTAAGGGCCTTTAACTGAAAATACTCTTTTTACCAAGGAGTCATATTTTGGGGTGAAATTCCCTGAGTTCTTTCACATGACATGCTGAAAGGCAAAACTATGAGATCATGATAGTGTTTGCCAGGAATGGGTGTAAGAGGGAGGAAATCGACCTACAAAGGGCCACGGGGGAAATTTTGGTTTTGGGTGGTGGAAAATTCGATTTCTTGATTATGGTGATAGTGGTCGTTATACAACGTTATACGTTTGTCAAAACTGTACATCTAAAACAGGTTAATTTAACTGTATGTGAATTGTACCCCACATGAACCTCATTTTAATGAAAAACATATAATTTATTCCCTTCTCATTTCCTTTTGGAGGAAACCAAATCAATCTTGGGTTAAAAAAATTTAGAAATTCAACCAAAAGTCAGTTACCTGTACATCAGCTTCCTATCTTTATGAAAATGTAATTGGTCTTGGTGACCATCCATCATTTCAGAAGGAAGATGATAATATTAAGAGTCAAACAGCCTGACAAGTTGTCAGAAATTACCAAACCAAGCAATTCTTCTGGACAGAACTTTTAAAAGGAGGTTGTTACTATAAAAGACCAATAAGTGGCAAGACTATTTCACTTATTCACTCATTAATCCAAAAACACTGATTAACATACACGTGTCAGGCATTATTCTAGGAGCTAGGCTCAAAGATAAACACAGCTGGACATTAGTTAAATCAATGAAAACAGTTTGTATTCAGTAACTACTGACAGCAGGGGAGAGAACTGCACTCATTGGCATGTGTGTAGAGGTAACTATGTGTTGTAAAGGAAGAATAGGAAGTAGGCAGTTAGGGACTCAAGCAGAGGCAGAGAAGTGAAAAATTACAAAGAGTTGGTCAGTGTAAATGCAATTAGGCTAGCTGTGTCTGTTAGCTGGCAATTGTGAAAGTTAGGATGCTATCTTCCCAAAGAGACTGGGAGACAGAGGCACTTTCCTTACAGATGATTAATTACATTTCAAAGAAATGGCTTTCAGGTCCTTGAAAAAGACACTTCTGAGTTGTAGGAGATAGCTATACATCCGAAAGGGACAGAGGAAGTATTCATAGGCCATTTTTCGTAATTGCTCTAAAGAAAGAGAGGTCAGGGTTTGCTAGAACAAAGAGTAAATTCTCTTGACTGTGTTGAGCTTTTCTCAGGAAAGCATTTTAATAGGGGAACTGGGGTCATCCTAAGGACATGAATTTATGTTTCCAGAAGCCATGCTAGAGTTTGATCACCAATTAATGCAAAGGTTTGGACTCAGTTGTTATGTGCTGCAAGTTCTACATTTCTCAGTAGCCACAGAATAAAACAAGGCAAAAAATTTGTCTTCAAAGGGTTTATATTCTACTAGGGGGGACATCGGATTAATAAATTAATGCATAATGCAAAATCCAGTAATGAAAAAAGTAAATCAGAGCATCCATTCAACACTGCTGATGGACTAGTAACTAGCATTCATCCTCAAAATAAATTTTCAGTATAATCAGGATCTCTGGGCAGTTTTGAACTTTTATCAGTGATTAACAACAAACTATTACCTGTCTGTTGCTCCAATGTGCAACAGAAATCTTTCTTTATGGTGATGTTGAAGAAAGAATGATAAAAGCCTACTGTTTACCTTATTTCTGGATCAGCAGGATCTTGCTTTACCACTTATCATCCCTAAATCCCTCAAAGTTGGATTTATTTCATAATATTACATGCAGACAGTATTCTCAGTGCTTTCACATGTATGAGATCATTTTATTCCTAACAACAAACTTTGATGTGGATGCCACCATCATCATCAGCTGCTGTTGTCAGTCGAGCAAACTGAGGCAGAGATTGCTAAAGCGACTCCCCAAAGGACTCATGGCATGTAGCAGCTGTGTCAGGATTTCATCCCAGGCAGACTGTTCCCAGGATCCCGGCATGTTTACTCTGTACCTTTTCTTTATATCATTAGCAGGAAGGCTACACATCCTTAGGGCACAGTTCACAGTGAGCTTGCCTTGCATCTGGTTGTAGAAAAACCAAAGAACATCATAATTGGAGACATAATCTTTATCCTTCCACTCTCAAGACTATATCTCATGGAAGTGATCTGCAATGCCTCTTCCATACCTCAAAAAAGGTGCACTCTTTTTTTTTGTATTAAATAACATTGGATTTGTAGTGTAAAAAAAGGTTTATTTTTATTTTCCTTTGTCCCTGAGATTTGGGAGATTTTACTGCAGCCTATGATGACACAATAAAGAATATTCTATCTCATAGTTAATAAAATGATAGCTACTACTTTTAAAAAAAGAAAGCATTCTCATGTCAGGCCCTGTGCTAGGCTAGTTATATACCTTTGCTCAGTAATGTTAAGTAATCAATATTTATATATGTATGTGGAATGAGAGCATAGTTATAACAACCATATACATTGCCTCAATAATTACACCGATTTTACAGTGGTGAAAACTAAAGCTCCCGAGAACTCTGTTTAATGCCCAAGGGTCCCCAGCTAATGGTCTGACTGACTTCAAAGCCGATGCCCTTTCACTCTACCGTCTTGCCCCCGGCTCACCTCACACTTTTAAAGCATCCTTCTGCCTTTGCCTTCAACTTGTGACAAGTTTTGGCTTCTTTTAGAGTGAATATTTCAAAGGAAAATAAATTGCTTGTGCCGTGCCTCTGGGAAGTGACAAAATGTTACATTGAGAAGAGCATCAGATATGGAGAAGATACAGGCAGCTCATTTAAGCAGTAACAATACAATAACAATAAGGAGAGTGTCGGAAGCTGTCCCGGACACGGGTAGAGTTGGGGTACAGCTGCTGCCCAG
>VBSM01003039.1:17881047-17963215 GCA_008086735.1 Cheirogaleus medius
AATCCTCACCCCCAAACTCTAGGTGCCGCACGTCGCCGGCTGGCTCCGGCAGGAGAGGAGAATTACTGCTGGAGCTTGCAAAAAGATGATGGTTAGTGTTTTCAATTCCTAAAGGAGTGCAGAGGAATATGACTGGATTTCACAATAAAGTAAAAAAATTAAATAATTGTTACCCAAACTGATAAAAATGTGTTAATATCGGCACATCAATTAATCAAAATACATTGAAACAATATACTTAATGATCATTAATTTATATTTTAATGAGGTGAAGTATATAAAGGAAAAATATAGAGAAAAAATATAGGAATCATAGGTTCCTTTTAAAATAAAAATTCTATCCATTAGTTTACATTTACTAGTGTCTAAGCATATTCATGAGGTGGTAGGCTGAATAGTGGCCCCAAAGATATGTCAATATCATAATCCCCAGAATTTTTAAATATTATCACCTATAGAAAAAGTTGGTATTATTATCTTTAATGAGAAAGATTGGTATGATTAAGCTAAGAATCTTGAGTCATTTATCCTAGTTTATCAGTGTGGGTCCTAAATGCAATCACATGTACCTTAATAAGATAGAAACAGTGGCAATTACAATACAGTTACCCATAGAAGAAAAAGTAATGTGAAGATGGAGGCAGAGATTGAAGTGATGTGGCGATATACCCAGGAAGGCTGAATGCTTACAGGCGTCCTCAAACTATGGCCCGTGGGCCACATGTAGGTGTTTTTGCCCGTTTGTTTTTTTACTTCAAAATAAGATATGTGCAGTGTGCATAGGAATTTGTTCATAGTTTTTTTTTTTAGACTATAGTCCGGCCCTCCAATGGTCTGAGGGACAGTGAACTGGCCCCCTGTTTAAAAAGTTTGAGGACCCCTGTAAGAAGCTAGAAGAGGCAAGAGATGGATTCTATCCTAGGAATTCCATAAAGAGAACAACCATGCAACAACTTAATTTTCAATCTGTCCCCCAAAATGTGAGAGAATAAACTTGTTTTTAAGCCATCAAATCTGTGATAATTTGTTGTAACCGTCATGGGACATTCATACAGATTTTGGTAACAGTGAGTGTAATGCTGCTATAATATATACTTAAAAATGTGGCTATAGGTTTAGAATTGGTAATAGGGAGAGGATGGAAGAATTCTGAGGTGCGTGATAGCCATAGGGAATTAATATACATTACTAACCAAAAGAGGCATACATGTTCTCATCAACATTCACTACATTTACTGCTGCTTTATAAAAGAAATTTCTGACAATATTATAGTTTATGATAAAAACAGAAACAAACATCTAGCAAAAATCTGGGGGCAAATAATCTACGTGGAGGAAATTAATTAATCAAAGCACTCACTCTTATTAACCACTCTCCTAATGACTACAGACTATTCAACTACTTTCTTAATACTGCATACAACCTAGCCTAACAATATAATAATAGGCAAGGGGCCGGCTATAGTTCATAGGTCCCTGGGTTTACAGCTGTCTATTTATTAAAGGTTGAGACACTTATTCTTAGCTAGCATTGCTACCTTTGCACATACACACCTTCCTGGGCCAGAAGAGAAATCTGAATAGGCTTGTGTTGTTCAGTTTTTCCTTTTCTTTTATCTGTTTTCATAATATAATCAAATATTATTCATCATTAAAAAGAAAGGAAATCCTATCATTTGTGATGCCATGGTTGAACCTGGAGATCTCTAAGCTAAGTAAAATAAGCCAAACACAGAAAGACAAATACTGAATGATCTCTCTTACATGTGGAGTGTAAAAAATTTCAACTCACAGGAACAGAGGACAGAAGGGTGTTTAGTACAGATCAGAGAGGATGGAAGAAATGGACAGATGTTGGTCAAAAGGTACAAACTTTCATTTATAAGATAATAAATTCTGGATACTGAATGGACAGCATGGAGACTATATAGTACTTCCCTCTTACCCGCAGTTTTGCTTTCCATGGTTTCACTTACCTGTTGTCAACTACGATCTGAAAATAGGTGAGTACAATGTAATACAATATTGAGAAAAAGAAAGAAAGAGGGAGAGAGATATCACAGTCATATAACTTTTATTACTGTGTATTTTTATAATTGTTTTATTTTGTGATTATTTTTGTTAATCTCATGCTGTGCCTCATTTATAAATTAAATTTTATAATAGGAATGTATGCATAGAAAAAAACATAGTATATGTATTGCGTTTGGTACTATTCACATTTTCGGGAATTCATTAGGTTTCTTGGATAAGGTAGAGCTACTATAGTTAATGATATTGTATTATACACTTAACATTTCCCTAAAAGAGTAGATCTTAGGTATTCTTGCTACACAGACACACACACACAAGGTAACTATATGACATAATGGGTATGTTAATTGCCTTGATATGATAATCATTTCACAATGCATATCAAAATATCACATTGTACGCCTTAAATAAATATAGTTTTTATTTGCCAATTATACCTCAATAAAGCTGAGGGGAAACCAAAGAAAATTTTACCACATACTTTCGACAGCAATGAAAGAGAATGACCTTTCCTCATATATCCCACCCCAAACAGTGAAGGGGCAGTATTATTCTTTCAATTTTTGCCAATCCTTACACAATATTATTTTTGAATAGATTGAATTGATTAAAAAGGATTGAAATCATTTTAAATGCTTGTCATTTGTGTTTCTTCTCCAAGATTATCTATCATATCTTTAGACTGACTTGAAAAATAAGTGTTTAATATTTGTTAATGTTTTGGTAGCTTTGTTCATAATATACAATTATTTTATACTACCTCTATTGCATAAAACAGTTGCAAATATTGTTCTCTACTGATGATATTTTGTAAGTATATAATATAGCTAGTTCATAGGAATATATCATTTTTATGCTTTTAACTGTCAGTCGTGTGCTTTATGATTCCTACTGTTAAAAGTCATGTTTATCTAGTGTGTTGAACCATATTAAGCACGTATTTTAAATAGAAACTTTTAACTAACCTGCACATAGTTTTGTTTTCTAGATTTTAAATATTTAACTTATATGGCATTCATATTAATTGAGGTATGAATCAAGCAGGTATTTTTAAAGTAATTAGCCAATTTTCCCCCAAATTTTATAAATAACGCATCCATTCCTTCTTGATGGGAAGCATAATTATAATCGCTGCTGTGGTTTAAATGTTTGTCCACCTCATACTCATGTTGAAATTTAATTGCCATTATACCAGTATTAAGAAGACCTTTAATAGGTAGTTAGACCTTGAGGGCCTTCATGAGTCCTTTGCCAGATGACAGCATCTGGATCTTGGACTTCCCAGACTCCAGAATTGTGAGAAAATAAATTTCTTTGTTTTTTATAAAATACCCAGTCTCAGGTTTTCTATTACAGCAGCACAAAATGGAGTAAGACAATCATACCTTACACATTTGGGTTTGTTTCTGTATGTTCTATTCTAATTTGTTAATTTGTTTGTCTTTTTGCTTGTACTTTATTATTTATATGAACTTTTAAAAATGTACTATTTTCTAGTATGCCTCCAGTTATTACCTGTTTTCCAAAACATTTTTATTTCTTTCAATATTTTCATATCTTCTCTAAATTGTTCTATGATCTTCAGGACATATTTGAAGTATCTATATGAAAAACATTTTACTTATTTAAATTCCAGGAAATATGAATAACCATTTTCCATAGTTACTTAGGTTATATCCTATTTTTACCTGACCCTCTTTAGTGTTGTTATATTATACATCTATAAAAGAATCTGTACTGTATCCTAGGATCCCTCACCATCCTGGTTGAGTTTTTGTGTCCATGATTGTGGTTTGTTTGGTTGTTTCTTTTTGAGTTTGCACACACTAAATTTTCCTTCTTGTTGGATAGTTTAATGGGTTTTCAAAAACTCTCACAGCCATGTGTCCACTACCCCACCACAACATAACATTTCCTCCATCTTAAAATTTTATTTTCCATCCTTTTAGTTAACCATTGCCCATTCCTGACCCTTCAAATCTGTTTTCCATCCCTAGAGTTTTGCAGAATGGTAAGTACATCCTTTTTCAGAATGTACCATGAATGGAATTATACAATATATAATCTTTTGGTCCTGACTTCTTTCACTCAGTAAGCTACATTTAAGATATGTCTTCGTTGTTCTGTGAATCAATAGCTCATTTCTACTTACGGATACATATATTCCATTGCATGGATGCGGTTCAGTTTATTCATTTCAGTAATGTAATGAAAGATATCTTGGTTATTTCTAGTTTTTATTATTATGAATAAAGTAGCCCTCAATATCCTGCTGGATGGTTCTTGGATAACTTTGGCTGACCCACTTTCCCCTCTTTCCCTTGCCCATAGTTCTCAGAATAACTGTAGAATGCAACATCCTGAGATAGGGAGGAACTGATCAAAAGGTCCCAAGCCTTTGTCCTGCCCCTCCTATAGAATGCAATATCTTCAGATAGAGAAGATCTGCCCAAGCCAGTCCACACATTGTCCCTGCCTTTCCTAAAGCAGAATGTTCTACAACATTTTATCCCAGGTATTCCTATTTTCATCAGGGTATGGAACCCAGAATGGACTGGTTTTGGGGTTCCCCAGTAGCAGTTGAAGTGGAGCATATGTGAATAACAGAAAAAAATTCATCCCACTTCATTACATATAAATATGGTTTTGGAAGTAGCTATTCTACAAGAGACTGGATTTCCTAGCCCTATTTCAATGTGGATGGGATTACATGACTTCTTGCCAATGGCATGTGGGTGGAAGGGATGGATGTTCACTTCAAGTCTGAAGTGGTTAAAAGCAAATGTGCCTTTTCCATTTTGTCTTGTCCTTCTGGAAGGTGAATATTGACACCAAGTCGGCATTAAATATCATGTGCTAAGATGACAGAGTGTCATCCTTCAGCCTAGGTCCCTACATAAATTTGAAAAGCAGAAATTATTCACCCTCGTATTGATCCAAAACAGTTATTTTGAAATTTTAAAAGCATAGTAAATAAATTTCTGAGCGTTAATCCACTAAAAGTTTGGAGTTTGTTCTACTCGACTGTGTCGTCTTTCCTAATATAGAAATTATCAGAAGTGCTTACCAATACACACAGCAGGTGGTGAGGAAATATTTATCAAAGGTTTGGGTGATGGATACTCTTGTTGTGCAGTTGGCAAAACTGTTTCTTGAGATAATTCAGAAGACAGATCTAGCTTTCATAGTGCCTGTAGCTAGGGGAAGCACTGAAAGCACAATGTTAATAGAGTGCAGATTGTTGCTTGCTAGATTCTGAAAGCTTTTGCATTCTGTTCTGCTAAAACATGTGTTTCTGTTATGCAAATTTCCTTACATACAAATGGTGACTAGGGGAGTTATTTCAATACAATACAGGAAACATGTTGGATCATTTTTTATTTCCTATCACGTTGATTATTTTGAACCACCTAGTGATAGAATCTGGCTGCACAGGATATTAACAATTATGGGCACAGAAGAGAAATGCAAAGTCGTGTGTGGTACCCCTTCAGCCTGCTTCCTTCCTCTTCACTCAGTTTGTCTACATGTTCTGTATTGACAGTGCTTCTCACATGGAACTGGAGATCTTTGTGCATTTTTTCATATTCTACTACTTCAGTACTTCCTTGAACCCATTTCCATCAAGCTACTTTTACCAACAATTTTAAGATGAACTTCTGCATTTACCAAACTGAGTATCTGTCTTCATAACCACTTTAAAACTTGAATTTACTTTTTTAAAGGGAATTTTTAAATTATTATTATTACTGCTTTAATTACAAAAGCCACATAGATTTTTATTGAACTGAGGCTATCTTTTCTGTTTCACCTAATACTCAATTTTGGAAAACACAAAGTTTTTCAAGAACATATTATGATGCATTGTAGCTGAAATACCTGAAGAAAGAGGAAAACTCAGAAAATAATTGTTTCATTCAAGAGCAGAATTGGAATGAAATAAGAAGATAGATCCTCAAAGTTTGAAAACTTAAAAGTGAAGTTTTTGTAGATCCAAACAGTCTGAGCTAAGATTCTAAAAACACCTTTGAGCAAGAAAATCCTATTCACCATTCTGTCCTGTATAAGAATTCATCCCTACCCAAAGTTCAGGCTACGGTTGCTACCTTTCCATCCAAGCTTGTTTCTTTTGGCTTCAGATTAGTTTTCATTAACTTAAGAGTGTAAGGTTTTGTAGCAAGGTTGCAAATAAATCAGTCTCAGTAATTATGCCAAGGAAAGAACTTTGGGTGTGGTTACAGGGAGTGGCAGTGAATAAGAAAGTTTCTCCTCTTCAAGACAGGGGTTGTACTATCTGGTCCATAGGATTTTATGCATTCTGTGAATGAAAAAGAGTTATTTGTCTTCCATGTTTCTCTTTTTGATTGAAAATTTTTGCTGCTGTTGCTTAATGCTTTCACTTCCTTTTAGGAGATATATTTCAGTTCAGAATTTACTGGAGCATAGAAAAACCCATCAGGAACTGACAGAGATGTGTCTGGAGATCCTGGAATGTGTACATGATTCAGGGGATTGGATGGGATTTTGAGTGAGCTTGAGTGTGTTCCAGGCAAAAAAAAGAAAGGCATGTAAGGCTAGTTGTAAAATGGAGGGCAGATTATGGAAGAAACTGTCCACCAAAATTGTAATCTCATTTCCATAGACTATATTTATTGCTTGGAAATAGCTAACCACTCATGACCACTTTCTCCTAATCAAACACCGTCCTGCACTCAGGTGGGGCTAAATGACTTGTTTTCAGTAATAGAATACATACAGAAGTGGTGTACTTCATGCTTATGCAGAGGCTGATGAAAAGTAGATTTACTCCTTCTGCCCTCACCTCACTGCTTGATCAGCTGAATGTTCATGTATAAAATGACATTCTATGTCAAGTGCTGAAGATGGCAGTTTCCTTCTCTGGGTAGAGTGGAATTCATCACCCTCCCTCTTTGCTGAAAACCTGGAGAACCTCATAGACCAGTGAAGCAGGTGATGATTAAATTATTGCATTAAACCACTTCAATGTAGGGTATTCTTTTTAGCAGCTGACATCACACTGACTAAACAGTGATGACACTTAACATGTTGGTTTCCTTTTTCCTTCATACAATGACAAGAATCTATAGTATAATTTTAGATTAGTCCTATAAAGTTATAATTTTAAGCTAATCCCAAATAAAGCAGGTATTTAAATCAGCACAATCGGAAATTTAGAAAAAACTGCTATAAAATTGTTATTGTCTATATGTATGTATGGATATATGTATGGGAGAGAGAGGTCTCTTGTCATTTTGTATTACATTTAAAAATTGGCATGCATGCAAAAGTTTTTATTATTTGTATTATAATCAGAAGATATTTGATTGATAGCTAAGATGAGTTAAAAGAATCTCAATGTGACTTTGGGACAAGGGAAATATACACAACTGAGGCCACCGTAAAACTGGTAGCAACCATTATTAATAAAATTATATTTGACCTTCAAGAGGTAAAACCTTATAAAATTACTGGATATTTAACAATTATTTAAGAAAACGCACAGTAAAGAAAGGTGATTTAACAGTGATCTTTTTAATATTTGTAATCTAGGATTTATGTGTGCAAAATATCTAAGCAACATTATAATAGCAGTCACAAAATGGTCTTATTTTATTTTTGATTATAACTTCACAAAAGTTATACACACACCCATGGAATGTCTTTATCCATAGTATACACACACACACATATGCAGTCATGTACCACATAAAGACATTTTGGTCAATGATGGAGTGTATATATGATGGTGGTTCCATAAGATGACAATGGAGATGAAAAATTTCTATTGCCTAGTGACATGGTAGCTATCACAGTGTCATTGTGTAATGCATTACTTACATGTTTGTGGTGATGCTGGTATAAACAAACCTACTGTGCTGGCAGTCATATAAATATATAGTACATACAATCATGTGTAGTATGTTGTACTTTATAATGATAACAGACAACTATGTTACTGGTTTATGTATTTACTATACAATACTTTTTATTGTTATTTTGGAGTAATCCTTCTACTTAGAAAAATAACTGTAAAATAGCCTCAGACAGGCCCTCCAAGAGGAATTCCAGGAGAAGGCTTTGTTATCATAGGAGATAACAACTCTACAGGTGTTATTGCCCCTGAAGACCTTCCAGTGGGACAGGATGTAGAGGTGGAAGACAGTGATTTTGATAATCCTGACCCTGTGTAGGCCTAGATGGTTGTGTTTTCATCTTAGTTTTTAAGAAAAGACTTTAAAAAATAAAAATAAATTAAAAAGTTTGAAAATAGAAAAAAGCTTATAGAATAAGGATAGAAAGAAAGAAAATATTTTTGTATGGCTATACAATGTGTTTGTGTTTTAAGCTATGTTATTACAAAAGAGTCAAAAGTTTAAAAATATTACTTAAAAAAATCTTTTGATTTCCATCTTAATTTCTTCTGTGACCTGACAATCACTCAGCAGTAGGTTGTTTAGTTTCCATGACTTTGTGTTAAGATGAGTATTTCTGTTGGAATTGATTTCTAATTTTATTGCCCTGTGGTCTAAGAAGATACATGGTATAATTTCTACTTTTTTTAATTTGTTGAAACATGTTTTGTGATCAATCTTAGAGAACATTCCATGAGCTGATGAGAATGAAAAATATTAAAAAGTTTATAAAGTAAAAATATTTACAGTAAACTAAGGTTAACTTATTATTAAAGAGGGTTTTCTTTTTAACATTTAGTGTAGCCTAAGTCTACAGTGTTTATAAAGTCTACAGTAATGTAAAAATATCTTGACCTTCACATTCACGCAGCACTCAACTCAGTGACTCACACCAGAGCAACCTCCTGTCCTACAAGCTCCATTCATGTTAAGTGCCCTATATAAATGTTCTAGTTTTTATCTTTTATACTGCATTTTTACTGAACCTTTTTTACGTTTGGATTGTTTAAATACACAAATACTTACCATGGTCTTACAATTGCCTACAGTGTTCAGTAGAGTAACCTGCTGTACAGGTTTGTAGCTTAGGAGCACTAGGCTATACATATAGCCTAGGTGTGTAGTAGAGTTTGTGTAAGTACACTCTATGATAGTCGCACAATGACAAAATGGCCTAATGATGCATTTCTCAGAATGCATCCTCACTATTAAGTGACACATGATTCTGTGTGTGTGTATATGTAATATATAGTTGTTCTGAAATTTGAAAAATCACTTCGTCTTAGAGATTATAAAAATACTTTTGATTTCATAAGTTGGTATATAAATATTGTGCATAAACTTTTCTATATTTTATTTTGTATGAACTGAAAGAGTTCAAAAACTATATAGAATGATATAAAATGATCTAAATAGCCACTAAATTGGGTAAAAGATAAAATTTTCAATTTTGCTTTTTAAAGAAGAATCATCTTCTACAAAAATTGGCCCTTGGTACTCAGGATCTGGCTAAAATATTTCTATGAAACCAAACATTTACAATTAATTTCACTGTTTAGAAACAGAAGAAACTTGAAAAAAATTATTTTTAAGACTAGAGTAAATAATTTAAAATTATATGCATTGTTTTACTGGCATTTCATTGACTGAAAACTGAAATGTTACTTTTCAATTGCTCACGCTAATATTATATAAATATAACTGAAAAAAACCACTTAAACTTGATTTTATTTTCTTGTCTTGCATTCTGTGTTTGCCATTTGATTGACAGGCAATCAACAGCTGTTCTTGTATCCTTTGTTTTATCATTTGAAATTAAGTTTATGGTTTTAAAAGTGTGTTTATTTTGAATAATATTTCATTTGGATCACCCTGAGGAAAATGGAGTCAGTGATAGATGTTTTTTATTTTTTCAGTTTGTAATTATCATGGACATGCTCTCTATTAACTGGTATCATATGCCAAATGAAAAATACTTTTAAAATCTAGGTGAACTTAGATTTCTTTTTCTTCAAATATAATAGTACAACTCTTGGGCATAGTATGTCTACTTGCACATATGTATACTGTGTACGCCCAAGAAGAGACACAATAAATAACAATGGACCCTGCCATCACCATCTTATTATCTACTGTGGAAAATGTTAATTAATTTATATTTATTTCTATGACAGTGGCAGTGGGTACTGTCTTACACTATGTTACTGTAACAGTGAACAGCTGTGCAGATTTACCTGCTGTGGTCAATGGATAATGCCATCCCTACCCTCTCTCGTCATCCTGCATGATATATGATATCCGTGTCTTGCCTTCCCAGCACAATCACAGTGTCAGGTTTGGGCACTAAACATAGTTTTTCAAGATGGAGGCATCACGATTTGACATAAGGTCAGCACTAGATTACTCAAAACATACCCTTTCATTCAAAATGACTAAAGTTGATGATGTATTAGTTGGTTAAGGTTGCCATAACAAAATTGCATAGGTTGGTGGCTTAAACAATGGAAACGTATTGTCTCACAGTTCTGGAAGCTGAGTGCCAGATCAAGGTGTGGGCAGTGTTGGTTTCTCTTGAGGCCTCCCACTTTGGCTTGCAGATGGCCACCTTCTTACTGTGCCTTCACATGGTCTTTTCTATGAGCATGTGCAACCCTAGTGTCTCTTCCTCTTCTTAAAAGGACACCAGTCACGTTGGATATTGGCCCATATGACCTCATTTATTCCTATATTACTTTAAAGGCCCTGTCTCCAAATGCAGTCATATTCTACCTCACTGGAGGTTAAGACTTCTGCATAGGAATTTTAGGGGGACACAATTGAGTCAAAAATAATTAGATACATACGATTTTTAGTATTTTTAAATGCATTGATAAAGTGTTAAAGTAAGAACTTCTCAGAGGCCAAGAACTATGGGGGATCAGGAACAAAGTAAAGCAAGAACATTAAAGTTAGTTTTCATCATAAGAGAATTTGAGTTTTGATTGTCATGGCCTTGCAAGAAGCGGAGAACATGAAACAAACTGCAGAGTCCATAAAAGTTCCATAGTCTATAAGAAACTGCCCCCTACAGAAATAAAACTACCCAATTATATATTCTCAGGGTAAAAGAAAGCTAAAAATGTAATTGTCTACTCCCACAAGAAACTTGAAAAGTTTTATTAAATTATTTAAAGGTATAAGATGGATAATTGAAATTAAGAAAGAGGTCATGAAGATACTAGGCACATTTTTAAAAATTTGTTTTTTAATATACAGATACTAAGATGTACATTTTTGGCAATTTTCTTCTTTTACTTATTTTAAGGCACTATATTTTCTACAACATAGTGTACAGATTGTAGAATTGGATGAATTTTTACATAGTTATACAATCAACACCCCATACTCACAAAACTATATAATTTTCAGCACACAAAGGCTTCCTGGTGCCTCTTCCTAGTCAATATCACTTTTTCAAAAGACAACCAGTATTCTGACCTCTATCACCATTTTTCCCCTGTGTCTGTATTTTATAATAGGGCTGAGACTAGGGTGAAACAAATAAGGCATGTGAGGGGTTTCAAAAACCTCAGTGATCAAGATAAATAATATGTTAATGTATTATCGTTAAAAACAAACTTAATTTTAAAAAACTCATGATGAACAAAATGTCAAAATGTGGAATTCCCACATTTTGTTTTGACTATCAAACCATTGAATTTTAGCTCAGTTGCTGGGTATATATCTCAATACAGAATTTGAATTTCCCTGATGTCTAACAATGTTTAGTGATATTTTATTTATTTATCATAAGTACAAAAAAATCCTTTGTGAAGGATCTTTCCATAACTTTGTTCATTTTTAAGTCATTTTTCCTATTAATTTGAGAGAGTTCTTTATGTGTTCTGCATATGGATCTTTTATCAAATATAGGAATAGAAAATACATGTTCACTCAGTCTTGGCCTTTACTTTTCACTCTTTTAATAATATTTCTTGAATAACAGAAATTCTCAATTTTAATGTATTTGAATTTATATATTTTCTCATTTACTCATAATAATTTTAATAATTAGGCATTGTTGTAGGCAGAACAATTCCTCCCCCACCACCAAAATAAATTCCAGATTCTAATCCCTGGAAACTATACATAAATTACTTACATAGCAAAAGGGACTTTGTATGTGTGATTAAGTTAGGCATCTTGAAATGTGGGCACTGTCTTGGGCTATATGGATGGGTCCAATGCCATCACAAAGGCCTTTGTAAGAGAGAGACATGATGTTAGAGTCAGAGAAGAAGATGTGATGGCAAATGTGAGAGATGTGAAGATGCTATGCTGCTAGCTTTGAAGGTGGAAGAAAGGGCCTCAAGTGAAGACAACTTTTAGAGACAGGAAAATATAAGACCGCTGTTTCCTCCCTGTACCTCAAGAATGAATGTGTCCCTGTGGACATATTGATTATAAGATTTTTGAACTCTAGAACTGTAAGATAATGAATTTGCTCTTCTAGACCACGAAATTTGTAGTAATTTGCTATAGCAGCAATAAGAGATTGAAACAGACTCCATTATCTGGATATAGGGTATTATTGTAACAAACACCTAACAATTTTGAATTGGCTTTAGGATTGGGGAATGGGAGAGACACAGGGAATTTTGAGGAGCATGATAGAAAGAGCCTAGATTGCCTTGAACAGACTGTTAGTAAAAATATGAATGTTAATAACTATTCTAGTGAGAAATCAGAAGGAAGTGAGTATCATAGTAGAGAAAAAAGCTATAACTTCTTACAGAATACTTATGTCATCATAAACAGTCTGTTGGTAGAAATATGGACATTAAAGTAACTGTTGGTGGAGACTCAGAAGGAAATGAGGAACACATTATTAGAAACTGGATGAAAGAGAATCCTTATTGTATAGTGGAAGATATCTTATGTTTCTAAATACAGCCATAGCTATGTAGAAGGGAGAACTTGTAAGAGATGATTTAGTTGAGAAGATTTCCAAGCAAAATGTCGAGGATGTGGCAGGTTTCTTTTTGATGTTTGTAGAAAAATGTTGTTTGTATAAAAAATGGATAATTTGAGGAAAGAACTGTGAAGCAAAACATAGCCATGCCTTGAGGATTTGAGAAATTCTCTGTCTATTCAAATTGTAAACGATGATACTATTAGGAGATTCACTGTCAGGAAAGTGTGCTCTGTGAAGAAAGACAAATGTGTGGCTAAAGTCTTTGTCTAGTGCCCTAGAAGAATCAAAGGGTTAGAGTATTCAGTCACAAAAAGTCTTTTTGAACAGATTACACATGTGATTCATGAGACTTCTAGCCATCGTAACACAGAATCCAGGAATAGAGATGGTGTTATTTAAGAAAGATCTGTGGAGAAAACACCTTGTGAAATGGAATGAATTCATTTGACATAGACAGGAGACCCAGAGGTCCTTGTGAATGTTACACCAGCAGAGATACTGCCAGCTTGGGTTAAATGAAACGGAAAGAAAACAAAATAAGAGTAAGCCTTAAGATTAAGCAAATTCCATAGGCAAATAAAATCACTCAGATTAAAATACAGGATACTTTTCATAAGAAAAAGAAGAATAAATCCAAGGGTAAAACCACAAGCTAGAGGATAGAACTAAGTAAGAACCACAGATTAGCACTAGACCTTGAAATTTAATGTTGGTTGCCTAACTTGATTTTAGAATTGTTGACAAGCAATATTTTTTCCTCTTCTATTGTGTCCCTTTTCAAAGGGAATTGTCTAAAACTTGTATACCATATCTGTTCTGTCATTGTATTTTGGGAACTGGTGACTTATTTTCTAGTTTCATGGGCCACAGATGGAGTGGAATTTTACCCGAGGATCAATGATACCATATTCTCATCCATCCCTGATTTAGATAGGAGGAGGATTGAGGCTTTTGAGATGATAAAATTTAAGTGTAATGTTGGATTTTGAATTGATGTTGTAAGGTGTTATGACTTTTATGAATGTTTAGATAAAGTGGATTTTTTCTTTTTTGCATTGGATGGACATGGATCTTTGGAGAGCAAAATATTTCTCCAAAAATGTTCACATCCTAATTTCCAGAATCTGTGAATTCCTTGTGGGACAAAAGATATGCAGATATGATTCAATCAAAAATCTTGAGATAGGGGATTTTCCTGGATTATCCAGAGAGCACAATGTAATCATAAATGACCTTATAAGAAGTCAAGAAGATGGAGAAAAAGAGAGATTTAAAGATTCTATGCCAATGGCTTTGAAAATACAGGAAATAGAAGGAATGGAGGTGGTACTTGCAGACTGGAAACTGCAAGGAAACAGATTCTTCTCTAAAGCACCCAGAAGGAGTACAGCCCTTAACACTAAAATCAAGTTGGAATTGTGTGTATACTATAAAATAGAGATATACAATGTTATCAGAATTTTCAGATATAAAAGACAAAAGAGTTTTCTAGGCAAATATTAGAATATTGTTTAGGAAAGTGACTTATGTTCCTTTTTTGTTGTTGTTACTGCCATATTTTTAAAATTTTAATACAATAAATTAAATTATAATATAAGAAAGGTTATAATAATTTTTATTACTAAATGTGAAGCATATATACATTATAAGTTGCAAATTTTAGGGTTGCACTGCACTTAACTTTTTGAAATATTATTGACAAAGATTATGTCAATAGATGGAATACCATGTGTTTGTAAGATGTTTGAGGACTGGGACAATGTCTCTGAATCTCTAGCACAATTGCTCACATAAAATGCTTTATAAATTTATATCTGTTTAATAAACAAATGCTTTTGGTCATAAATACAAATAATAATTTTCAAATCATATTTTAAATTGTTATGCTCAAGAAGGCAGTATTCAGACAGATTTTCAACTGTTTTTTTTTTAATTGACTAGAAAATAAAACATTTAAAAATGGTTAAATGGTTAATTGGTATGATTCACTTTTTCTGGTTATTTTTGACATTTTTCCAGACTAAATATTTAAACTCCAAAATTTATGGAGTTCTTTTTAATATAGATTCCCATTTTACTTTCAACATAGCACAAAAATATGCAGAGTAGATAGTAAATTTTTGAACGCCAATAACATGCTATTGAAGTTAAATGCTCAACTATTTATTTAACCTCGTTTAGCTTTAAAATATCTATTATTGTTTTAACCAACATGTTTGGTTAGGAAACAAATGCATAAACTGTGTGAGAACATTCAAACCATGGCTGATACAAACTCAATTGATTGCAAGGAGCTCTGAGTTTCAATTTACATCTCTCTAGATACCCACACTTTATTTTATCATCGAGGGAAATGTTCTGTACTTGCCTGTGTGAGACACCCACAAATGTTAATGCCTATAAAATTAATTTCAGTCTCAGTCATTGGAAAGTCCCATTTGGATTTTTCTTTATTGAAAACAACATATGCTGCAGCACTGTTTTCCTTGATTAGCCTGGCTTCTACTACACATTAGTTTCCTATTTTAACACACTTGTGGCTTCTTCTAAAACATTCAGTTGAGATATTCAAAGTCCCAGTAGAACAAAGTGTATATATTTCAAATTTGTTTCCACAGAACAGCTCACAATGAAGACAGTCTAGTTTCCCCTAAGATTTGATCATAAATATTTTTTTCCAATGGAATTTATAAGGATTTGTTTTTAGCAGGGACCTAATAATGTGTTTATAATACTCTGGGAATGAATTTTATTTGGTTATATTCTTCACTGTTCTTAACCCTTAAATTATCACTATAAAAGTATCACATAATATTAATAACATGTATATATATTTCAAGTATGATATAGGCCCAGATTTACAACTAGATGACTTAGAATATTTGCAAATATTTGTCTACACATAATTTTTCATAGGTGACAGTGAAAACAACAACAATGACAACAAAACTAAAGACACATCAGTCTTTATTACTAAATAGACTATAGGGACAGTAATTGAACATCTAGGATTAGCCAGTTGATTATGAAAGACTTATTATCCAATGCTACTTGCTATGATAGTTTTAGTATGCTGCTTCAAAGAATATTGTAATTATTGAGCACAACAGATCATAGAACACTATGAAAATAAGGAGGGAGCGGTTAAGACTACACAAAAGGAAAATATACGAAGTTTTTTTTAAATCTTAGGCAGGTTAATTTTTTTTATTTTGATATGTATCTCTAATGAGAAATACAATAAAGAAAATAAATGATAAAATGAAATATATGAACTAAAATATTTCCATTGCCATCAATCCTCCATCAGCTTGAGTGCCTTGTTTGAAATGAACATATCTAAATTCAACCCATCTACCAGGAATAAACTCATGAATCGTATCTAAGAATAAGCTTCCCTGGTCCCTTCAGTTGGACCTACTCTGTCCTTCTAAATGCCCATACAAGAAATATTCTACACTTAGGGTTCCTCTCTCTCTCGCTCTCTCGCTCTCTCTCTCACATAAGGTTAAAAGCATCTTGTTAATGCCTAGTAAAATCATCTCTGATGACCAGGAATAATGTTTATTTAATCTATGCATTTCTAAAGCAACTAACACAGACATATTATATATGTGGGTATATATTATATTTAGTATATATTATATATAGTATTATATATATAATATATACTAAATATTATATAATATTATATATAATATATGCTGGGGGTCAAATAAATTTACAAAAGTCCATGCCAGAGAATTATGACTACATTTTTTTTAAATTAAAGAAAAACTTGAGGGCCAACAGAATATCGCTCTAGGGAATTTGCATATTTTTCCCAAATGTGGATGGTAAACTAAGAATCATAAGCATTAAACATTCATATTAGTATATTGCTGACATTGTGCTTCAGGATTAAATGGTGGGCATGATTCATGTACTACTTGTGTTCTGTTATGTGAAATAAATATGAGAAATGCTGTGCATATATTGTGGAAATGAAGCTTTGTCCCACGGATGCATAAGTTGATGCCACAACTATATAAGGGCAAATGTTATTTAAATGGAAAACACCCAAGCTGGAATCGATTTCAATTCCTAGCCACAGAAAGGAGGTAGCTCCCTATATCAGATCAATGGACTATGCCTAGACCGGCAAATGTCATTGTAAACTGTCTCCCAATATTGAATCTAAAATAAATCCACACAATCTGAAAATACTCCTGGACCTCAAGCCATATGAGTGACATCACTCACTTCTTGTTAAAATATGCATGACAAAAAAAAGTACAAAGAATGTAGGAGTATCAAAAGTTAAAGAAATGAAACGATAAACAAAAATTCAGAAAAGGTCGTGGCAGTCGGCGACAGTTGGTGTTTCATGTCGGTGGAAAGAAAGCGAGTCATCTCGAGGGAGCTGATAGCAAGGGGCTGCCCTTTTCTCCAGCTAAAGTGTTTAAAGAGATTAATTAGGAGGCATATTGCCATATCGTTGGGCTATTCATTGTAGGCTTTGCTCTCAAAACAAAAACTGAGCTGCATACACACACACAAATACATACATACATATACATTCGTCCCTCTGTATTCATAGGGAATTGGTTCAAGGAACCCAGAAGAGACCAAAATCTGTAGATGCTAAATTCCTCTGGATGATACTTTAAATCATCTCTAAATTACTTATAACACCTAATACAATCTAAATGTTATATAAATAATTGTCCTACTATATTGTTTAGGGAATAATGACAAAAAATTAGTCTGCACATGTTCAGTATAGATATAACTTTTTTTCAAATATTTTCGATCTGCTGTTGGTTGAACTGACTGATGGGGAGCCCACAGATGTGGTTGGCCAACTATATTGGGTTAACTCCATGCTCCGACTTTCTGACTTAACTCCAGTGTTCAGGGCCCCTATCATTAAGGGAAACATATGAATAAATAAAATCAGCAATTCCAAATTTGCAAAGCTATATATTGTAAGTCAAAATTCTGCCACTTTCTATTGCAGCAATTGTCCCTCTGCCCAAGCATCAAATTCAACAATTATACAATGCAAGCAAGAATGTTTAGAAGAACCAAAAATCAGGTGAGCAATCATACTCCCTGGTTTTAACATTGTATCAAGGAAAGAGGCAGGGAAGAGGGCAGAAAGACAATCTTGCTTTGCTGATGCCACTCCCCACCATCCCTTGGCAATGCTGTGCCAGGATGCTGAGTGAAAAGAGAATCCATGTACCAAGGAAGGGGAGAGGCAAGTTATTGTGGGACTTTGCATTGAAACCCAGGGCCACTATGGCACAAGGGAACACAGCACAGGGCAAAACTCTGCCAGTGCCCGTGAAGGGAGCATTTAGACCAGCCTGGCCAGAGATAAATCTTCTGCCCTTAAACCGAGTTCTGGCTAACTCCAACAATGGCTACAAAAGCAGCCTAGGGCCTGGACTAAATTTGGAAGGCAGTCAACCTACAAAGGCTGCAGGCCTTGGGCAATTCCTGTGACTGTGCTGGCTTGGAGCCAGTGGACTTGGGGTGCACATGACCTAGTGAGACAACAGTGGTGGCAGCCAAGCCAATGCCTATGTAATGCCCACACCCCTGCAACTACAGGCAGTGAAACTCAGGGAGTCTTCTTCTACTTTGGGAAATGAAAGGGAAAAAAAGTTCAGAGGGCTTTGTTTTGCAACTTGGGTACCAGCTCAGCCTCAGTAAAATAAAGTACCAAATAGTCTCCTCAAGACCCTGAGTCTAGGTGTGAGTTCTTGGAAGGCATTTTGGGACCCAACTTGGGCCAGAAAGAAACATGCTTCCCTGAAGGGAAGGACCCAGTCATGGCAGGATTCACCACCTGCTGACTAAAGAGCCCTTGGGTTTTGAAGTAAACATCAGAAGTATCCAGATAACAGTCACCACAGGCTTTAGGAGAAACTGGGCTGACTTCAGGTGTGACCTGGTGATAGTGGCCACAAAGGAGTGCCCATGTCACTCCTCCCTGAAATCCAGCAGCCCAGCACAAAGAGTGAGGGAAGAGAGCAAAAGACTCTGCCTGGTAATCAAGGAAATTCTCCTGTATCTCACCCAAATCCACCAATAGAGTACCACCAGGAGTCTGCAAGTAAGCAATACATTTTTACATTAGATCCCCAGAAATTAAATTCATCATATAACTGAACCCATCCTTCTACTCTACTTCTGTGAGTTCAATGTTTTAAGATTCCAAATATAAGTGATATCATACAATATTTGTCCTCCTGTGTCTGGCTTATTTCACTTAGCAAAATGTTCTCCACACTTTACTTCTTTTTTATGGCTGAATAATATTTCATCATTTACATATACCACATTTTCTTTATCCATTTGTCCACTGATGGGCACTTAGGTTGTTTTTAGCTACTTTTGTTCTTTTCCTTGTCTCTTCTCAAAATAAATCAATTTCCTCTATATTGAATAGTTTTCGAGAAAGGTAATCTTTCTCCCTTGAAATGTCCTCTTTGATAATGCCTATATTGCCACTGAAGCACCTTAGCAGTCATGATATTTGTATTTATTACCAAGAAACATGGAAATTGTGCAGATTACAACAAAGTTTATACTTAAAGAGCCACCTGGAGCAAATTTGCCATGTTAATCCTCTTTCTCCCCTTTTTTTAAAATGGAAAATCAATGATATTGTTGTTTTGTTTTGTGAAAATCCAGGGCCAGCACTTTTTTCCTTATTTTTGCCTTCCTTTTTCTCATGCACTTCTCTTGATGATCATTGTCAATGGCATACTAATAGCACTTTCAACATTCCGTATTATTTATTCTATGTCCTTCAGAATCCTTCCTACTGAATAATTTGTTTCATTCACATGGGCACATTTAATCATTTTTCCATCAGTGGAATTTATTTTACTTTCAATACAATAATAGTCATAGGCTTCTTAATCGTGCTTTCATCCTGTCACTGCATCTGCATTTTAGAAATGATGAAGTAAATATTTTTTGTAAAATCTCTCAAAACTAAGCAAAACATAGTAAGCACTCCAAATAATAACAAACAACTAGATGGGTGAGATGAAAATGACAATGAAATATCGCTAATATTTGTCAGTTGTGGATAAAGCTGACAATTTGGAATTTAGCTTGGTTTGAATGTAGAAGAGTCAGTGAAGTAAATGTTTACAAATCAAATTCTGCCCTGTTATTTATGTTTCTGTCTACATTCTATGATCCATTTCTCCTACTCTCCTTCCATGCATCCATCCACTTACCTATCTACCTGCCTATCTAACCAGAATGTTTTATTTCCCTACATTCTGATACAAAATTGAGCTATATTTTAGTAAATGATCAAACTACATTAATTCTGAACTTGTATCACTTGTGACAGCATGAAGTTTTATATCTTCATCTCTGTCCAAAAAGCAAAACACAAACAGTACTGAAACTTAATAGGAGCTTACTATTTATGCATATAGGAGTCAGAACATAAGATAGTCTAAGGAAGTTATTGTGGCTACACAGTGGCAAAGTGTTTTATAAGAATCTTTTGATGGTGGGACATAAAACAATGACACTCAGATAGAAGAAAAGCAGAATCTTTTCTTTTTATTTACAGCTCCAATAAGTAAGAAATGAAAAAAAAAAAGAAAAGAAAGGGTTACCTTCTCTGATAGACATGGTCTAGAAGTTGCAGACATCACTTTTTCTAACAACATATTTGATAGTTCTTGATCACACATCCAAATCAAACTATGAGGATATTAGAAACTAATCTCATTGATTTATATGCACAGTTAAAAGGTCTACCACTATAAAAAAAGTCAAAAACATAGTGGAAGACTAATGGCAGGTTTTGCCAGGGCTGGTGACACTAGGGATGAGAAGTAAACACATAAAATAAATATTTTTTGTTGTTGTTGTAATATTGAGCACTGGAGTTTGACTGGTAAAAGAAAACTGACTCAGTATTGTGGGTTAGCAATGATACGGATGTTAGAGCCATATTGAGATGAGAAGCGTTGGGTAGGAAGAGGTCTGTGAGTGAGATTTGAGCAATAATATTTATATAAAGAGTAGCATATTAGATCCTTACAAAGGAAGATGAGAAAATTCTGCCAAAATTCAATTACTTAAACCAAGAATTTTTTTCTTATTTGTTCTTTTATTGATACATAATATATGTACATATTTGTGAGGTGCATGTGATATTTAGATGTATGTGTGCGTAATGATCAAATCAGGGTACTTAGGATATCTATCACTTCAAACATTTATCACTTCTTCTTAAACACTTTATGTGACATGTGCTTATCTACTTGCTGTTTTAGTACTTTGTAGAGTAGGTGAAATGCAGTTAGCTATCCTCTAGTTAGCTATCTTAAACTAAGAAATTCTGATGTCAGAGAATATAAGAATTTTTTTTCCAAATATGAAACAGGAATCAACAATACTGAAAACTGAGATAGTATGGTCAAATAAACTAGAGTTATTGATAAGCGCTGAAATTGTAAGAAAACAACGGTACTAAAATAATGGTCATAAACTTGTTCACAATTAGAAAGTTTAAGTGATTTTGTGACTATATATTATGGCTTCAGTACAGAACAGCTAATGAGTAACTATTTCCTTCACTGAATAGCAAATAGTTTGGCACACCAAAGAGATAGTTATTGATGTCTATTCAGACCATGCCCTAGGATTATTCCATTAGTAAAAGAGTGTTCATAATAAACTGTAGATGTAGTGTTAGACTTCCTCTCCTACTATTCTCAAATTATGCAAACAGTTTAAAAATAATTTCTAAGAAGCATAGAAATGTCCTTTTAAATATCTGTTTTTCTATCAAATCCCAGTAATTAAAGTATACAATTTATTAGACAGGGGGTTAGGGAGATATTTGTCAAAAGGTACAACATTCCAGTTAGGAGGAATAAGTTCAAGAGATCAATTGTACATTACAATGATTACAGTTAATAACAATACATTGTTTACTTGAAAATTGCTAAGAACATAGATTCTGTGTTCTCATCACAAAAAGTATTCATCACAAAAAGTAACTATGTGAAATAATGCATATATTAAATAGCTTGTTTTAGATATTCTACAATGTCTACATATATCAAAACATCATATTGAACACCATAATACAATTTTTATTTGTCAATTTAAATAAAAACATTTTTTAAAAAGGAAACAAAAGGATAAAATTTAGGTGACTCATGAACTTCTTTGGGAAAAATTATGTCTTTACTTTAACTAGGCTGTAGCTGAATTTTAGTATTTTCTTCATTTATGAATTTAGGGGGAAAGTCACAGTAGTAGCAGAAACTTTGGCTTTATAAGTAATAGAAATCATTAATATTTTCATATCAGACATTATACATAATGTCAATATAGCATATATAATTATCCCTACATTGAAATTATGCTATTATTAGCATAATTAGTGGAACTGCCACTAATTCTTGTTTTTAATGCATTTATAAATAAGCATTTATTTACCATATCATATTTAAACATTTTGATATTTATATTTCAGTATAATTGATTTTTCTTTTTAAGCCTCTACATTTTATTTCATGGATTTAAAATGAATATATGTATTCAGAGAGGAAATTCACCCTGCTTTAGAATATTGCCAAAAGAATGCTTGACCCACAAAATGATTCAGGACTCCTAATTTAAACGAATTCACTAAAAAAGGCCTAATGAGCCAAGAGCAAAGCATGTGTTTATATGTTTAAGAATAAGTATTTTCTAAAATAAAATTTTCAATCATAGTATATCTTACTTTTTTTGATAAAGCATTTGACAGAATCTGTAAATATTTTGTGGAAAATATCACTTGTAATTGTATTAGTGTGTATCTGTTCACTCTGAATTCCTTATTTCTTTTAAAGTACTACTTTAAGGGTTATAATCTCCTCTTACACTGAATAGTCTCATATCTTTAGGTTATATTAAATTCCAAAGTATAGACCCCATTTCTTATGCCACTGTTTTTCTAAGACTGTATACAGAAGACCCCCTTATCTGGAAGAGACATGTTTCAAGACCCCTAATGGATGGCAAAAATTGCAAATAGTACTATACCCTATATACATATTTCTATGGTTTTTTTCCTATATATACATGCCAATGATAAAGTTTAATTTATAAAATAGGCAGAGTAAAATATTAGCGATAATAAAATAGAAGTATTATTATAATATCCTCTAATAAATGTTATGTGAATGTGGTCTCTCTCTCTCTCTCTCTCTCTCTTTCTCTCTCTCTGAAAATATCTTATTGTACTGTACTCATCTGTTTCCAGACTATAGTTGATTGCAGGTAGTGGAAACCATGGAAAGAGAAACTGTGGATAAAGGAAGACTACGGTGTATAATTTTAACACTAACTTTCAAATTATGTTACACAGAGAATAACTGTAGTTTCCACACGGCAAAATGTTACAGAATCAGTTGCAAGCTGTAACAAATATAAAGCACTATGTAAACTTTCAAAAATATTTCCCTTCATTAGAATGCAAGTATTGAAACATTCCCAAATGAAATATATATGAAAGTGTGTCTTCCTTTCCAATTTAGAGACTGATTAAAATAAAAGTAATACATATTCAGGATTGCATTTTAAAATAGAAAACATTGTTAGAATTCCTGTTTTGAAATATATTCCTTCACTTATAGCAGTGGTTCTCAAATGGCAGTAAATTTTTCCCCACTCAGAGTACATTTACAATGTTTAGAGATATTTTTGATTATCACGATTGGGGGTGGTGCTATTGACATGTCGGGATAGAGGTCAGGGATGATGCTAAAGATCAGTAAAGAATGGCCCCAAATGCCAACAATGCTGAGGCTGAGAAACTCTGGTTCAGACGTTTGAATCAATATAATGTTAAGACAGTGGGTCAGAGGAAGAAGCCCCAGTAAATTTACACACAGTCTCTTATCTGAAATCCTTGTGCCCCTTGTTGATATCTTTTCAATGTCCTTCTGGAATATCAAAGCAGCATATGAATACATGACTGTGCTTATGTGTCTCCCATAAAGAAAGCTTTTTATCCATGGTATGGTTCCACCAAATTAGCACGTCACATTCTACCTAATCATAGTCTTAAAACCGCTGTGTGCCCCACTATCTTTATTCCCTTTTATTCTCTTCTAAATTGTCCTCAATTCTACATTCAACCACAATATTCCAAAGAAATTTCTCTTGCCAATATTAATAAGATTTTTTTTATTAAATCCGAGAGGAACTTTTTATATTTTTTCTTTCTTACTTGACCACCTAGCATATTGACACTCCTTATCATGACCACTGTGTTTATTTCGAAGTACTTTCTTGTCTGCCTTTCGTGGTACTGCACCTTCCTAGTTTTCCTTTCACTCACTCACAGGATCCTTCTCAGCCTTCTCATCCATGTCCTCTTTCTCGTTGTGCAAATAAAATGATTATTTTGCAGAAACTAGTTGTGTGCCTCTAATTTTCCTATTCTTCCTATAGACATAGCCAATATTACTTACCCTGGTGATGTCACTTATCATCACCAGAAGATTGATTCCCAAACTGTATCTTCAGCCTTATTTGCTGTTTTAAGAAAAAATATCTTATTATTCAATCACCTACTTACTACTATCACATGTGCGTTTCGCAAACATGTCCACAATGAGAACTTTAGTTTTCTGCCCCAAATTCACACCTCTGCCTGTGTTTTACATCTCAGTAAATTATATTATCAGCTGAATCAATGACTGAAATCAAACACGTTGGAGTTTATATTGAGACATACTCAATATATTTCTCTCTTTCAATTTCATACCTAATCAATCATTTCCATTAGACTTTATAATATTCTCTCAACTCTGTACAATTTCCTACATTTCCCTTTGCCATTATTCTGTCATTGCCCATCTTCACTGTTTAACCTGATTTCTCTAAAGTCCTCTGAGTGTTCTCTTTGCCTTCTCTATGCTTGAAAACATTAATTGCCCTTTATAAGCCTCATGGTAAATGCCTTACCCTGGTTTACAAAGGTGCACACAATATAGCACCTGATACCCTTTGTGGCTAGACTTTCACTACCCACCACACCTCACTCTGCCACCTGCTGGTCTACTCGTCCTGGGCAGAGGCATGAACTCACTTCCAGGTTATAGATATTTGGTTTTATTCTCTTGGAGCAATTTTTTGCCTCCTTTTTCTAGCTAACTCCTACTTATTCTTTAAATCCCAAAACAAGCTTAAATTGTTCCAATAAACATTATAATCTATACTTCAAATCTAGCTTCAGTGCCCATCTTTATATGTACTGGTAACACCTCTGCTTCCCTCAACTTAATTATTATTATATTGTATGATAAATATCTATCTGTCTACCTTAGGGTATTTGGGACCATGTATGTTGTTCACTGTTTTGTCCTTGACATCTAATATCATGTGCCTCTTCCCCCCAAAAAACTTCTCAACATGAATTTTAATTTTCTTATTTGAAAATGTTCATCAGATCATTTCAACCCAAACTGATATTATCTTCATATAGATTTGTACCATTAATAATTTGTTCCACATTTACTCAGTCCAACTTATGATGTTCTATGTCAAATAAAAAAATAGAGGAAAGTCTTAACAATGTATTTACATTTATAAAAATGTACATTTTCAGGTATGTTATATAAAACTTATTTTATTTTAATAGAAATACAATAAATGTATCAGCTTTCCAGTGAGAATAGCTTTTGTCAAAAAGTCCTCAAACAATAAATATTGGCATAGACGCAGAGAGATAGGAACGTACACTGCTGATGGGACTGGAAACTAGTGCAACCTCTGTGGAAAGTAATATGGAGATACCTCAGAGAGCTACAAGTAGAGCTACCATTTGATCCAGCAATCCCATTACTGGGCATATACCCAAAGGAAAAAAAGAAATTATATAAAAAAGACATCTGCATTGGAATGTTTATAGCAGCACAATACACAATTTCAAAGATGTGGAAACAATCCAAGTGCCCATCAACACATGAGTGAATTAATAAAATATGGCATATGTATAGCATGGAGTTCTACTCAACCACACACACACACACAAAAATGATGATCTAGCACCTCTTGTATTATCCTGGATAGAGCTGGAGTCCATTCTACTAAGTGAAGTATCACAAGAATGGAAAAACAAGCACCACATATACTCACCACCATCAAATTGGTTTTAACTGATCAACACTTATGTGCACAGATAGTAGTAACATTCATCGGGTGCTGGGCAGGTGGGAGCGGGGAGAAGGGGATGGGTATATTCACACCGAATAGGTGAGGTGTGCACCGTCTGGGGGATGAACACGCTTGAAGCTCTGACTTGGGTGGGACAAAGGCAATATATGTAATCTAATCATTTTACCCCTGTAAAATGCCAAAATAAAAAAAGTAAAAAAAAAAAAATGTATGTATGCCTAGTGGATAAAATTGAGAGATATGATTAATAAGATTTATAAAGTATATTGACTTTTATTAAGATGTTATTTGTATTTCATATATATGAATGATACAGTTTATTCTAAGAAGTTACATATAAAGAAAGGTAAGGGAAAAGTTATGAATTTAGAATGGTTATGGCAAGAGAAAAAACAAAAAAATGTAAGCTGTTAGCTTATTAATTCCTACAGAGAAATAAGGACTAGAATACCACAGCCCCTACAGCCATAAAGATCTACAAGATGCTGAATCATTATTTTCTTGGCTAGGAACATATAATTGCATGGTACAAAAAGTCAATTTAACAAGCACAGTCTAAAAATTGTTGAATTAAACAAAGATGAGGCATTCTAAATTCATGCACATAGACAACACAATTGTTTTTTATACCATGCTTTTCAAAAAATTGTAATGAAATGTATTAGATATGATAAATGAATTGTAAGCATGCAGCTTAATTACTTTCTGAATAAATTATTTTGTTTTAGGACAGTTTAAGATTTTCAGAAAAAATTGCCAAGATAATACAGAGCATTTTTATATACCACACACCCAGTTTTCTCTATTATTAAAAACTAACATCAGTTAACATATTTATTATAATTGATGAACCAATACTGAGACATTCTTAAATATTAAAGTTTGTACATTATTCAGCTCTCCTCTGTTCTCTTCTCGGATCTCACCCAGGATTGCACACTGTATTTAACTTTCAGGTTTTCCTAAGCTCTCTTGGCTATGACAATTTCTCAGACTTTGCTTATTTTTGATGATCTTGACTGTTTTGAGGAGTGCTGATCAGGTATTTTATATAATATATCTCAATGGGAATTTTTCTGTTGCTGTTCTCATGATTAGACTGGGACTATGGGTCTTGAGAAAGAAGACCACAGAGGTAAATTGCCATTTTCATCAATAGTACACATTATCAACATGATTCACTGTTGATGTAGCCTTGATCACCAGACTGAGGTAGAGCTTATCAGATTTCTTCATTGTAATGTTACTGTATTATTTCTCTATTTATACTTAATTCATTGGAAGAAAGTCTCTATTTGTAGCCCAAACTAAAGACATAAGGAGTTGAGCACAATCTCAAATGCATAGTATCAGCATAATTTACTTGGAAGTCTTCTACGCAGAAATTTTGTCTCTAGTCCTCATTTGTTTATTTATCCAACCATTTATTCATATCAGTATAGACTTAGGAACATTTATTTTATAATTTGGGTATATTTACTTTGCTACATTCACTTATTAGTTCAGAAGATTTTTGTCTGTTCTTTGGAATTAACTACATTGTAATCATGACATCAATAAGTAAAATGGTTTTTTCTTTCTTTTCAATAGGCATATATTTATTTGCTTTTCTTGTTTTATTATCATATCTAGGACTTTCAGTATAATCTTGGATAGGAATCCTGAGAGAGGGCATCCTTTCTTTGTTCCTTATTTATGTGGAAAACCTTCAGTTCCTCACCATTAAACATATTTTTAGCTGCATATTATTTGTAGATGTTCTTTATTAAATTGAGGAATTTCCCCTCTATTCTGAGTTTATATTCATGAATGGGTCTTGGATTATTCAAATGCTTTTTCTACATCACTTGATATGATCACATAATTTTTCTTCTCAAGCATGTTTATGTGGTGATTACAATAATTTATTTTCAAATATTGGTCATGACAGATACCTTGTTTTATACATTGTTGGGTTTTCTAAGATTTTGTTTAGTATTTTTGCATTTATAAAGTGAGAATTATTTATCTGTAATTTTTATGTCTTTTAAGGCCATTATCTTGTTTTGGTATTAGGATAACACTGGCCTGAATAGTTAGTCCTTCCTCTGCTTCTATTTTCTGAAAGAAACAAAAGAGAATTCTTCAATAGTTTCTTCCTTAAATGTTTTTATAATCTACCAGTGAATGATGCACTAGTGAAAATATCTGTACTGAGAGTACCCAGAGCTTTATTTTTTGAAAGGCTATTCATTATTGATAAAAATATCTTTAGGAGACAGAGAGGCATACTCAGATTATCAGTTCCACCTAGTGTGAGGTTTGGTTGTCTATGTCTGTCAATGATTGTCCCTTTTCTTCTAAATTATCAAATTTAGGCATGTAAATTTGTTCAAACTATTAATGTAATATGCTTTTAATGTCTGTAATAAGTTAATATGATGTATTTCATTTTGTTATCAGTAATCTGTGTCTTCTCTCTTATTTCTTGATTAACTAGGCTAAAATCTTATCAATTTTCATGACCTTTTCAAAGAACAGCTTTGGTTTCATTGATTTTCTTTACAGTTTTCTGTTTTCAACTTTATTTATTTCTGCTCTAATTTCTATTATTTCTTTCTTTTTGCTTATTTTTAGGCTTATATTACTTACTTTTCTCTGGTTTACTAAGGTGGAAGATTCAATTTGTTTTTATTTCAGATATTCGTCTTTGCTAATATGTGCATTTATTTGATGCTTGAACTTTACCTCTAAGCACTGTTTTTATTGCATCCTACAAATTTGCATAAATCTTTTTTTCATTTTGTTAACAATGTTTTTTTACATTTTTCCTTAGAACTTTTTAATTTTTGTGTTACCAAGAAACATGTTGTTAAATTTCCAAATATTTAGGGATTTTACAGCTATATGTCTATTATTGGTTTCTAATTTAATTCCAATGTGGTCTGACATATACTTTGTATAATTTCCATTATTTTAAATTTGTCAAATCTTTTCTCATGGCCCAGCATGTGATCTTCCTTGGTAAATATTCTATATGTGCTTGAGAAGAATGCATACACTGCTCTTTTGGGGTGGAATATTCTGTAAATGCCAATTACATAAAGTTAATTCATAGTGCTATTCAGGTTAGCTTTATCCTTGCTAATTATATTTGTTTTGTCAATTACTTAAAGATGAATGTTAAAGTCTTCAACTACCATAGTACATTTGTGTCTTCTTTCAAGTCTATCAATATTTTGCTGCTTTGTTGTTAAATACATACAGGATTAGGATTTTTAAGTCTTTTTGGATAATTGGCAAGTTTATATAATGTCTTTAATTAACAGATAATTTTTCTTATTCTCAAGTTGACTTTGTTTGAAACTAATATAGCTATTTCAGCTTTCTTTTCACTAATGTTAGCATGATGTATCTTTCACCACATCTTTAGTTTTGACCTAGTTGATTCTTTATACATGAGTTTCTTGCAGACTAGAGTTAGGTGGGTCCTTCCTTCCTTCATTCATTCCTTCCTTCCTTCCCTCCCACTCTGACAGTCTCTATCTTTTAGTTGATGTATTAAATTTTTAACATTCATGTTTGTAGTGATTATTCAGACATCTGGATTAATATTGACCATGATTATAACTTTTTTATTCATTGCTTTTTGTTGTTTCTTTTTTCTTCTTTTTTCCTTCTCTGATTATTTGAAAATTTTATAATTAAATTTCATTGCTTCTCTGAGTATAGAATTATATAATTTTTTTACATTTTTTAGTGATTTCCCTAGAGTTTCCAGTGTACACTTTTAATTAATCTAAATTTACCTTCAAATAATAATACATGCCTTCAGGCATAGTACAGATTTTTTTATAATAAAGTATTACCAATTTCTCACTCTCATCTCATTAAATTTCTGTCAGTCATTTCACTTTTCCATATGCTATAGCTAACCAATTTATTATTATTATTACTACTAATGCTTAAAAGAGTTACCTTTTAGAGCAATTAAAATAAGAAAAATATGTTTTATTTTCCTTTCCATTTATTCTTATTCCAGTGCTTGTCCTTAGTTTCTATAGATCCCCATTTATGATCTATATCATTTTTCTTCTGCCTGAATAATTTATTTTAACATTTCTTACAGGGAAGGTCTGCTGGTGATGACACTTCCCAGGTTTTTTTTTTAATATATATTAGAAAATGCCTTTCATATATAAATTTAGGAGTGGAGTCACAGGGACATATGTTAATTTTATACTTAGTTTTTAAGGAATTGTCAAAGCAGCCAAACAATTTTACATTCCCACCATCAAAGTACAAGACTTGGAATTTGATATTGGAAATTTTGTTTATTATGTGTTTAACTAATTTAATATATATATGTATCAGAATTGGAATTTATTCTGTACAAAGTATGCACTTAGCATAAATATTAAAGCAAAAAGGACCAAAAAGTACACATTAGTATGATTTTGTTTCTGCACACTATAATAGTGGTATAGATTAACATTTTTAAATGGCTCTTAGTATATTCTAGTATTGAGACAATAAGAAAAGGGATACCATTTTCTTACTGTTAGAGAAAAGAATTAAAATTCAGAAACAGAAGAGACTAAGAATGAACCTGGTATTGTTGGATTAGAATTGAAGTTATCTGTGAATTCTAATTATTTTATTAGGTTTTGATAAAGAATTGCTCAATCCAAGGAATTCTTTTCAAGAACCTAATGGGCTCTTTCAATATATAAAGTCAAATATATCTTTATTTCTGGAAATTTTTCTTGAATTACAGTTGAAAACATTTATGTTCCAGTTTTATTTTCTTCTACAGAGATGCCAATTATAAATACTTAAGGTATTTTTTCCCAGTTTTCATTTCAACTTTTTTATTTATCAACTATCACTTCATTATCTTGTTTATATTTTTTGGTTGGTTTTATGCTTTTCATCAATTCTCATTATTAAATTTTGCTAGATGCTTTTCTCCTCTGGTTTATTTTAACTTAGTTTTATGTTTTTATATTTTTTCTTTGTTTCTATAGCTTTCTTAATTCAAGAAATTCTTTTTTATTACTCCTAGGTTTTTGTTTATTTCTATTCGTATTTCTTTAATTCCTGACTTAATTGTTTTAACATAATATCTCTTAACAATACTTATTTTTAATTGAGTAATTTTTCCACATATAATGATGGGCTATATTTCTTCTGCTTTGTGTTTGGTTTGTTTTGAGGTATTTCCTTCAGCCTATTTTTAAAGCTGATTTCTTTATAAAGTAGCTTTCTGTAGTTAAGCACTTACAAGTATGTATTCTGTAGACAGGATGGCCTCTTGAGATGGTTAATCAATTTGTAGCTTGATATTAATTTTTCTTTGGGAATATGAGTGAGATTTCTATGATGGTTAGATTTATTTAGGGCAAGTGGAAGGAAGTTTTTGTCTTTCAGATTTTACATTTATATATATTTTATATATAAATACATGTACATATATAAAATAGACTTTATTTCTTAGAACAGTTTAGGTTTCACAGCAAAATAGAGCCAAAGATACAGAGATACCCCATATATTCCTTGCCCCCACATATGTATAGACTCCCTCATTATCAGCAGTTTCCACCAGAGTAGTACATTTGTTACAACTTATGAATCTACATTGACATCTCATTATCATACAAATTCTAGAGTTTGCATTAAGGTTAACTCTTGGTATTGTAGATTTTATGAGTTTGGACAAATGTATGATGATACATATCTACCATTACAGCATCATACAGAGTATCTTCACAATTTCGCCTTTTCCAGAATGTCACGTAGTCGGAATCATGCAGTATGTAGCATTTTCAGACTGGCTTATTTCACTTAGTAATATTCTTTTAAGTTTTCTCCATGTCTTTTAAAGGCTTGCTAACTTATTTTTCATGCTAAATGATAATTCCATCATCTGGATGGACCACAGTTTATTTAGCAATTTAGCTACCAAAGGACACGTTGGTTGCTTCTAAGTTTTCACAATCATGAATAAAACTGCTATAAACAGCCATGTGCAGGTTTTTGTGTGGACATATGTTTTAAACTCCTTTAGGAAATACCAAGAAGAATTATAATTTCAGAGAGTTTTTTTTTCTCCTTTTATTTTGCAGTATCTTAAATTATTACCTCTTCTTGCTTTGTTCTAGTTCGCCGTGTCATTTCCAAAGAGCCTCTTATTTATTTCTTTTCCTTTACCATCTTCTCTCCATAATGGTTGCTTTTCAAAGATTACTTTCCTGTGTCCCATTCAAAATTTACTTTCTATAATTAGTGTTTTGATCTACTGTCATACTTTTTCAGTATTTTCATAGTGTGATAAACTTTCTATTTCTGGGGTGATTTTAGTTCACACTCAGACTATTCATTTTAACTTCTTTGTAATTTTTTCACCTACTTCCTATTACAAAGACTGGAATGAAGCCACCAAAAATAAATCTACTGAGAATTTACATTTATTATTCTCATTACAGGTAACTGTATGTTTTCATTTTTCTATTTTGCTGAAAATATGCTATTAATGAGATCTTATTTTACTTACCATTGATCCATAAACTTTTGGAAGACATGTTGGATGATTTGTATTTAGACAGTTGTCAAAATCTTGGCTAAATGGAAACCTCAGTCCATTTACTTTTTGATTGTTAGAAAACATATTGAAAAATTGTATTTACCTCATATTTAAATCTCTGTGATTCTTTCTTGCACAGATGAATTTCCATCTGGAATTATTTCTCTTTATAAAAACTTTCTTTAGCTGCAGGAATACATCTACCAGGAAAATATTTTCTTATTTCATTAAAAAAATGTTTGTTTCACATTCCAGTTTGAAAGGTATTTATTCTGTATTTAGAATTCTAGAGTGGCAGCTTTTATTTATTCTTTTACCTGTTTAAACATATCATTCCATTGTTTTCTGGCCTCCATTGGGCCTAATGGAAGTGAGCTGTTATTTTTGTTGTTCTTATCTACATAAAATGTGTCTGTTTCTTCCTAGGATGTTTTTTTAAAGATATCATCTTTAACTGTTTTTCAGTATTCCTAACTATTACGTGCTTGAGTGTGATTTTCTTTTTATTTCTTTGTTCAATATTTATGTTCTATGTTTTTATATATAATTTGCTTATATTTTTATTTAGGTATCTACCAAAGAATTTTTATAATTACATAAATTACTGCATCCAACTCTAATAGCTGTGTGATATCAATTTGCCTTTTATTTATTTATTTTTATTCATTTTGAGACAGAGTCTTGCTCTGTCGCCCCAACTAGAGTGCAGTATCATCATCATAGCTCACTGCAACCTCAAACTCCTGGGGTCACGTGATCCTCCTGCCTCAGCCTACTGAGTAGCTGGGACTACAGGTGTGTGCTACTTTCCCCAGCTAATTTTTTTCTATTTTTAGTAGAGACAGGCTCTTGCTCTTGCTCAAGTTGGTCTCAAACTCTTGACCTCAAGAAATCCTCCCACCTCGGCCTCCCAGAGTGCGAGGATGACAGGCATGAGCCACCATGCCTGGCCTTAATTTGACTTTTTACCTCTAATGATTCCACTTTAAAAATCTGAAGAATATAGAATAACTACCTGAAAAAATATATAAAATAATGAGGAATGAGGTAAGAGAGGATAAAGTATTCAAACAATTTATACTAATACATTTGTTGTAGTATTGATTTAAAAATTGGATACTGTTTTTTTCTCCCTCCAGCTTGTCGAATTGGGCACTTAGCACTTATTTGTTTTATCCTCCTCTGTAATTTCAATGCGCTATTCCTGTAAAGATAGCATTTTAGATTGATGCAATTATCTGTTTCCTCAACTCTATTAGTTTTTATGCCTCCTGTACTAAATTAGCATAAACCAGATGCATGAAATAATAGAAATATATTATTTCACAGTTCCAAAATCAAGTTGTTGGCACAGTTGATTTTTTCCAGAAAGGAGGTTTTTCCTTGAAAAAAAAAATCCATTCCATTAAAATCTGCTAGCTTCTAGTGACTACTTGCAATGGTTGGCATTCCCTGGCTTGTATCGACATCACTCTAATCTTTGCAACTTTCTTCACATAGCTTAGCTGTCCTCTCTAGGTTTCTCCTCTTCTGTCCTTATAAGGACACTTAACAGTAGATTTGGTGCCTGTCTGATTAATCCAGGGCGGTCTCATCTTGAGATCCTTCACTTCATTACATTTACATATATCCATTATTCAGATAATGTTACATTCACAGGCACTGGGAGTTAGGATTCAGACATAACCCTTTGGCAACCAGAATCCAACCCACTAAAATGACACACACATTTAATCCCACAGCATTTTAAACATATATAGTCCCGTACATAGTGGCAGTTATATTTCAGGATACATGGTTGATGATAGTTTAAGAAATCCTCACAAAGACACTCCCCAAAATGCCTAAAATTTTCTGCCATCTTGAGTAAAAGAAATTCCCCTTTTCTCAGAATTAAAATTAAATAAATACCATAAGTCCTGTTATATTAGGTTTTCCAAGTAGCAAGAATATCCCAAATGACTAGCCACCAATGTTTATATCTATTCTGCCTTCTGAAAGAATTCTGTTTTATGAGACTAAATAACAATGTAAACTTCTACAGGTAGAAAATAAAGTATTCAAGAGAAGCTGATCAAATGTAATGATGAATAACAGCAAACCCATTCTCCTTATTTCTTAATCTCCTTTTTATGGCTATGGATAAAATAAAAAGTTCTATGTTTTGATTTTTGGTACAGAACATATACTGCATTTTGCAGGAAAGAACATTAAACTGAAAGTTATTGGTTTCAAACTGACATTATACCTAAGTGTTTAGTAGAACATTCCAATTTTCTAAATAACCAGTTACCTCAATATAGTGAAAATCTAGTAATACAGAGAATTCTGCAATTACGTATCTACCATTATCACCTATCATTATTTTTTAAATTTTTATAGAGTAAATTTATAGATCAAAATAATTACATTTATGGCCACCATGACAATGTATGACACATTTTCTTCATTCATAGTTATGTTTTTCCATTGCAGATAGAAAAAGCAAATCTAAATTCATAATGAATGTCTACTACAGCTAGGAAAAAAAAATGCTGATCCTTCCATAGTAGAAAGGCAAATATATTCAACACTCTATCAGTACCTGATCTGACCTCTCAATGTATATGACTATATATTTGGTCTTTCTTTCTGGTAAATTATATCCTTGTCACTGATTATACCCATGATATAGCCTTGAAGGGAAATACAAATTGTCAAGCACATGCATATCCTCTGTTCCTACCACCATGGCATATTTTTTTTTAAAATGTAGTAAGCATTAAGCTGACTGAAGAACATAGATCTCTAACTGATTTATTAATATCCTTTGCCACCATGAGAGGTATTTTGTGAACAATGGGACACAGGTAACTTAGCCCACACTAAGTACATTATAGGAAGTTGATAAACGGCAATGTTGTCCAGTTTTCTCTGTGATGTCTCCAAATTTGTTCTTTCTAAGACAAACTAATCCAAAACTGTTTAGCAGCTGCCAATGAATCAGCTTAAATTTTTACATCGGGTCCTCACTTATTCTCGGTAAACATGGAAAATAACTGTACAGTTTCAAATGCTAGATCTTTAGAGAATTTATCGTTTCTACTGTTCAATGCCTTTTGAGGCAATTCACTGCCAGCTTGTGCTGTGTCTTACAGAGCCGTATGTAACAGCCTCAGCATTCAGTCAACAGGTCTTAGGAACATGTAGATATTAATTAAGAGAGAAGTAGGATATCAAACAGAGTGAGTATTCTGGAAGAGTAACCAAGCTATTCATGCATCTCCTACCTCCAGAATTTATTTGGCATAATCCCACCTACTCTGCACCTACTCTTGATTTGTAAACAATGGTCTTATTTTTGTGTTAGGTACATCTGATAGTTTCTGTTTCATGACAGAAGACTCAGTTCACGCAGCTACCTATTTCCCGATGTTTAGATATTCATTCTCCATCAAGGCTAGCGGTCCATGGATTATTTCTCAAAAACGTAATAATAACTTGCCAATGAGAGCATAGCTTAAGAATAAAACGTTAGGGACTATTTTTATGAGTTTTCTGTCAGGACTTTCCATAGGAGGCACACAGTATTCTATTCTGCCACAGACAGTGCAACATTGTACCTAATAGCCAGAGTTAATAAGACCTAATAACCAGAGAATAGAGTGTTGAAGCTGAATGCATTGCCACGTTAAATAAAGAAATTCCTTTATTCTTTACTTTATTAAGTCTAGAAATCTTTCTATTTTTTTCAGTAAGTTCATGGAAGCAGCATGTGCAATTTTGTATATGTTGTTTCTAAAATCTCAAGTCCTCGCAAGCATTGCATTATAACTTAATGATAGGATGCCCAAAGTTTAGAAAGCCATATTACTCAGAGAAATCCAATTTAACCAATATAATTTACATCTAGAAGGCTCACTGAGGTATCTTGCACTCATGCTATGTTTGATTTTCTTCCAGCATAGGGTTTTTAGTGAGGCAACTATGGAGCTATTTATTATTTTATATTTTTTCTGTCCATGAAAGTGATATCATCTGGAATACTGAGCCATTAATTTCCCTATGACCTAAAGTATGTCAATAAACTCAAAATAACTGTGGTAGGCAGGTCAAATCTCCCCTCCCCACCAAAGATACTCATGCTTAATCCCTGGAACCTGTGAATACGTTACTTGCATGGCAAACAGGACTTTGCAGATGTAATTAAGATTATGGACTTTAAGAAAAAGGAATTAGCCTGGATTAACTGTATGGACCCACTAGTCACAAGTGTCTTTAACAAATAACTTTTTCTAGCTGGAGAAAGAAGAAATGAAACTGAAAAGTCAGAGAGATTAAAAGCATGCCAAGGACTTGACACACTGTTGATGGTTTGAACAGGCAGGAGACCTTGTAAAGAGGAGCGCCAGGATCTTAAGGAAGTGAGAGATGCTCAGGGTGGCAGCCAGCAAGGAAATGGGGATTTCAGCTCTACAAATACAAGGGAATGAATTTTGCTAACAATTTGAATGACTTAGGAAATGGAGTCTCTCCAGAGGCTCAAGATACGAGTCCAGGTCAGTGAACACCATGATGTCAGCCTTCCGAATCATGAGGCTGAGAAAACAATAAAGTAAACCCAAACTTCTAACTTATATAAAATAATAAATATGTGCTATGCTAAGACACTAAGCTTGTGATAAATTGTTATAGTAGCAACAGAAACCTAATATGGTCCTATAACCCTGTGGTGAGATAGGGATAGGGAATTCCACTTTTCAAGTTTGTGAAAATAAAGCATTTCTAGTGGTATTTTTTGTTTGTTTGGGTTTTTTTGTTTGTTTACTTCAGTATAAAAGTACAGACACTCACTAGTTACTCAAAGGTTATACTGATTTGAACTGTAAGATGACTACATCAGAATAGCTGCATTTTGCAGTAGTCAAAAATTATGCAAAAATATGTTGTAATTTGTATATTTTTGCTAAGAAATCTTTAGAGTTAAAATTGAATTTTTTTTAATCAAGACCCCATGAGTCCATCTTGGAGCATGGAGCTCAATTCTTTGGATCCCCTCTCGTGTGGTATTGATTGGGGTTTATTCTTTCATAAAGGAAGAGAAATTTAAAGGATTTAATATAGTGATTTCTAACAAAATATCCCTTAATCTTATGGCCAAGAGAGATAATAAATGGATTTATCCAGTTACTGTATGTATTTTAACTCTTCACTCAAGATCTAAAAAACAATCAAGGATTTCAGATAGAATATCATGAAATTATACTGTGTCCAAATTCCAGATATCATCTGAACTTTACAAAACTCCATTCTGACTTCTGGACCACCTTGTTATACCCTGTCCCCTACAATAAATATAAAATCAAAGTCACTGCCTAACAATCATTGGAGCTCATTTTACTTGTAAAATTGTCACATTTTGTTTGAGTAATCTAGTAAAGATATTAGAAATACATGATCTTCTAGATGGTTACTTTGTTTTCCTTTCTTCATGAGTTGATGGATATGTTAGGACCCAGATCTTATTATATTATGATTATGTTTTCTCAACATATCATCGGAATGTTCATAGTTATGCAAGTAAGAATGGACTTTAGATAATTTCCATCCATTTTCTTACTAAAGGCACAGTGATGTGTTAGCTAACATCAAAAAAATTCTACTCATCAGATGGTTCTGAATTCATACTATATCCATTTTATTCCTTATGGGTCTCTGCCATCCCAGAAAAACCAGGGAGTCCAAATTAAATAAAATTCCTCCTACTGTAATTCTTGACCATTAAAGTACAACCCTTTGGGAGGCCGAGAAAGGAGAATCACTTGAGGCCAGGAATTCAAGAGCAGACTGGGCATATAGAGAGCCCCTATTTCTGCAAAAAAAAATTTAAAAAGTAGCTGAGCATGGTGGCACATGCCTACAGTCCCAGCTATTCAGGAGACTGAGCTGGAGGGTTTGAGACTGCAGAGAGCTATATTCATGCAGCTGTACTCCAGCCGGGGTGACAGAGTTAGACCTTGTCTCTAAAAAATAAAGAAAGAAGGCACAACTCAAAGTTATTATAACCTTCACCAGAATATTTTTAATGAAAGCCTTGAATGCCACTGGGCCCAGTTAAGGGACCCAGTCCAGGGATGAATGGAAGAGTCTCCATGACTAACATACTCTAACATTTCTACCAAAGAATCCAATAAATAATTGGCATTGTAATTTCATTAATCATGTGACACTCTTGAGCCCATATATTGGTGAAATTAGGCCAAAGAATTAGAAATGAACCCAGAAGACAATCACATCATATTATTTTAACTACATACATAAATACAACTTTAACCTAATAAAAAGTCAAATCCATCTTTATCTTAGAATCCATTCTTACACACATATTGAAAATATAAATTAGCAAACTTTTGCAATTGCATTATGTCAAATGCTTGTCATTCAGTGTTTAACATTTTCATTAACCTTGTGGTTACACAGGTACTCTAGTTGTAGCTTGGGAGAAATTATAGATTTCAGGGACACCACAGAAGGAAAAGATCTTCATCTTTTGATTAAGTTATGGTGTCTTCATTTAAAGACAATGGGAACAGGCTCTTCATATAAGGCAGACAGGAAGCTTTGGTTGTCCAGAAGAGTTGAGTGTGGAGTGGCGATTCAGAATAACCTCTATATTCTGAGGTCTCTGGTATATCTCCATGATTATTGCAAGCATGTCTTACACACTCTTATTTTCACATAACTGCTTTGACAAGAATGTGACTTCAACTTCACTTCAACTTTTCTTCTTATTCTTAACCTTTGAAATAAAACTGATACTTTATTTCCAGCTGTCTCAGTATTGTGGCTGCAAAAACTAAAGCATTCCTTTAGAATCATCCTAGAAAGCCTTTGGGCTTAAGACAGCATTCATCCAAAAATATAAGGATTCCAGACAGCCATTCTTTTTCTTAAGCTATCCAAAGCCTTCCAAAGATGCCCTTTCATGTTGCAGTTCCTGATTTCTACATGATCTCTTCTGCCATGCTTGATCCATTAGCTATTCTTTTAATCTGATGACAATTTTTATTTATTTTTTTCCTGAATCTTAAAACTAAATATTACTTTCAAGTTGCTAACAATGTTATAATTCTGGGAAAAAATATATATTATTTTAAACTGTTTTAAAAAAATCAGAAATTATACAACACTAGGATAAATAACATGATGAATATCAATTTACTTTTATGATAAAAACATTCAAGAGCCTGATTACAGAAGTAACATACCTCAAAACAATAAAGGTCATGTATGAAAAATCCACAGGTGAATGGAAAAAATTGAAAAACTTTTCTCTAACATCTGGAGCATGACAAGAATGCCCAATTTTAGCACTCTTATTAACATAATACTGAAAGCCCTACCCAGAGTAATTAAGCAAGAGAAAGAAGTAAAGGGCATCCAAGTTGAAAAGGAAGAAGTCAAATTATCTTTGTTTTCAGATAACATGATCTTACATTTTGAAAACCCTTAATGTGCTACCATAAAACTTTTAGAACTAATAAATGAATTCAGTAAAGTTGCAGATACAAAATCAATATGTAAAAATGAGTAGCATTTATATATGCCAACTGTAAACAATCTGAAAAAGAAATCTCGTAAGCGGTCTCACAATGGCTATGAAAAATATAAAATATCTAGGAATAAATTTAATCAAAGAAGTGACAAACCTCAACTAGGAAAATTATAAAACACTGATGAAAAAATTGAAGAGGACACAAATATCCCAAGCTTAGAAGAATTAATATTATTAAAATGTGCATACTACCCAAAGTGAACTATAGATTTAATGCAATCCCTATCAAAATACCAATGATATTCTTCACAATTTTAGAAAAAAATCCTAATATTTGTATAGAAGCACAAAAAAAACCCCAAAATAGCCAATGCAAGCCTGAGCAAAAATAATAAGTCTGGTGGCATTATGCTGCCAGACTTCAAAGCTAGTAACCAAAACAGCATGGGACTGGCACAAAACAAACAGGTAGACCAATGGAACAGAACAGAAAACCTGGAAATAAATCCATGCATTTTTAGCCAGCTCATTTTCAACAAAGGAGCCAAGAACATACATTGGGGAAAGGACAATCTCTTCAAAATTGTGCTGGGAAAACTGAATTGGTCTAGGCAAAGGTTTTTTGAGTAAAACCTCAAAAGCACAAGCAACCAAAGCAAAAATTGACAAACTCAATTACAACAAACTAAAAACTTTCTGTATAGCAAAGGAAACAATAAACAAAGTGAAGATACAAGCCACAGAACGAGAGAAAATATTTGCAAACTATCCATTTGACACGTAATTAAAAACCAGAATATATAAGGAACACTATGCACACAAATGCAAAATGAACAAATGAACCAAACGATCCAATTAAAAATGGGCAAAAGGTGGGAATAGAAGTGTTCCAAAATAAGACATACAAGTAGTGTATGAAAAAATGCTCAACATCTCTAATTATCAGAGAAATGTATATCAAAGCCACACTGAGATATCATCTCATTCCAGTTAAAATGACCTTTACCAAAAAGACAGGGAATAGGCTGGATGTGGTGGCTCATGCCTGTATTCCTAGCACCCTGGGAGGCTGAGGCCAGAAGACCACTTGAGGTCAGGAGTTCAAGACCAACCTTAGTAAGAGCAAGACCCCATCTCTATTAAAAATAGAAAAAAATAGCCAGGCAACTAAAAATAGAAACAAAAACTCATCTGAGCATGGTGGTGAGTGCCTGAAGTCCCAGCTACTCAGGAGGCTGAAGAAGGAGGATCACTTGAGCACAGGAGTTTGAGGTTGCTGTGAGCTAGGCTGATGCCACGGCACTCTAGCCTGGGCAACAAAAGGAGACTCCGTCTCAAAAAAAAAAAAAAAAATACAGGTAATAACGGATGCTGGAGAGGATGTGGAGAAAGGGGAACCCATATACCCCATCTTATACACCACTGATGGAAATGTAAATCTGTACAACTACTGTGGAAAACAAGCATGGAGGTTCTTCAAAAAACTATTACTAAAAATAAAACTACCATATGATCCAGCAATCTACTGCTGAGTATATATCCAAAAGAAAGAAAATCAGTATATCAAAGATACATCTGCACTCCCATGTTTATTATAGCACTATTTATAATACCAAGGTATGAATTCAATCTAAGTGTCCATCAACAGATGAATGGATTAAAAAATAATGGTATATATATATATATATATACATACATATATATATATAATAGAATAATATTTAACCACAAAAAAGAAGGAAATTCTGTCATTTGCAGCAACATAGATGGAACTAGAGGTCATTATGTAAAGTGAAGTAAGCCAAATACAAAAGGCAAATATCATATTATCTCACTCACATGTAGGAGCTAAAAAAAATGTGGATTTCATGAAGATAGACATCACTGTGGTGGTTAACAGAGGCTGGGAAATGGGGCAGGGGGCTGGATAAAGAGGGATTGATTAATGAGTACAAATATACAATTAGAAGAAATAAGACCTAGTGTTCAATAGATCAGTAGGGTGACTGTAGTTAACAATAATTTAGTTTATATTGTATACTTCAAAATAGCTAGAGGGTAATAATTTGAATGTTTCCAGCATAAAGAAAAGGTAAATGTTTAAGTCAATGGATATCCCTATTACCCTGATTTGATCATTAAACATTATATAAATGTATCAAAATATAATTGTGCCCCAAAAATATGTACTTCTATTTTGTATCAAAAAAAATTCCCAATTCTCACATGAATATATTTTTATAATTACTTGTTTTAATTAGAATCCAAATATAGTTTATTTACTATAATTACTTAATATGCCCCTTAAGTGTTTTTTTACCCTATGGACTCCATTTCATAATTTTCTTGATATTTATTTATAGATCAAATTGGTTTTATCATCCTAAATAGTTTTTCACATTCTGTGTTTGATTGATATGATTTCCATTGTGTTATTTAACATTTTCCTGTAAGTGCTGCATTTTTTGTAAATTTTTTGTTAGATACAGCAGCATGATCAGGCATGCCTCTTAATACTCTGGCATAGTATCTGGCACGGCTACCGCTTAGATAGTACCATTTGCTTCTAGAATGTACATAATGTCTGCTTCTTCCCTCCCTCCTTTCCTTCCTTCCTTTTTCCTTATTCCTTTCCTCATTTCTTTCTTCTTTCTATTCTTTCTTTTCCTTCCTTTTTCTCACTCTGACTTCCTCTCTATCATTTTCTCTTTGATGTTGGAAGATATTAAGGTGCAATGAAAAAATTCAAACTCTGCAACTATTAGGAATATTTAAATGGTTATATTCTAATTATATCATTTAATCTCCATTATTATTTGAAATAAATCTATGAAGAAAATTAATGTCCTAATTAACTACTCGGTTATTCTCAAATTTTGTTCATAGAGGAAGGTAGGATATTTGGTTAATAATTTATGAGATTTCAAGAAACAAGTAAGTTCATTCTCTAACTTCCTATACATTTAAGCAATTTGGTTTTTTCTCATTTGAATGATGGATTTAAATATATTTTATGTGTTTTAATCTTTTGCACTTATTATTCATATTGACATATAATTTTCCTACTTTTGCCTGTGGGAAGCTTTCTTACTTGATACCTGATACCTTGATTTCTTTCACATACCCCAGTAGCCTTTGAAAGCTTCTTGCTTTCTTAAATGACATAGTATTGCTTGGCTCTTCCACAATTCCAGTCTAAGTCCCAGAAACAACCATTTCTCCAAGATGTTCTAGAAAGTTTAAACATCACAATATAGGTACTTGTGAGAATTTCCCATCAACAGAAATAGAAAATATACGTGTTTCAAAAAACAAAACAAAAAAAACACAACAAAATGCATAGTGAGTTCATGCTGGTAATTCTAATTCAAGGTCATCATACAGTTTTTACTTAATATTTTCAATCTTGCACCTGCATCCCCTTTCTTCCAAAGATAAAACATTCAGATTTCATTATAACTACTCATTTTATTTATTCCACAACATGCATACAACAGTCTCAGAATAACAGTAGACAACACACAACAACATAATTATTGAAAAGAGTTTATTTTTATCATAATTTTATTTGATTAAGGTACATTATATTAGGGATATATTGTTAAATTACTGTGTTTAAGGTCACTTATGATGTTCATCTCTACATTTTACTGCTATCTGGATTTACAACAATATCTTATTATTTGAATACTGTCTTAATTAGAGTCATAAAACTTTTAATGTTAGATTTGTGGAAAATTTGTTATATATTTGTATAAAATATGTACATGGATTCACAGTTTAATCATAAAACTAAGCATTTTTCAAAATATAAATTTTAACTTTTGAGCTCTTATCCTATACTATCTTAACCTTTATATATTATTATTATTATTTTAGCTTATATTTTATATTCATGTTTCTTATAAAAAGAGTATTATCCTACTCACATTAAATTACATTGCTTTTTAAAAAAATTTCTTAATTTATCCTGGATATTGTTAGAAGTACTAGTAGAGTGATATTCTTTATTCCATTTCATAACTGCTTATTATCCCACTTAATGAATGTACCATAGACATGCAACTAGTCTCCTCTTGATAGACATTCACTCTATTTTAAATATTTTGCTATTATTAATATTATAATAAATTACCTTGACTGTACATCTTTTCTAGTATTGCTGCTGTGTATTTGGTTGGCTTTCTAGAAGTGACATTGCTGGATCAAGAATCAATACATATTTATTTTTATTCTTTCATATTTTAATATTTCATATTAAGTTCATCCGCAAGTATTTGATTTTTATTTTTGATATTATAAATCAATATAATATCAAGCAAGTTTCATTTCCCTTTATTTATGAGAGCTATTGACTATGTATTCATTTCATAAACCTCCACTAAATTCTCTTTTTCTAGTTTGGTAGTATTTTACTTGATTCTCTCCTGCTGTGAAGAAAAGAGAAAGTTTACTTCTCCTTTGGTCAAGGCCAGTTGGTAAACACAGATGGCCTAAAATTGCTTAAAACTCTCCAGCCCTTTGTTACCTTGGATCTCAGTTCAGATTGCTGGTTTCTCTCGCCGTGTTGTAGTAGCCTTGAATAAAGGCTTCCTTACATGTTTAACTTTGTTGGGTGCAATATTTCCTTTGACAGTTTACAGTTTTCTTGTGTTTTGTGGGCATGTATTTGTCAGCTGCTCTCATTGTCCATAGGGACCTTATTAACTCCTGGATTTTTCCCCCAAAATAGCTTTATATAGGATTCAATTGCAATTTTTTCTGCTTCTTATATTTAGGTGATATGAGTTGTTTTGCACTTTTAACAGAAATTGGAAAATAGAATTGCTTTCCTAGCTTCAGGGACTTAGAGTTTCCTTTTCACTTGTTTTTAAAAAGTGATAAAAAATATGTCTTAGCACTCTGATATTCGCCTTCTCTGATTTACTCCCCCACTTTTTATCTGTTCCATCTCCCTTCTTCTCCCTGTTGTCTCTGTCCTGTTCAATTTAGATTATACTCCTAACAATAACTCTTCAAGGCAGAAGTTTTTCCTCAAAGGGAGCTTCCATTTGCTAGTTTCAAGAATTTACATTGCCAAGTCAGTGTTTGCTCTTTCCAAACCTCTAATACTATTTTCCAATACCCATAAATTGGAAATTGTAAAATCCTGCCAATTTTAGTTGCTGTGCTAAGATTATGCTGCATCTTTGTCCCTGAGAACCTGTTGAATACTTTGATACTCTCCAGTTCAGAATCCTGTTGCTGTTCATCTGATTCCTCTAGCAAAGTTTTTGATATGAATTAGATTTTTTAGTTGAAGGAATTGTGTACATACCACTTTATTTTATGATTCCTGGGTGTTATAGGTTGAATAGCGTTCATTCCCAAAAGGTGTTAAAGTCCCAACCCCTGGTACTGGAGAATGTAACCTTATTTAGAAATAGTCTTCGTAGATGATCAAGGTAAGATAAGATCATTAGTGTGGGCCTTGGTCCAATATGATTGGTGTCCTTATAAAAAGGGAACATTTGGTACACAGACATATGTCAGTACACAGGGAAAACACTATGTGAAGAGATACAGGGAGAAGATGGGCAACTACAAGCAACGAATCACTGAGGCTACTAGAAACTAAAGAGAAGCCCAGGACTTATCCTTCCCTAGTGACTTCAGAGCAAGCATGACCCTGCTGACCCCTTGAATTCAGACATTTGGGCTCCAGAACTGAGAGACAATGAATTCTATTGTTCTAAGCCACCCAGTTTGTAGTACTTTGTTGTGACATCCCTAGCAAGCTAGTACACTGGAGTTATCTAACCAACCAGTTTAATGTTAGATATTTTCCGTGATTATTTAATTTTGACATTTTAGTTGCTCTATAAGTTTCTTATGGGAAACTTAGGGACATTCAGAAACTATTGCCATCATCCCCAGGGAATTTCTCCTATTTGATTTCTGAACTCCTCCCTATATTTTGTATATTCTCAAACATATAAGTCTAGCTATACTTGTCTTGCCTTATTCAAGTCTACCCACACTTCTAATCTATATTGCCCCTAAAATGGCATGATCTGTTAGCTGTAGCCACAGATCCCTGCTGGTCAAGATACCAGTTGCCATTGCCACAGCAGCGTTGCCACCTGTTATGTAGCAAACTACAGTGCTGCTGATGTTTAAGTACTACCAACTGGTTCCTGCATTTAAGAAACAAATTAGGGGAACAGAGATTAATGGAAGCATCTCCCATCATCAACTGTGACCTGGTAGGGCATTCAGCATTGCACTTCTTGTGGTTGCCAGTGCACTCACGCATTAGGGTATCCCCTATATCTTTAATTAAAGGAATGTATTCTGAACCTTTTTCAGGAGCATAGGAATATTTGTCCTCTGGTTGCATGTAATTCATCAATTATCATATTCCCAATTCTCAACCTCAGTCCAAGTTCTAGCAAAACTGTTTTGGCATACCTATTTCTATTTACTATGTCAATTTATTATTACTAGTCAATTTATCATGACTTCATCATAATGTTCAGTATCCAAGTATCATATGAGACATATCCTGTTTTATCTGGCCAGGAGGTTAAATTCTGGATCAATATTCTCTCCCCTATTCAGCCACATTCCATGTCAACTCTCTCTTTTACCTAACACCAAAAAGATCCACTCCTGCAAGTTCTCCTATTGACACTGTGCGTATTAGTCACGTTAGTCTGGTTCTGCAATTTCTACAATGAAGATGTTATTTAATCCCAAATAGGAACTGATTTTACTGTGCTTATTGATCTGTAGGCAATAAAAGAAGTGGGAAGCACAGTTTGAGAACAGGGAACACTATTTTTAAGGCATTCTTTTCAAACTATAATTTGCATGTTCACTAAGGGAAAGGAGAAAGTTCTCCTCAAAAAGAATGATAGAAAGTCTACTTCTCTTCATCTAGAATATTCAGAGATTTTTTATCTTTTTTTTTCCATAACTTGCAGTGTTGACACAGAAGATTTTTGTAATTGACAGTTTACTATACATTTTCTTATATTTTTAATTTTTCCTACACCATTAGTTTTAGAATCACTGAGGGCTGGGTGTGGTGGCTCATAGCTATAATCTTAGCACTATGTGAAGCTTAGGTGGGAGGTTTGCTTGAGCTTAGGAGTTCAAAACCAGCCTAAAAAACAGTGAGACCCCCATCTCTACTAAAAATAAAAAAATTAGCTGAGCATGGTGGTGCTCACCTGTAGTCCTACCTATGTAGGAGGTTGAAGCAAGAGGATTGCTTCAGCCCAGGAGTTTGAGGTTGCAGTGAGCTACCATACCAACACTATACTCAAGGTGACAGAGCCAGACTCTGTCTCAAAAAATTATAATTATATATATGTATAATTATATATATAATTACTGAGAATCCATTGCTTCTTTTTGCAGCTCATCATAATCCAGCCAAGGTGAGAGTTTCATTAATTATGATACTACTATATGTCCATGTGTAAACCATCTGACTTCTTCTACTACATGGCTTTCTTTGATTTTTACTGTGAAGAGAAGCTGAGAAAAAGACTTGGCTTCAGGTATGGTATTTTGGTGGTACGTCTGGAAGCAGAACTGGCAAAATAGAGTGAGTAAAACAGAAAAGTTGGTAAGGTGTGTATAATTGAGCTGGTTAACACTATGGACAAGTGTGTCTCTGTCATTTTCAAGACAATTTCTGGAAACAAGTAGCTTGAACCTCAGGATTGTTTTTCCAGATGCAGAATTGGGACATTTATCCATAGACTCTCATCCCTTGATACACCGCCCTCCCCATTTCTTTGAGGATATCCCTGGGAATGAGTTATGCTTCTGCCCTGTTGGGATGCCTTATTGGTGGCTAAATGGACTCTTGCAGCTTTGGAGGAAAACTTAAATCAGAAAATTAGAGAGGTATGGCAAGACTTTGAGACAAGTTGCTACAGAAAATAAGAGACCTTTCCACCAAACCTACAGTTGGTTTCAGAGGTGGGAGAAGGAAATGCAACACAGCGATAAAACAGTCATGCTACAGCTCTAAATATCATCTCAAATATTGTAAACACTTAATGCATTACCTGTTAGCTATGATAAGTTGCATTTTCAAATGCATTTCCCATTTACATTTTAATTAGGAAATTTTACAGTGCTATCGAATACACAATCAGTCGAGTACTGTAGTTTAAAAATATCGACATCATTGTAAAAAAATTTTCTTTTTACACATTTATTAATATTTAAATGTGAGTAAGAAGAAATCCTCAAAAATAGGATCCTTAAAAACTCATCTCTGGGCATAGAATGAAACATACAAATATAAGTCAGCACTAAATGTAGTCTGTAGGGTAGGGATTCAAATGTGTGAAGTGGTATGGTAAAGTAGAAAGTAAATTCTTGTTTATACCTATGCAAGTGTTAGAGTAGCAGACTAGGACACAGAGCTGAGACCAGAGGCAGAGGCTTGAGGATTGGATGCAAGTGTTAAAGTAAACAACCCTCAGGCAGAAGTGAACTAAGAGGGCTGATAACCATAGGCAAGAAGTGGCTTCAACTGGTTGGTCATCTATCTCTGCCATCTTACATGAACTTTAGCTAATTACAATATCATTTACATTGTGGTTTTAAAATTACTCTGCCCTTGAAATTATCATGACAATTCTAAAACAACAATATAAAGTATAAAAATGGGAGAAAACACAATTCTAGGAATCACTACCCAAATATTTAGTAAAAGTCAATCTCTTATCCTTGAATATTCCTCCCCTCAATTAGTAAGACTTCAAAAGTCCAAAATGCACTTCCTCCTAGTGCAGCTGTTCTCTTAAGGGTGTACTTTCACTTTCAGGGGAAAAAAAAAAAAAAAGCTGTCACTTGCTTGTCTTATGTCGTACATCCTGAAATTCTTTTCCCAATCATCAATAAGAACTTCCACTTGGAGGCTGCTAACAGAAGTACTCAAGGTCTTTATTAGACACCAATTCAAAAATATTTAATAAACTGATATGTGCCCTCTTCACTTGAAATGACTAAAAGACAATAGCCACATGAAAAACTATAAGAGTGAATCATTTAAACTTCAGAATGATAAAGAATATTTCCAAATGTCATTCTAAAATTACCATAAAACATTATCATTAGGAGGCAAAAAATAAATATTTTAATGGCAATAGTTGAACTGACCTCTTTGTTTATAGTTATATAATTTTTATTTAGTTATCCATAGGAGAAATACACAATTAAATGGAGAAATTATTTTTGTGTATAACTAATAATATCCTCTTTGTAAGTGAGGAAATTGTGAATTCATCACAAAAGACCATTAAAACCAGGCAATTTCACAGTTTTAATCTGTGTGTGTGTGTGTGTGTGTGTGTGTGTGTGCATGGCATTTTTGCAATGTTGTTTTAGAAAAAATATCCAATATGTGTATAAAATATTTTCCTTCAAAATAATTTAAATACAATTTAAGTTACATTCATATTTATCCACTTTCCCATGAAAAAATATCTAACTTTTTATAATAATCTATATTATACTATTGAAAATAAAAATTAAAATATTTAAATCTTTTATGTAAATAGAGAATATGCAAACTATTTGATGCTATTTTATATTATCTGAAAGATATCACTAAAGAATAATTTTCAGTTTTGTGAGATATATCTTACAAATATGTATCATACATATTATATATAAAATGATACTTCTAATCAAATCTTCTATTTATAATTCTATTAATCAGGATAATTTTTTATATATATATCAGACTAAAAAGTGCCAAATAGAGAGCTTTTAGGGACTTAAAATCCTTATAAGTTCTGTTCATAATCATAGGCAATCTCAAACTTGATAGCTGGCAATTTAGATAACTACTAAAAGAGAAGAGAGGTTTTGAAGCACAGCTAATTTTTTCTGAATGTACAGCCTTAATCTATTTCAATTACTAGGGCCTTACATTTTAGGGACATGCAAAAAAATTATGAGAACTAACTGATGACTCGGGTTAGTCATTTCAGATATAAATTTAAAATTTGGTTAAGCAGAATTATAAATATATTTTAATGATATTCTTAAAGTTTTTGATTAGTTGCCTTTGTCATAATGAATATTGCAGCAGCAATGTAAGCATCGGTCACCTGTGTGGCTTACAGGTTATAGGTTGGTGAATAGTTATCCTGGTTTACTTTGTGTCATGTCAGGAACTGTTATTCCCATTTACTAAAGAAAGAAACTCACTGGCTCTTTACAGTGAAAATGAGTAGATCTAATGGAATGTTAATATTTCACTCTACATACAAACATTCAATTTGTTAACAGCATTAGTCTTATTAGTTTGTAAATTGTCTAAGCATTTCACTTTTCCATGGTATAATGGAATAAGCAAAGACTTTAATACACTATTAAAATCAGCCTGTACCATGTATGATCTCAAAATATTGTCTTTGGACTGCTGGCACTTAATGTTCCATGATATTGTATTAAGGTGTTTTGCCATTTTTTGAGGCCAATATAATGAAATAATTATTGTTTTAGAAATCAAAGTCAAATAATTTCTATAGGAATTCAAGAATGATTAGATCATGTCTTCAAAGGCTGTGTGTGCCTTAAAATAACCACAGGGTTTAATTGGTCTTTGTTAGGGACTGAATATTTGTGTTCTCCCAAAATTCATATGTTAAAGCCAAAAACCCCATTGTGATGGTGAAACAGGGAACTGGCAAGTACTGCTTTAGGTACTGCTTTGGGCATTGCTTTGGGAATTGCTGCAGGCATTGCCTTGGGCATTGCTTTGAGCATTGCTGCAACATTACCTGGGTCAGGAAGTCTCAAAACAAATTTCAAATTACGGTGAACAAAACAGGATGGAGGCAGGGCAAGTTCCATTCAGTTAGAACCAAGAAGGTGGAGAAATAGAGGGTGTCATCCTGATTCCAGGAAAACACTCCTCCTGCCATGGATATTCCTCCTCTTGGTTAGCCTTTAATTAAACCATTGCTTACTTTTATTTTTTTATTTTTTCATTTATTTTTCTTTCCCAGAATGCATTGTCAGGCAAAGAAAAGGCTGTTGATTAAATAGAAGGGCAACAGGAACCATGCTTCCAGTTCTCTTCTGCAGGGAGAACTTGCCTCTGCTCTGTCTGTGGAGTAGTAGACTTTCTATAGTTTCTGAATAAATCTCTCTTTCACTTTATGCTGTTGGTTCACTCCTGAATTCTTTCTTGTGCAAAGCCAAGGACCCACTTGGACCTCAGGAGTATCCCAGCATTGTGAGTCACTTTCCTGTATCAGTGGTATTTGCGGGTGGGGCCTTTGAAAAGTGGTTAGGTCTTTTAGGTAGAGCCCTCCAAGTGGGATTAGTACTGATATAAAAAGAGACATGAGAAAGTCTTCTCTTTCTTTCTTCCCACCATGTGACAATACAATAAGAATAACGCCATCTGAAAGTCTGAAAGAGAGCCCTCACCAGCAACCAAATCTACCCAGCACCTGGATCTTAGAAAACCTCTCCTGCACAACTGTGAAAAATAAATGATTTTTGTTTAAGGCAGCCAGTCTATAGTATTCTGTTACAACAACCCAAACCAACTGAGATGATTTTAGACTAGCATAATTTGCATTAATGCTTGTACCTTTTAGAGTTTCTTATTTAACTATTATTGTGCTATATTATTATTTCAATTCACAAAGATTAATCAGGATTCATTAATGCTTCACTACAGCACAAAATTAGCAATGGAAAGAATAACATAACTTCAAAAGAAAACAAAATAACATACCAAATTTAACGCATTAACTGCCATGTGAGTTGTATTTAACTCATGCTGGTTTTGAGGCCTGGTCCTCATGAAGCATATGTAACTCACATGTCTCTTCACCTTGGGAACCACGTGAACTATTTTTCAAGTTGCATATAACTCACACACAGAAAACAATAAACAAAATCATTTATTAAATTAGAATGGATTGTTTTGTTCTTGAAGTTTTTATTCTATTTTCATAAAAAAAACATCATGGCCCTAAGGAAAAAAAAATTTTTTTTCTAGTGTGGCAGTCAATGTGTTAAAACAGTCAAGAGAACTCCAGAGTCTACAGGGTTAATAAAATCTGTGGCTACAAAGAGTTGTCAAATCACCCCCCAAAATAGGAAAAGAGCCCTGATTATAAAAATATGGAGAAAAGGAACTTAATTGAGCTGGAGATCCATGTGCTTCAGATCCCAGTGCCTTTTCTTGGCAACCATAATAAATAGTGGCATGAAGCCACTAAAGTTTCATATCATTTTCAAAGCAGCACTATTTGCTGCTCTCTAAGAAAGCAATTTGTAGTTTTATATAGAATAAGCACAAAATAACACTTGCAAGCTTAAAATTGATGAATTATATTGCTAAATGCAGAGAAGAGACTATAAATACTGAGACATCACGGAAAGTTGCATTCCTAGATTAGGGGAGAAATGTTATGTTACACTTGCTCTAAAGCTTGTAAAAAAATAACTGCAAATGTTATGACAAATATCAAGCACTGAGGAAAAGCAATATGAGCTGTTGGCAAAACTCTTTTATCAGACAACATGTTGGGCATCACCCAATTACTATCACATTTGTCTGGCTGCAGATTTTTTGCTTTACACTTGGATGAAACTAATTATGTATAGTGTATAAATCAGCCCTTGACACTTTATTAATATATATATATATAAAGATATGGTCACCAGATTTTGATCTATTCATCACTGAAGTGCATGCTGTAGGACAATAGGTTTATTTAGGCAGTTATGTTGAGAACTATAATATAGTGTATATATAATGTAGCCTAGAAAAAATGATTATTAGGATCAATACCAATAGATTTATAGTTTTCCATACAGAAAATAGAAAATTATGTATATAACTACATGCTATTTTGGTTGTAGAGTAAGGATGTTGGTCAGCAATATATTGACTTGCCTTTTAATTTAATACATTACACATTTTATAAGTCTTTTGTTTCAAATTTACTTAATACTGGTAGCTTGTACGAAAAACTTTAATTCTAGAGGTTATGTGCACAATAACATGCAGAATGCTACTTTACTGCTACCTAGTACGGTGAGAGTTTAAATTACTAATGTTATCTGAATCTAAGCTTGCTCATCTCTATACTGAGATAATAATAACAATTAATGGAATTGCTCTGCAGAATGGAATGTTATATGTGTGGTGTCCAGATCATTACAAAATTAAATTTCCTGATGAGAAACACTACACACATATAGTGTGTATATATATATATATATAGCCATATATACTCACATATGTAATAGATACACATTTTTTATTAATTTACTTACTTATTTTTATATTTTTAGGGAGTGTGCCAAGTGAAAGATCAGAGAATGGTCATACTTAAAAAAAAGAAAAAAAAACCTAAGCACACTCCACTCTCTCCATATGAAAGACCTTTCCCTTCTATGTCTCCTCATTTTAACTTTAAAACTTTTTCTGTATGGTTCTAGAGATCACAACTGAAAAGGTATTTACAGAGTTTTGAAATTATTAGGAAAATACTATTAGAGATTGAAAAATATAAACATGACCTTGCTAAAACAAAAAAGACTAGTAAAATAAAATCTTTGAGCCCGGAGATATTTTAATAAAGTTTGAGCCATACATTCAAAAATAAAGTTTACTACATTGATATGTATAAACGTTACTGCCAAAACAGAAAACTGTGTATTATATACAAAAATAATGGAAATCATTTATTGTTCCTGGTTTTATTTCTGTGCATTGATAACATAAAAAAAGAAATGACTATTGGACAAAAAACAGAAATAAAATAATATTAAGTACAATTTAAATATTTTAGTTAAATTAATTTTCAATTGTTTCTAGCTTTTTAATTTCGGCTGTAATGTACTTGTCACATATGCTAGCACATTGATTAATCTTACCTTTTTCAATATGAAGAATTGAAAACAAGTTTAATGAGTTCATCTGTAACTGATCCTATTAAAAGAGATGAAAATTTAAGAGAAAAAAATACAATTTTTCTCTAAAGCAAAGAGAATGTCTATTTTAAAAACCTATTAATACTTCAAACTCTAAAAATATAAAGTATATAAATTATATCATGAACAAACCAAAAATAGTGTCAATACTTCACTTAGATACAAATTTATTTACATTTTAATATAATTTTATAAATAACTATCAAAGGAGTAAATAATCTCAAGATATGTTTCCAGGTATTTTAACTTTTGTTTAGTTAGCATTTTGTAAGTTACTACCAAAATAAGACATATTTTTAGGTTGAATTAAAGAATTTCATGTGCTTAGATAATTTCCTTTGAAAATATCCATAACATAGATGTAATTTTCAAGTGTATTGTAATGACAACTTTTGGAACATAAATTAAGCTGTGATATATAATTATTAAAAATTATTATTAAAGAGATATCCATGGGCTGGGCATGGTTGTTCATGCCTGTAATCCTAGCACTTTGAGAGGCTAAGACAGGAGGATGGTTTGAAGCCAGGAGTTCATGACTAGCCTGAGCAACATAGCGAAAACCTGTCTCTGCAAAAAAATTAAAAAGTGTATTAGGTTGGCATGGTGGCTCATGCCTGTAGTACCACCTACTCAGAAGGCTAAGGCAAGAGGACGCTTTGAGCCCAGGAGTTTAGGATTGTGGTGAGCTATGTACGGAGTGTGCCATTGCACTCCAGTCTGGGCGACAGACCCTGTCTCTTTACAAAAAAAAAAAAAAACAAAAGATATTCATGGTCAAAAAATGGGAATCGGTCAAGTAAAATTCAAATAGTTACTTTGATTCAAACACTTGTGTTGATAGTTTTCCCAGTATACCTTTTTGTTTTAAGCCATTATTTTCCCTCTTTTCATGATGAAATTATCTCTCATTCAGCAAAAAACCTACTAAAGTAATAAAATTTCATAGGGCTTTAATTATAAACAGACTAATTTTGTTTTGAGATAATGTCTCTGTGTATAAAAACAACTTAATTTTTCATTCCAAAAATATGTATTTATTTGTTTATTTATTTATTTTGTTTTGTAGTACTGACTAGATATTCTAGTACTTTCCTGAGTAGAAATATTTAGGGCAAACATTTTTTCTTTCTTTCTAGTTTTAGCAACAACATGTGGGTCTTTGCCATTAAGTATAATGTTAGTTGTAGGTTTTTAAACGCTTATTATTAGGTTGATGAAGCACTCTTCTTCTACCAGTTGGCCTAAGAGTTTCCATCAAGTATGTGGCATTATGTCAGATGATTTCTTTTTCTTCAAGAATTGACATTACCTTAATGTTTTCTTCCTTTATTCTGTTTCTATTCAACATGGGAAATTTTAAGGATTGATTTCCAATTGTTAAACTTGCATTCTTGAGATCAGGATTATTTGGTCATGAGTTATTTTTTTTTAATATATGTTCCCCATAAGCATTTTTTGCAAGTGGTTTTAGCAGACAATGACAATCATATTTTGGAGTCTTTATTTCATCAGACATTGAAAAATTGGGACAGTATTATTTCATCATAATGCTATCATTTCTTCTTCAATTATCAGGTCGAATACTACTATAAACAAAATCTATTTATCTTCATCAACTATTTGTGTAATCTAAGATATAGGTTCCCATTAATCTTTTTACATCTTCTTTGATTTCTGGTATTGTAACACGTAGCTGGCTCAGCTTGTTCTTGAACACAATTGGAATACTCACATTGTTTAATGAACCCTCATTGTTTTAATGGGTGAACATGTTAAAAATAAAAGCTTCAGTGTTAATAATATTTATTGTCACTGAGTTGGCCCCTGCTGCTGGGCTTTATTAGTCAACAGACCTAGGAATTAAGGTTAAACTATTCATCATCAGTTCATAGTCATAGTTGCAGATTAAATTTAGTAATAAAAGGCATTTTATTTTTTTCATTTAGTTCCTTATGAGATTGTTGCTTATTTTTTAATTTTATAATATATACATAAATATTTTAGGATGAAATATTATTAATATTTTATTGATACATATTTTTAAGCCTAATCATGTTCAATCTTTCATTATAAATTTGTTTTGAATAGGTTTCATAGTTTATAAAAACTATATACTTTGGACTTTCAACAAAGTATTTCTTTCTTTTGGTAGAAAAACACCCTATTATTTATGATTATACAAATATCGTCATTTAGCACTATACTGAGACATTCCAAATTGATTAGAGCACAATTCTGCATGATATGATTCCCACTGCATACTTTTTGGACTCCTCAGTTAAATATGTGGAATCTTCAATAAACTGAATTTAAGAGCACTGCTCTTAAATTTTTTGCTCTCTTGGAAACAGTGATTTATGATGTTAAAACCCTTTATTATCATTGAAAAAGGTGGCTTTCTTAATCATTGAAAAAAATTATCCATATAAGATTCCCCAAGTAGGAATAGTATAAACAATGGTTGTTCTAAACAAAAATAACTTCTCCGATGTGTGTCCTATTATACCACGTATACCTGCCAGGCCAGCATGAGGACATCCACAAGATATTGAATATCATTAGTGAAAAATATCTTACCCATTTTATTGGGTTTCTTTCTATTTTATGAGTCAAAACAAAGTCCACCTTCAGTCTGACCACAATTTACAGAGACTACATCAGGCAAAATAATGATACCATTTCTCCACTGTATAACCTTGTCAAATCCATTGCAGGGCTGTGTTTCTGCACATAAATCATTTACAGGAAGATCAAAGAATTCTTATATCTGGAAAACAAGTAAGTTCATAGTGATCAGGTGATCCACTTCAGTAACCAAAAACTTATGAGCAACAAGTTTTGCATAAAGATTTTGTTTTATTCTTTTTTCTTTCCTTATTCTAATATTTGCCAGTGTTTTTCCTTCTTTTCTCTCTCTTTCTATTGCTCTCTCTCCCTCTCCTGTTTAAATTTTAGAATTATACTAGAATTCCACATCACCTAAGTAAAGAGTATTTTCCATATCACCTGTGTAGAGAATATTTTCTTTAACAGCCATAGTTAAATTAATATTATATTAATATGTAAAATTCCCACCCTCTTGAAATATATGTTATCAATCTATACCTTAGCCATCAATACAGCTTCATCCCAGCCCAATTTCCATGCACTATCACTTGGATTGTTCTGAGATTTTTAGAATATTTATCTTTAAGCCATTCGCTTTCTATTCACATTTATACTTTCTTATTCCAATTACTTTATTTGATACAAGTTTCACATTGTAATTCATAACTATTCATGAAATTTGACTGTAGAAATATCATAATATTAATTGGTCACCATTAGTTCATCTACTAACACCTAATTCTACTCGTTATTTCAGTTCATTTTTAAAATTTCCTTATAGATAGGATATTATTAGTTGTATACCCTATCAGCTACTCTATATCCTACAATTGTCTTTTCTTTCTTTCTGACAGATGAATGATTTCACATCTGGATATACTGGGCACATTAGTTCTTTTCAGTTAGCAATCTATAGTCTTTGTTTCATTGTCTTCTTGGTTCAAGTTACTCATATGAGAATACTGACTGAATGGATTCTATTTTCTTTTAAAGCTCCATTTATGTGAAGTTTTCACTTTTAAAAAGGTATCTGTTTTCTTATTATGAAAACACAGATACTCACATTTTACATATTTTTTGTAAATGTGCCCTATGGCAGATTGTATTACTATTCAGCATATAATTAATTTTGCTTTCTCTGAGATGTTCCTTTCTGAAAGAAGTTTATGCTTTCCCATTCCATGGATGGCATGCTAAGCCATGGGGCTTGCATTGGTCAATGAAATATATGTGGGTGTGATCAAATCCAGTTGGAAGCTTAAAGCTAATGCTTGGTTAAACAAATCTTTTTCCTTTCACATGAGTTTCATGATCTTCCAGACAGTGGCTACTCTTTCAGTCTGGATTTCCTGGGTGAAGATGACAGAGCTGAACAACAAGTAAAATTGCTATGAAAACAGCCCTAACCCTAAGCCTAACCTAACCCTAACCCTAACCCTAACCCTAACCAAAAAAAAAAAAAAAAAAAAAAAAAAAAGAAAAATCCACACTTCCCAGTTATGGCTATATTCACAAGTGCCTTTTTGAGATGCCATCAAGGAAAAGAATGGATAAAAAAAAAAAAAAAAAAAAGAAAGGCTTCTCTAGAGAATGGAGCCAAAAACCACAGGAACAGGGAGTAGAAACCAGGCCTAATAAATATTCCCCACTCCCATGACGAGGATTTTCCTAATATATTAATTTTAAAACTCAACCTTTTATTTAAACATTCCAATAGAATCAATAATATCTGAGTTTATCTTTACATGTCAGATTAGTATGATTTGATATCAGTGTTCTGTTAGAAACCTATATTTTGGTTGTGTGTTTTAAAATGGAAAATGTTAACATTTTAGAACCTAAGAAGTTTAAAGTATTGCAGGATCAAATAAGGGAATTGCTATTCTGTGGAAGTCCTCTATTGCTGAACAGTTATTGTGCAGTGAAGAAGGAGTTTCAGAAACAAATGCTTTCTCAAAAAATGTGGACAGTTCTTGATTATTTTCTAAGCTTTCTATTTGAAAAAGTTATATTTCACTTTGACATGATGGCAATAAATCACTGTAGACAGTTGAAAGTATTATAACACTTAAAAAATAAAAGTGCTATGAATGATCTACAAATTCAGGTATTGTGTCCTGTGAACATATATGAAAATAGGTCTAAAAATCTTGTAGATATATTGCTTTTAAAGTAATTATTCAGCAATTCATATAAATTAAGTGGTTTACAATTATTTGAACTTTAATTTTATTCTGTACATTTGTTAGCCCTTACCTTTTCTTCCTTATTATATGGTGTGTGTGTTAAAGCAGGGAAAGAAATGCATCTAATTGGATACAAAATACTATGTAAATACTGTTTCTCCTTTTGTATATCCTTCTTTGAGCCAATAAATTTTGGATATAGAAAAGCATTTGTCACATCCTTAACATTTTTACATTAATGACTGATTTTCTGGTATCAGACACAAACAATTTTGCTCTGCAGGCTACATGCAAAATACCAACTAAAGCAGAAAGGAGGACACCTACATGAACTAATTGTACATTGCTAGTTAAAATTATTGCTCTTAATATTTTGTGACATTCTTTTCAAAATTCTTTTGCTTTTTAGCTTATATAGATTTTTTTAAAAAAATAGTATAGTATTTTCAGCCATTATGTTTTAAACCATAACAGAAAGTATTTAGCCAGTTTTGGAGAGGATTTGAGTTTATTTTCAAGTTATATTCATTTCCTTTGTGATAAGCATCTGGTTTGCAATGGTAGCTGAGTAATAATATGCCCTGATGTGGATTTTTCTGCCTTTCCACTAAACAGCTAAAAAATTGCAATTGAAAATTATCTCTATTAACACTGAGATATGAAAAAGGCAACTTACCCAACTTTCAGAAAAGTATACACTAGATACAAAAGTAAATGGAAATACACTGAATGAAGAGAATGATGGTGTACTTGTGTTCTGGCTCAGGAAAAAAGAGTAATCCTGTTCCTGTGAAAGTACATAAAAGAACACTTCTTCCTTCTCCACTGCTTTCTTTCTTTACACTAACAAGAACAGCAAGCAACAATCTCTCAAGGTGGTCAGAAAAGTTGCATTTAAAGCAGTCAGTGAAATATTTCAAAATGGTTCCTATATTGTAAGCAGACATAAAGCAAAAAGGCAGGAAGCAGAGAGATGGGAATATCAGTAGTATATTGAAATTTGCAAATTATAATCTCTACAACTACATAGGTAGGGGAGCGTTGAGGAGATGGTGGTGGTTGTTTTAATGACAGAGCTAGGAACAAACCCGAAAGTTCTGCATGCCAGGTATGTGGTTTTATATATTAATATGATCCATCAATTCATATCCATCAATTCAGGCTAGGACTAATTTTAGGTCATTTAAAAGTAAGTGCTGAGTCAGAAATTTCCAGACTCTGAGACTCCCTGAGAACATTTATTGTTATTTCTACTGATTATTCCCATACAAAACACTTTGTCATAATATTAAGGTACTGCCTCAGTGGTTTCAGGCCTTTGCTTATGAAATTTCCATCCTCTTTGTGAGATTGGGTCATTTTTCTCTGTCTAATCAGAATTGGATCTCTCTCAACAGTTTACGGGGCAGACACAGAGCATTTGCCAACAGCCACCCATCACCTACCAGATTTGTATGTGTTTCAAACCTTCTTACAACCTCGCTAACGGAAAAGAGATTGGCAGTGATAAGAATCAATCATAATTCCATTATCCATTTGTGGTAGATTAAATGAGCAGTGCCTTCTGTGTTATTTAGAGTCAGCTTTCAACAACAAGCTGGTACAATTTTTATAAAGTGATTTCTCACAGAACTATGAGAGCATTTCATGTTCAATTTATTACAATAATTTGAAATTCATATATCATAGAAAGATACACATGGATCTTCCTGGGACTTACTTGAAAACAATAATGATTAACGGTCATGATTTCTTCATCTCATCTTTTTCAAAGAGAATAAGGAAAAGTTATTAACTATGTTGTGAATAATAAGAAGGCTTCTAGCCTATGAAAGAGGGTTTGACAAGAGGTTTTCTGAAAAGATTTTCACCATTTTTTTCTTTCTATACAAATCCATATTCATTAATATTTTAAGCAGGATTTGAAGCTACATAGGATTTTATATTCTTATAATGTATATACTGAACATTATCATGCTAATATTTTGTTATTAAATGATATTAAGTACGTAATTTAAATTCAGCCTGATAGTTCATCTTATAGATGGGGAATAATTGATTTAAATATTCTATTGTTGGAAATGTGCTTTATTTTATACTTAATATTGTAAGTATTTATAGATAAAATATGTTCTTAGCATGAATAACCTAAAGTAAAATTATGGAGTGAAGAGTATCAGTATCCTAGACTTTTTTATTCATACTGAATTTTTTTAATGAAAACTAAGAAAATAAGAGAGTTTCTATTTCATCTAATTTTCCTATGAGAGATTATTTTGTACCTTTACTTCCATTAGACACATTTCTCCTTCCTCTTTTCTCACTCAACTCTGCATTGGATTGGCTCAACCAGTGAGATGATAATTATAATAAATGCTTAGTGTGCCTGCTAGTTTTCACACACTGTGTTAAAAGGTTTACATTTATTAATCTATTCAATTTCCATTTTACAGAGAGGCAACTGAGACACAAAGATATATAATAAACTTCCCAAGGTCCCCTAATCAATAAATAGCAAAGTTTGAATGTGAAAGCAAGGTAACTAGCTGTAGACACTGTATTTGTTGCCAACACAGTGTGGTCTCTGATTAAAACCCTGATGCATAGGAGTAAATTTATGTATTATGGGAAACCAGGACCAATGCTAAGACCTATAGGTGCTTTACATTTTGAAAAATACTGGGTGGTGTGAGGATCCAAAGGCTTCTGGGCAGCACTGATTACAGTAAGTCCTGGAATGAAGTCAGTAACCTAGAAAAGACACAGAGCTGGGCACACTCAACCTCATCGCTGACCCTATTGATATTGATAACAACTGTGAATTAAACAACTTGCTCATTTCTTACCATAAGTGTCCTATAAATATATCTGAGATTCCAAATAGATAATCCAATTGTATAAAACACAAAACAATTACAGAAGAATATTGAAAATGCTCAGGAAACAGAATGTTTAACATACATTTTAAAAATATTTTAAGAAGTAAATACTCCTATACTTTAAAAAAATTTAATCTACATGTTAAATATAATCCATATTATTAAATATATTTTAAATATAATATAAATATATGTCAAATATAATACATATTCTTATTTTAGAATTCAGAAAATTAAGGATGATATATAAAATGCCTGTCAGTTTCTAAAATAATAACAAAGGTATTTAGAAAATTCACATAAATATAATAAAATACATGCAAAAAATGACTAAGTTTATTTTAAATCACTAAGGAGTGCATGAATTAAATAACGCAGGAGGTTCTGGAGAGAAAGACAAACTGAAAAAGATAAATCCTCTCAAAATAAAATATAGGGGTATTGATTATAATTTAAGTTCTAATGAGAGTCAGGGAAGTAAAAGTGATTCTAAATTTCATCTAAAAAAAAAAGTGAGTGAAAAAAGCTGATTTTTTAATGAAGTGAATTGGGAAATATGATTAACACCGATACATATTTACATATACAGAGACACACTGAGAAAGGGGAGCATCTGCCATAAGAAAAGGAAGATGTTTTAAGGAAAATTTCACTTAGATTTCACTGACTGAAATAATTTTATACGTTGAGTATGTGATAAAGGCAAATTTTAAAGCAGTAACAGATAACATAGTTTGAGTAAAAAAAAATAAAAAACCTCTGATAAAATTGATTGTTTACTAAAATATTTATTAAAAATTATTTATTAAAAATTTACTAAAATGCTTAATGAATAATGTTTAACAAAATGTATTAAAGCAGCACTCACCAAATATTCAAGAAAACTTATATTATTCTCCATAGTTCTCTTTTTTTCCCTGAACTCTGAGGAAAACAAGTGAATTTCCAACAGTATTTGTTTGTTTCTTTGTTTGTTTAATTGTGAGTATAAACAAAGTTAAACTCACCCCTCTTAGTTATACTTTATTTTTTTGGTCATTGTTGATTTCCCAAATCATGGAAACCTAATTGTTATAAAACTGTGCAACAAAACACATATTCTGAAAAATTTCTTTTGTATTTACTTTAACCTCCAATTTTTAGTTTCCAATTTCTTTTAAACTATAAGTCATCCATGATATTTTCAGATCTATAGTTAGAAGAGAGCAGTAGGTTTAGTGTTATAATCTAGCACAAAATACATTTTCTTTACAAATTGTTTAAAGAAAAATAAAGAGGTTTTCCTCATTTTTTTAACAATATTCATTAAACTGGAACAAAAACCAAGTTGAAGGGGAAGAAATGAGGGGAAAGTATCTTTACTACAAGGACATAAGGACATGTCTAAGAGTTTGATACGTATATAGGGCATATCATCTTCCAAATTTTGATCCACAGCCATGACACCCTTCTGAAACTTTAGCTCTTCATTTTTTTTTTCACTTTAAGTTATACATTACAACATTTTATTTTTACTATTTCCTTAAATTCAGGAAGTCTGAATTCTTGTTTTTAAATTTTATTTCTCTTCTACATTCCCTATGTCAGTGGTTTTCAAATCATATAGAAATTCATTAGTAGGCACCCAGAATAAATAACTTTCCATGGCACTTAGAAAATTGCATTTTAACAGACACTTTGAGGGAATGTTAATCTGAGGATCTCTACTCTAAATCTTAGAAACCCCTGAAAGAATTTTTTTATGTTGCTGGAGCTATACAGTAATGAAATAAAAATGTGAGAAATAAAGTTTTTTCAAAAAGGATATAGCCAAACTACAGAAGATCTAATCACTCTAATAATAATACTTCATTTTACTTATTTTATTTCCTGGAATAAAATGAAAGTTTTTTGTTAAGGTGATGGCATGAAAAAAACTGCACCTATGAAAAATGACATCCGTCAATATTATAGCTGGTGAAGAATCCTTTAAATCCAAAGACGAATGGATAATTACTGAATTAAAGGGCTGATTTTGGGGGAAAATGTTAGCCTAGAATGTGAGGTTGATTTCTATCACTGATGCCAGCTCCCCTCCAACATTCATGATCATATAGGGAAAGAAAAACCTCAATAAACACCACCTTTACATTTTCTTCTTATTTTTAATTCTTATGGATACATAATAGTTGTACATATTTATGGTGTATATGTGACATCTTGATACAAGCATACAATGTATAATAATCAAATTTGAATATTTGAGATATCCATCAACCCAATCATGTATCATTGCTTTGTGTTGGTAACATTCCTGGTATACTCTGGACTGAGTTTTCCTCTGTGGTTGTTTTTTATCGTGAAAACATTTGTGTGGATGGAAAGTCTCTCCTGGTCCCTCTGTATGTCCTCTAAATTTTGCTGAACTATCATATGATTTCATCATTAGTTTGTTTCTATCTTCAACATTTCAGAAACTGTTACAAGAAATGATTTGGCCTGAGATATCTCCTTAGATCAATTTGCAGGCTCATAAAGTTCAATTTTTCTTTTTCATGTTGCTGCACACAGTTGTTTTGCTAAATACTCTACCACATGCCTGTAGTCCCAGCTACTCAGGAGGCTGAGACAGGAGGATTACTTGAACCCAGGAGGTTGAGGTTGCAGTGAGCTATGATGATGCCACTGCTCTCTAGCCAGGGCAATTAAGAATGAGACTCTGTCTCAAAAAAAAAGAATTACTTAGAAACAGGTTTTCAGAATGCCCTTGAAATGTTCAACAAGAAATAAAAATAGAGACACTCATTCATAGACATATCTTATACTCAGGCAAATGACATCTTTAAAATTTTACAGAACCATTTACTTGCTTCTTTTAAATTCTCATTTTCCGGCCAGGCGCGGTGGCTCACGCCTGTAATCCTAGCTCTCTGGGAGGCCGAGGCGGGTGGATCACTCGAGCTCAGTAGTTCGAAACCAGCCTGAGCAAGAGCGAGACCCCATCTCTACTATAAATAGAAAGAAATTAATTGGCCAACTAAAAATATATAGAAAAAATGAGCCGGGCATGGTGGCGCATGCCTGTAGTCCCAGCTACTCGGGAGGCTGAGGCAGGAGGATTGCTTGAGCCCAGGAGTTTGAAGTTGCTGTGAGCGAGGCTGATGCCACAGCATTCACTCTAGCCTGGGCAACAGAGTGAGACTCTATCTCAAAAAAAAAAAAAAAAATTCTCATTTTCCCTTATGAGAACATTTATTTTTATCTTTAAATCCATGTATGTGACAAATATGGAGCCTGTGACAGGAAGTAAGAATGCCAGAATAATGTTTCAATTAGTAAGTAGATATCTTGGATTTCCTGAAAAATTGTATTCTCACTTATAATACTCTGATTATCTTTCCATTAACATGTAAAATATTCACAATCTCAGTCACAAGTTTCAGTAAAATTATACAGAGAGAAATTGTCAGAAAAATAGCCATTCCCTAGCAAAATGTTTTCCTTTTTGTACTCATAAATAAACATACCAGTTTATTTCTTTACAAATAGTGTACAAAATAGAAACTGAGAAATAGTTTGGTTTTTGACATATTTGACTTCTTGATTATTTCTGGTTATGCCTAAACACTAAGTATCTTTCCAATCAAAGGTTGTTTTCTGATTCTATCAGACTATGTTTATAAACCTAAATGGTTAAGTTCAATAACATTTATTGTAAATATGAAAAATAGAACGCTGATACATTTGTAGTTTGATTTAAAAAAAAAAAAAGACTGAAAGAGTGTGAAAACTGCCTAGAATTTGTTTTATATGAGGGTGAGATCTATTGTTTGGGAGGCTTACATGTATGTATGACAAGTTATTTGTGAGATATCCATTCTAGAGAAAAATGAAGCTGCAGAGATTGGTTAAATTCAAACTCCTGATTGAAAAGAATTCAGTGAGGAAAGAATCTTTCAACAAATGATGCTGGAACAATTGGATATTCACATTAAAAAAATAATTTTTCATGCAAACGTTGTACCATCAAAAAAAGAGAGAAATACCTGACCATATATCATAGACCGAAATATAAAAAGTAAAACTAAACATTTTCTAGAAGAAAACACAAGATAAATCTTTCTAGCATTGTGGTAAGGCAAAGATTTTATAAACACAAAATCAAAAGCATGATCCTTAAAAATTGAACTTCATTATAAATTCATAATTAGAATCCATAAAAATTAATAACTGCAGATCTTTGAAGAAAAATAATAACAGAATGACAATATAGACCACAAATTGAGTGAAAATATTTGCAAATCAAAAATCTGATAAAGGGAGTGGCACAAGATGGCAGCCACCATGGGCTCAGACAATTTTAAGAAAACTGAGAATATAGCTATAAAATAGAATGTGGAACTACATACTCAGAGGCACCTCCTTTATAATATTTATAACAAAAATTAATGTTTTAATGGAGTTAATAGTTCCAGTGGAGTGGTGGAACCAAGAGCCATATTAGTACTAACAAAATGGCAAAATTCATACCCACTAAAGTTGTCCTGCAAGAGTGTCAGCACCTAATGATGTCTAAAGAAAATATAAAACTCCATTCAGCCACCCGAAAGACCGTGTTACAGAAATTAATCAAAAAGAAAAATGACAGGCCCTTCCACTCTCCCTGCCTTTAATTTAACCAATATTCATTTTCCACAGTAGTACATTTTCTATACACATCATGTAGACTTCAAAGTAGTGGAAAGAAAGCTCCCATGCAGATGCAATTTATCTTGAGATACTGTAAATTATATTATTTTTTGTCCATTTAAAATACGTAAGTTGTGCAATAAGAAATCATCCTGTCAAGTGTAATCACTGTCCATGTGGTTGAACTTCTGGGATCAAGAAAGTATATTTAAATTGATGCCCATCATAACTGGTGGGGCACATCTAACTCTGCTGGGAAAAAAACACATCACACAAACACTTTGCTGCTGATACATGGTCTGGGGACTCTGCCTTCTCCCCCTTCCTATCCTCCTTGCTTCCTGCCCTCCCTGCAATAGCCCTCCAGCTTGGGGGCTTGTTAGAGTAGCTGTGAAGGTTTCAGATTGCAGCCTGTGGGACTGCTGCTGGGTGTGTGGAGCACTTTGCCTGCACCCCTGGATTCTCTCTTTAAGACTTAAATGATGCTCCCCTTACAAGCCATCGTCCTCTCCTTACCTTCCTTCACTCCTGCCATTGGTTGGAGCACAGATCCTAACTCCTCCGCTCCTCTCTGAGATTGGCCTCCAGTGAGGAATTCAGGGCTTTTCCCATTTCTTCTCTGCCCACCTTCATCCAGGGTACTTCCTTCTCTTCCCTCCTTCTCAATCCCCTTTTTTGCACCATCACCACCCATCACTTTTCATGACACATTTTTTGCTTTGGCGAGAAGTCATCAGGTAAGGTTTAAAGTGTCTCTGATCTCCCTTGTTTCGTTTTGGAACAGAATTTATTCACTCTCCACAAGCCAGGGAAATGAATATTGGGTCCTCAGCCCAGCCACTCTCTGCTGATAGTGTTTTTCAGCTCGTGTTTTGATAAGGTAAAAAGAATAGTCACCAGGGTGACTCAAACTTGCCAACTCTCTATGTCTTTCATGCTTAAATTTGGAGAAAAGCCACATGAAGACATTTGTAAGCACACACGATTCTCCTGAATTGTTTTCTTTTCCTGTAATTGCTTTTGCTTTTAAAAATTTGAAGAAGTTTTAGACAAGATTCTCATTTGGTCATCCCATTGGGGTCTAGTTTGAAATCTGACAACTAGAACAAAAACAATCTTGAATTCATTGCATACTTTGGTTTTGGTGCTGCTCCTTCTCGGGATCCTCAGTGGGGTGTCAGAAAGAAGTTGGTGTGCACAGCAGATCTCTGAATTCACAGGCTTGACTTGCTGGCAAATTACTACGTTTTTCTACTTTCTGTTCAAGATGACTAAATGCCGAAATGTGGATGCATACCGAAACAAAAGCAATTCATTGTGTAAAAACAAAAATCGGACAAAGGACTTCTATCTAGAATGTATAAAACACTCTCAAAGTTCAGTAAGAAAAAAAAATACATCTCCCATGATAAAAGATTTGGACAATCAGTACATTTCACCCAAACGGATAACAAATGTAAGTGCAAAAAAGAATTTAGTGTTATAAGTCATTAGGGAAATACTAATTATAACCAAAATAAGAGGCTGTACACACATATGAATGGCTACAATAAAATGACTGGCTATACCAAGTGTCAGGAATTTTGTGGAACAGCTGGTACTCTTATACACTGCTGGAAAAAAATTTAAAATGACATAATCACTTTGGGGAAAATAAATTGTGTTTTCATAAAAGTATAAGCATACATTTATCACATGATATAGCCATTTTGTCTGTAAGTAATTACCACAGAGAAATAAGACAACATAAATGGTATGAGTATTATTTATATTAACTAAAATCTACAAGCAACCCAAATATCCATCTGTAAGTAAATGGATAAATAAGTACTGGTTTTTCATACAATGCTATATATACTATTCAGCAATGAGATAAATCTCCAAATAACTATGCTTATGTGAAAGACAAACAAAAATACTGTATATTGTTTGATACCATTAATATAAAATTCTAGAAAATGTGAGTTAATCTAATGTTACAGAATAGTCCCACATCTCTGCTCTATCTCATGTAAGTCCTATGGTAGGTTGCAAACTTTGTTAGAACACTGATTTCTCCAAGCAGTCATGCTTTTTTTAAAACATAGACTTAATTTTTAGTTGTAGATTCATACCAAAATTAAGCAGAAACAACAAAAAGTCTCCCCTCCTATACACACACACACACAGACTACTCCACCATCGGCCTCCCACACCACAGTGGTGCACGTGTTGCAATCAATGAGCCAAAATTGACACATTACTGTCACCCAAAGTCCATAGTTTACATTAGGATTCACTCTTAATGTTATATTTTCTATGAGTCTTAAAAATATATAATGACATGTATCCACCATTATAGTAGCATAGAAAATAGATTCACTCTCTATATATCCCCTGTTCCATATCCTTTTCAATGTGACATTTTACCTATCCCCAGCAGAAGAGACAGTGGGAAGATTCTGAGTTCAATTGTCAAAATGCCTTGAATGTTTATGCTTGTCTGTCTTGGAGGCCTGTCCAACTACCATCTTCAAGCTTTCATACTAGTGGGTGACAGATCATGTGGAGCAGAGATGAACCCTTCTGAGGCATCCTAGAACTGGATCGCCCCCTGTCAAACTCTGGAAAGTGACCACAGATGTACGAGTCAAAAGCAGAAGAACCACCCAGCAGAGTCCACTCCAAATTACCAAGCTGCAGAATTTTGAGCTATACAAATGGCTACTGGTTTAAGCCACAAAGTTGTGGGGTGTTACATTTCACAGCAAATATATCTTACTGATACAGTCTCCTATACGCCATCCCCACCTTTGTAAATAGATACTATGAAGTTAAATTCTCAGGTGATATTCTAGTATGACATCAATTTCTTCCTGTTCCTGATTAATATATTGATGATTGGTAAAATGCTTAGGATATTATCCCAGAAAATGCAAAAGGATACCTTCCTCCTCAACACTATTTATTTTTCTTTACCTAGGTCAGTTGTTTCCTATAAAACTTTTTCATTACTACCATAAACTTCCAAGATCCAAGTTATCTTTACTTACTTTCCTGGATGGTAAATAGAAATATTTTGGTCTATTTCAGGTTCACTTTTTGATGTTGTCATTTTGTACACCAGGCCATTTTGTATTAATTCTCTGAGTTTGTTCAAATTTGGGAATATTGAAAGCATTAATTTCTAGGTTAAGGCTAGAGGCTTTCTATCTCAGAGGATACTGGAAAAGACTCCAATTATCCTTCTTATTAGACCACACACTGTCTAATCTTTCTATATTTGTGATAGAACATAGAGATACCTAGCACACATTTTATAACACATAAGTCAAAGTAGTTTGTGTTATTTTTTGAAAAAGAAAATAAGTAAATGAGCCAATTTACTACTATTCATTCATCACAGATACCAAGAATGAGGACATATCACATTATATATAGAAGTTTAAAATGCAAAATATTGGTAGTGGTAGAAAGTATATATAACTCATTCTTAGCTAATTTCTTCCACTGGCACTAATAAGTTAATAATTGAAGAAAATGGTTTGAAGAGGTATAATACTTATCTTTTATTTAGTGTTCAAGGGTTCTACTCAGTGGATAACTCCTGTTTTCAAAAAGGTAATTGAAATACATCATAAAATACCATTTGGTTATTCAATAGTAGGAATCACACTGAGAGAAACTGTAAGATACCTATTCAAGATCTGAGTCATCAAGATTTATATATGCAAAGATTTTATTGACCTCAAAGTCAATGGAACTTCAGGCAGAAATTTTGCCTGAGCAAACACAGCTGAATCAGGACCTAAATGAATTAATTTAGTGCCTTTCTGCAATATAGATTGGCAATCTTCCAGATGTAAGTTGAAAGGAGTCTGGTTTCTAAATGTAAAACTGAATTGCTAGCTATTTCTCCTTAGCAATATAAAAAGAAATATAAATCTGTTGTCAAGGGACGCAGAGATTCGCTAGCATAGAATAACTTTATCCAACCTTTAAATTAAACCCAATGCTTCAATTTTGGCTTAAAGTTTTGGTTTTTGATGTCCCTACAGAGTTTTATTGGTGTCAAAAGGATATTAATTTAGGGACAAACCTATAGGTCTAACAAGTTAGGAAAATGGAGACTAAAGCAGGGCATATTGTAACGGGAGGCAAGGTGCAAGGATAAGAACAAGTGAAGGGCTTGAAAATGGACAGGGTACAAGAACAGGGTGAAATTATTTAAATTTAAACAGATTGATCTAGGTCATTGGTATATAGTAGCTAATGAGAACTAAGATTTGTTAACTTAAAATGAGTCATACATCTTTTACAGGCTTTATTTAATACTCATTGACCTTATGAATTAGGTAGTATTAATATCCCCAAAAGATAAATGAGGGAACGAAACTAAGAGAAATTAAGAAACTCATCCAAAGTCCTATAAGTAGTTAGTGTTAGAGTCAAGACTCAAATCCAGAGCACATGACCACAGAACTCATGATCTTTATGAGTACATAATATTTCCTCTCGAACATAAGTCCATCTTTGACAACTGATAAAGACTGACAAAGAACTAGGCTGACTATATCAATGTTTTGTAACATTTAAAAATATTTTCAAAAGTCCATATCACTGGAAAATAAATGGTCTGTGGAGGAAAGGATAAAACAGGAGGTTGGAAACTGTCTCCTCCCTGCTAGGGAAGCCAGGAGGAAAGAATGACCCAGAGAACCTTCAAGTAAACATTCTAGTAATTTGAAGCAGATCTGCTAGTAAACATGCTAAGGGCTTTTTAGAAGTGGAAAAAGAAGTCTCTATCTGTAAAATGACTTCATAAAGATCAAAACTGATATCTTCAGGTTTTAAATAAACATGGCATTTGTAAATTTATGGGATTAATTGGCTAGAGAATGGGGGACAATCTTACAAACTATGTGACTTAAGGATTACAAAGCATAGATGTCCCAACACTGAAAAGGTTCCCTTTGTGATCAGCATTTCCACATACATTAGTGTTATTCTGAAACCAAAATGTTTCCTGATGTAGAAAAACAGGAAATACTTTTGAGAATTAAAGTTTTTACACTTTACTAGGAAAACAAATATTTTATAGATGTTTTTCATTTTCCACCATATTTTATATCAGTAAAACTTGAGGTTGAATAATATCTATGATTCACATAATTATTTTAATTCAACTTGTCAAACTAAAAGTTGGCAGGGATGGAATTATCTTTTACAACTATGAATCATAGTATCTTAAAATAATATTTAATTAAAAAGGGCAATGAAAAAGTGAATATGATATTTTTCATTGTACTCAATTTATAAATAGTCTAATAATAAGATGTCTAAGCTGAGCATAAATTTTTAAATAAGACTTTTTTTGATTGTGTGGCTTTTATACTTTGAATATTAATTTTAAAACAAAAAATGGGAGGTAATGGGGGAAATGGCAAGAAGTTGATGCTGGTATAGCTCTCTATATCTTTGGTATGAAGAGGTGAAAATCTTGAGACAAGTTATAAGGGAAAGTAAAGTATTGCCATTGTTATCTGGAGTATGCAGGCTTATCTTGAAGAATTTTCTAAGTAAATAAGAATAGACTATCAAATAGAAGAAACATATTTTTAATGCCTATTGTTATAAATAGAAGCTCTATTGAAATCTAGAAGAGCAAAAGGAAAATAATTAAAACTGATTCCTCCTATTATTGGATATCCTTCTAATGCCATCACTATATGGTATAGCAAAGGGTCTGTAGGTTTATAAATATAATTAGATGAAAATTGGATGAGAAAATATTTAATAATGCTTTTTTGAAACCCCCCACATAATGTGGTACCGGCAGAAAGCAAATTGTCCAGAGAAGGAGGTGAATGCAGGCTTATTCTTTTGCAGAAAATGTTGAAAGACAAACTGTTAAAAGTTATATGGGCAGGACAGGTGCAGTGGTTCATGCCTATAATCCTGGCACTCTGGGAGGTCAAGGCAGAGGACCCCTTGAGGTCAGAAGTTTGAGACCAGCCTGAGCAAGAGGGATACCTCATCTCTACAAAAAATAGAAAGAATCAGCCAGGCATGGTAGCCCATGCCTGTAATCCCAGCTACTTAGGAGGCTGAGGTAGAAGGATCCTTAAGCCCAGGAATCTGAGTTGTAGTGAGCTATGATGACTCCACTGCACTCTATCTTTTTTTTTTTCTGTCTCAAAAAAAAAAAGTTATATAAGCAATATTATATAAGAAATTATTTACTTCTTATGTGCAGAGGTTGGATTGGAAAGAAAAACATTAAGTAAAAGGCCTGAAATGACCCCTCCCTGCTCGGGACATCCAAGAAAACAAAGGCCCTCACGCTCTCCTGGAAAACATATTAATGACTTTGTTTAAAAGCTCATGAAGTTGGTAATGGAATTTTACAGGGGAAAGAGGAATCTATTTAAAAAATCTTTTAGTAGGATATATCAGTTGTTCCTAGACTGTGCATAATAAACCTACAATGTATGGGGTTTTGACGCATATCTGGCTGAAAAATGGGAGCAATGAAGTAAGGAGAGTGTACAATGAGATGTTCTTGAAGAGAAATGGCCCCCTTGCTGGACCATCTTACTTCATATGCAACTCAAAATCTTGCCTGTCTTTCCAAAACCAAAACATGCCCTAATTTGTAAGAAAATTGACACTTTTTTGACCATATCTGATTATTTGTCTTGCTTATAAAAAAGTCTTTGTCTGATGCTCACTTGCACATTTTACAAAGCTGTAACATTTCCTTGTTTTCTCTAAACTTTTAAATATCTAATGAAATACATTACATAGTATATAATGTCAGTTAGTCTCATCAATAACCTCCTCCCATTTCTTTACAATCTTAATTGTCATGTTCTCAGACAAACCATGCTCAACACTTTGATTTTGTCTGTTTTTAGATTCCTTTGTCTAAACAACATGATTGTATAATATTTTATATAATATTATAGATAATATTATATCAAATTTTGACTTATGGCTATGGAAGAAAAAAATTTTATTTCTTCCCCTGGTCCTCTTCCATCACCACACATATTATATAAATCTTATTCTAAGAAATGGATAAATTGCAAATATTAACTAAGTAAATTTTTAATTTTATTATAATACATGGTCATTGACAAATGGACCATCTAATGTGCTATGATTGAATTAAATTTTTTCACACATTTTGTGTCCTTCAGTGCTAAGAATGACATTGTTTTTAATTGTTCATTTATATTTACTGATCCCTAATACTTTCTCTAAAGTATTACTTTAATATATTCAGACACATTAGAGACTCTATATCAGTTTCATTTTCTTCTCAGAGAAATTTCTCCTAGAATTCATTCTATTCTGGACTAGAGACCTCCAAACTCGTTCTTATCCTTGAAGTTCCCTCCACCACTATCTCCCTGGAAATTGGCCTCATTTGTTTGGTGGAACACGTTCTTCATCATTTTCCATAGAAAGGAGATGTGGGAGGTAACGTTTATGAGATCTTGAATGCTTGAGAATATATTTACTTTACATAAGGGTAAATATATTTACTTTATTGATGCATTAGGTAGGTTATGAATTTCGTATTTCTTTTTCTCTCTAAATTTCTGCAGCATTTTTTTCACTTCCTTTTCAGAACCACTGCTAATATTGAGATATTTGATGAAACTTTAATTCCCAAATAAACATGTTTTTTTTTTACTCCCTTCTGGGAGATTTTAAGATCTCATATTATCCTTTTATTCTATATGCCTTTTATTCTGGAAATTCATATACTCCAAGTCTGAGATACTTGACTGTTACAGTATTATAATGCCATATCTTGTTTATATTTTCTCTGACATCTCTCTATGGCATTACTACCAGTCTTTTATTGAATATACTTCACTAATCTTCAAAGTTTCCTATTTTTGCTTATGTATTATAGCATTTTACAAATATTTCTGCGACATTTATTTGACATTTAATTCTAACCATGATATTTTACTTTTGAAAATCTATTATTATACATATTTCACTGCTGAAGAAACAGTTTCCATACCTATTTTTGCAGCATAATTTTTTTTATGTGAAGGTAATAACAATTATTTCTCTGATAAAGATACTTATTAGGCAACAAAGTTCAAAAAATATGGATTCTGCTGTAGTTAGGTCTGCTATAACAAACCACTGAGTGACTTATAAACACTAAAAATTAATTTCTGGAGGTTCTGGGGATTTGGAAGTCCACTACCACATCACTGGGCAATTTGGTGTCTGGCAAGAGCTCACTTACTGGTTCACAGACCCCATTCATCTGGCTGTGTCCACACTTGGAAATAGTGGGGAGCTCTCCATTATATCATGACCTAATCACTGCTCAAAGACCCATCTGAATATGATTGCATTGGGAATTAGATTTCAACATGTGTATTTTGAGGAGTTTCAAACATTCAGTCTTTATAATATCATATTTACATTTTTATATATTTCCTGACTCAAGTTACTTTAATTAATCCATTGGCCCACATTCTTAAAATGTATCTCATTTGAACAATATATTTTCATTATGTTACCTTCTTATGATAGGTACTCTAAACAACCTCATTTAAAAAACAAAGTTTAAAATTCTTTTAAATTAAATAGCCACAAACATTCTTTACAATCTTACTGTCTGGTACTCTTATATAAAATCTTCTCATTAATACAAATTAATTGAATGTAGTATAAATATATATAATGTAGATTACATATTCTATTACTATTGCAACATATTTGGTTATTATAAGGATTAGGTGCTGGATATTGCAGGAAATAATTGGAAGTGCTATATGTAAGCAGTTAGAACAGGGAGATGTTTTCCTTATAATTGTCAATATGTATTCATATATTAATTTTATTCATGTTAGAAGAATAATAGAGAGTGGGAAGAATGTAAAAAAAGGAAAAAGGAATGTAAAAAATTTTGCTGACCAGCCTGTCTGCTAAGTTGTCCTAGTCTGGGCAAAATGGATGTTCATCAGGTAGAAAAGACAGTTGCTATAAATCAAATCCTGTCAGGATAAGGTCCTGGATGTCAGATTGTGTTTATCAAACATGCTGTAGGTTAATAAAAAAATTCAGTGTAATGTCCTACACACAGCAGGAACTTAAAAATGAATACCCACCTACAGCTAAGAACACACAGATTCCCTTTGACAGGAATATGTAAGCATTCAGCCTACTCTTAGGCCCTCTTCTTGTTTGAAGTATTTTCTTGCTTCCTCTAGGCAAATCTTTTTGGTTGTTGTTTTCTTTTTTTTTATTTTATAATTTTTATTTCAAAATATTAAGGTATACAAGTGTTCTTATTACATGGATGAATTGCATAATGCTGAAGTCAAGGCTTGTAGTCTGCCCATCACCAAAATAGTGTACACTGTACCTGATAGGTAAGCTTGTATCCCTCACCCACCCCACCTACCCCTTTCCTAGATTCCAGTGTCTAGGACAACTGGATGAAGTTATACAACATAAAGTTATACAACTTTTTGACCATATGTACCCATCGATTAGCTCCCACTTATTAGTTAGAACATGTGATGTTTGTTTTTCCATTCCCAGGATACTTCACTTAGGATAATGTTCTCCAGTTCTATCCAAGTTGCTGAAAATGACATTATTTCATTCCTTTTTATGGCCAAGTAGTACTCCATGGTATCTATTAATATTTCTGTGGTATTAGTTGTAATGTCTCCTTTTTCTATTCTGTTTCTGTTTAATCTAGCTAGTGGCCTATCGATTTTGTTTATCTTTACAAAGAACCAACTTTTTGTTTTGTTTTGTGGATGCTTTGTATTTTCTTTTGATTTTTGGTTTCCATTTCATTTATTTCTGCTTTGAGTTTTGTTATTTCTTTGCTTCTGCTAGCTTTTGGTTTGGACTGTTCTTTCTTTTTCTAGTTTCTTGAGGTGTGACATTAGGTTATTCATTTGTGATCTTTCTGTCTTTTTTTTTTTTTTGAGAGCATCTGGCTCTGTTGCCTGGGCTAGAGTGCCATGACATCAGCCTAGCTCACAACCTCACACTCCTGGGATCAAGCGATCCTCCTGCCTCAGCTTCCCAAGTAGCTGGAACTACAGGCATGTGCCACCACACCTGGCTAATTTCTATTTTTAGTAGAGATGGGGTCTCATTCTTGCTCAGGCTGGTCTTGAGCTCCTGACCACAAGCCATCCTTCCACCTCAGCCTCCCAGAGTGCTAGGATTACAGGCATGAAGCCACTGAGCCTGGCCTCTTTCTGTCTTTTTGATATAAACATTTAGGGCTGTGACTTTCCCCTTAGCACTGCTTTTTCTGCATCCTTTAGATTTGGAGACTTATGTTACATTTGTCATTCAATTCTGAAAATGTTTTGATTTCCATCTTGATTTCTTCAATAACCCAAGGATCATTCAACAGCTACTTGTTTAATTTTCATGTATTTGTGTAGTTTGCAGAGTTCCTCTTGGAATTCATTTCTAGTTTTATTCCACGGTGATCTGAGAAGATATATGGTATGATTTCAGTTTTGCTAAATTTACTGAGACTCATTTTATGGCCTAACATATGATCTATCTTGAAAAATGACACAGGTGTAGATGAAAAGAATGCATATGCTGCAGTTTGTGGGTAGAAATTCTATAAATTATGTTAGTTCGATCTGTTTTAGAGTCCCATTTAAATCAAGTGTTAATTTCTTGATTTTCTGCCTTGATGATCTGTCTAGTTCAGTCAGTGGAGTGTTGAAGTCCCTGGCTATTATGATGTTGTTGTTTATTCTTTCTTTAGATCCAGTAGAATGTGCTTTATGAATCTGGGAGCTTCTGTGTTTGGTGCACATATATTTAAGATTGTTATATCTTCTTGTGGTACTTGCAACAAAGAGCCAGCTGCAGTGGTGTTTGGGGGGCCTGTGACCACCTCTAATCAATCAGGAGAAGTGCTGGGATGCCCCAGGTGATGGGAGGGGTTCTGGAGTTCCCAGAGGCCTCATTATTCTCCACCACAGCAGAGGTGAGTGGAAGGGTGAGGCTGGGTCGTGCTGGGTCAGGTGAGCCTTCATTCAGGCCTCACAAAGGTGTGCACAAGAGCTATCTCATCAGAGACAAAGGGTTGGCTCCAAGGCCTCTGGGGAAGGCCACCAGGGAGGGGCTGAAGCAGTTCCCAAAGCCAAAAAGTCTACTCTTGGGGAAGCAGCAGTCTGGAATTTACAGACTGGCAGATGAGAGTGGATTTCACTCTTTTCCCTCTTCCCTTGCCCCACAGATCTCCTTCTGGCATCTGTCTACAAATAGCAGCCCAAGCTGGCTGAGCTCACCAACAATGGTGTTGCTGGCTGGGAGCTTCCTGGCCAGGATCCCTCCCTGTACCAAAGGCACAGCTTTTCTGTTGGGGAAGGGGTGCTCCACCAGTGGGGCTAAGACCCACACTATAACTTTCTTTTAGTTACACCCATGTGTGTTTCCTCACCTAGGAAGATTAGTTCACAAATCTTCACTCAGTGCCCCCAGCAACATGATTGAGTCCTGAGGTTGTAGGATCTGGCTTGCAGCTGTGCGCTCTAATCCTCCAAATTCAATCCTTGGCACAGCCAGGGAGAAGCATCCTAGTCTCATGTGCCCCATGGAGTACTCAAGCAGGCTTACTGTCCCAGGGTATTTCCTGTTCTGGAGTAGCCAGCACCGGTGAGGGTCAGCAAGCAGGGAGCTCACAGTCAAAGCACCCCTTGGTGTTCTGAAGGTCTTTAAGAGGAAAGGCATGAATCCTTGGTGGGTGTGTCAATGGAGGCAAAGCAGCCACTCCAGAGAGCTCCAGCTCAATCATCTCTGGGGACACTGGCACTGACTCACGTGGGAACGGCCACAGCTCTGTCAGCAGCTCTAGGGAGGAGGAGGAGAAGTGTCTGAATAGAGGAGAGCTGGCACTCTGGTCCCCTTTGTCCAGAGGTGTTCCCTTGGTTTGCTGCACTCTCTTCTCCCCTGAAGGCAGGCAGTCTTGAATGTCCAAGCTTTTGGATCACACAATTCCCCAGGATCACTGGCTACCTCTGGCCACTGTGGTCTGGGCAGGAGTTGGGAAATGTTTGTGTGGGGACCAGTGACAAGAAAACTGAAGGGCTGAAACTCCATGGGGAGGAAAAAGGCACACACATGATCGATCAAAAATCAATATGTCCCCTGCTACCTAGGCTTGAGTCTGTGGTGAGGGAGAGTGACCCCAAGGGGGTTGGCAGCTTAGTGCTCTGTTGGCAAGAAGCACCAAGTTCACTGGCAGCAGCAACTTTTGGAATAATGAGGGTAGAGAAGATGTGCAGCATTTTGGGAGCCTGCAGTCTGCCAGAGGTGTGAAGGGAGGGAATACAAACACTCCTGCCACCCTCTAGATGTCTCAGGATGGAGCTCTGTGGAAGTCTCACTCCTTCTTGTTCTGCTCCACGATTCCTTGCTGTGGCTTCTCTGGTGGATGCTGGCACTTTTCCCTCAGAATTACAAGGAAATGGTTTTGTTTTTGTTTTTGTTTTGTTTTGTTTTGTTTTCCATCTAAAACTTTTTCTTTTTTCTGAGAGAATCTGGCAACTGATATCTCTAGTCAGTCATCCTACCTCCTGTTGTTATTTCCTACTAACTTGCTCTTCTACTGCAACATTCGTTTTTATGTTGCTCATTGCAACTGCACTTGTCAGCAAATTGTGTAGGCTATAAAATAATGTACATATATGTATAATATTTACACAAATATATCAAACTATTGGAACATGACACATATATATACTAATGTATGTGTAATATATACGTGGTATACATACCACTATATCATTAAAGATTTAATCAAAAACGGCCAGTACCTAAGAATAAATAAATTGCAAAATGTGCACCATCTCTATGTGGAAAACTACCAGGCTGGTGAAAACTACAAAACAATACTGAGATAACTTAAAGAAGACCCAAATTAATGGGGAAATAAGTGTTCATAGATTGAAAGACTGGCTCTTATTTATATTTCAATTCCTCTCAGATATTTCTATAGATTCAATGCATTCCAAATCAAATGCATTCTTTTGTAAGAAACTTGCTTGCTTATTCTAAAATTTGATGGAAAAGCAAAGAATCTAAAATAGCCATAACAATGCTGAAAAAATAAAATAAAAAGAATATATTTGGAGGACTTACTTAACCTGAATATTTATGGAAACAGTATATTAATCAAGAGAGTAAGATATTGATAGAAGAACAAAAAGATAAATGGAAGATAATTGAAAGTCCAGAAATAGATTTTCTTATATGTGGTCAATTGAATTTGGACTATGGCCACAAGATAACTAAATGGTAAATGAAAAACAATTTTTAATAAATGGTGCCAGAACAACTATACGATCATGAAGAAAAAAAATAACCTTGACCTCTAATTTAAAGTAAATATAAATATTAATAAAAAATGAATTGTAGACTTAATTAGAACTGTTAGAACCATAAATTCTCTATGGAGAAAAACTATCTTCACACCATAGGGTTAAATAAGATTTTTTAATAAGGATAATCTAATCATGAAAGAACAAAATATTTTTGGATTTTATCAAAATAAAAGAGAGCTTCTAACAAAAAGGCAGCAGGAAGGAAGCAAAAGACAAATAAAAGACAATGAAAAAATTATGTGCCATTTCATAAATCCCAGAAATGACTGATATAATATATTTCAGAAACCCCCTACATATTTATAATACACATATGAACTGAAAAATTAGTTGTGGATAGTACACATGTAATGTTGTACAACATCTTTCTTTTCAGCAGAAAAAAACTACTAAATAAAACACTATAATGGCTTAAAGGAAATATTAAATGACAATATCAAATATTGTCAATAGGGTACAACTGAAACTTTCATGCATTTTTGATTGGAGTATAAAATTTTATATCAACTTTTAATATTTTTTATTTATCTAAATAATTGTTGAGAATATTCATACCAGCCTTAATCATAACAGCTAAACATTGGAAACTACCCAAATAGTCATCAAAAGAAGAATAGGTATTAAAATTTTGGTATTTTTATACATTGGAATATTGCTCACTAATAAAAAGAAATGAGTTATGCATACAGGTTACAAAGTAAATTAATCTTAAAAGCATTAAGTTGAACAAAAGAAAGCAGACACAAAAATATATAATCCACAATTCCATTTATATGAAGTCAAAAATAGACAAAACTAATTTATTGTGTTAGGAATGAGAAATTGATTACTTCTGTTTGAGTGGAGAATGGACTGGAAAGCAGTAGGAAATTTCTTGGAAGATGAAAATATTCTGCATCTTGTTTTGGGTGGTTTGCCTACTGCCACAACATATCAAAATGGATATTTGCATGTAATTTTACTTCAATAACAATATGTTTTGGGGGTGGAGCAAGATGGCAGATGAGAAACACTGCCAGACATAGTGTCTCTGCAGAAAAAACAGCTTCTAGAAGATATTAGAAGAAAGGAGCAAGCAGACAACCATACATCGGATGGGAGTCGGAAGGAGGGGTACCAGAGACTACGGGAGACTCCATGGGAGGAGGTTGCTGAGGAGAACCAGGAGAAGAGACCTCCCAAGTGAGTAGTTTGGAGACCAGCAGCAAGGGTAGGTGGAGCAGTTAAATTTCACCTGCCTTGCATCTCAGATTGTTGGTGGGCTCCCCAGCGGTTGGACAGACCTGCGGACACCAGCCCAGAGACAGCCGCCGCCAGCAAGGGGTAAGCCTGTAGTGAATGCTGCACCAGGCTCCCAAATCCCTCAGGGCACCTTCCTGTGCACAGACCAGACCATGTGGTAGGCGCCATATTGCTGCACTCTCCCCTCCCCTGTCCCTATCCACTGCTGCCGAGAGAGTCAATATAGCCACCAGCCAGAGGCATCTCCAGGGAATAGGACCTTCCTTTTTGAGGCCCTACAGCTGACTGAGGGGTACTCAGACTGGGAGCTCCCTACCAGCCAGCCCTCCCAGGTGCTGCTGGCCTGGTGATTCCAGGAGAATGGGGCAGACCCTGAAGCTGAGAGACAATGATCCAGCTTGGGCTCCCTGTGGGGGAATTAGGACTGGCACTCCTCTCGCTGGTGGGGTCAGGAATTGAACTCTGGGGCACAGGGGTCAGACCTGCAGACCAGATTCCACACACCCAGGTATCTCATTGCCCGGGGCAGAGAAGGTATATTCGGAACTGAGCCTACTAAGGTGTGTGCACCTTCAGGGGCAGATCAGCATGCTTGAGGGCAACCCTGCTCCCAAAGGGGGGCTGTGTACCCAGCCCAGGTGGCTACCCTGCGCAGGGAACCTCCTGGCCTGCATCACAGCCAGGGGAGACCCGGTGGCGGGACATCTGGCCTGCTGACAGAGGCCCAGGAGAAGCCGCAGAGTTTGGGATGGTGGAAAGGAGCAAGGCCTGCTCCAGACTGCAGGTCTCAGGCAGCCTCACCCCAACACACAGACTTTCTGACTGAGTGGGGCCATCCCAGCCCCTCCCTGACAGCTTTTGCCAGAAGCAGAGAACAGGACTTTGACCCCTGCTAACAGCATTTGTGGTGCTTGAGTGCAGGCTTACCCAAACCAGCCCTGCCCAGACTCACTCTCAGACCAGCCCTCACTGAGGTGGAGAATAAGGACACA
>VBSM01003039.1:17964982-17980240 GCA_008086735.1 Cheirogaleus medius
ACAAAGAAATAATGGACTTAAACAGGTCTCTAGAACAAATGGGACTGACTGACAATTACAGGACATTCTACCCAAAAAACCACTGAATATACATTCTTCTCATCAGCTCATGGGTCATTCTATAAGAGTGACCATATCCTAAGACACAAAGCATGTCTCAAACAATTTAAAAAAATAGAAATTATACCATGTATCTTTTCAGATCACAATGGAATAAATGTAGAAATCTACCTTAACAGGAACTCTCATTTCTACACAAAGCCATGGAAACTAAACAACCTTCTGCTGAACACTCATTCATAAACGAGGAAATCAAGATGGAAATCAAAAGATTCTTTGAACTAAATGACAAAGGAGACACAAGCTATCCAAACCTGTGGGACACAGCTAAAGTGGTCCTGAGAGGAAAGTTTATTTCCATAAATGCCTATATCCAAAAGTAAAAAAGATCACAAATAAACAATCTAATGAATCAACTCAAAGAGCTGGAAAAGGAAGAATAGACTGACCCCAAACCCAGCAGAAGAAGTGAAATCATTAAGATCAAATCAGAACTAAATGAAATTGATGACAGGGAAACTATACGGAAGATTAATGAAACAAAAAGTTGGCTCTTTGAAAAAATAAACAAGATTGACACACCTTTGGATAGACTAATGAAAAGCAGAAAAGAAAAATCTGTAATAAGCTCCATTAGGAACAATAAAGGAGAAATTACGATGGATGCCACATAGATGCAAGATATAAGTTATGAATACTACGAAAACCTTTATGCACACAAACTGGAAAAAGTGGAGGAAATAGATAATCTCTTAGAAACATACAGCCTCCCTAGGCTCAACCAGGAAGAAATAGAATTCCTGAACAGACCAATATCAAGTACTGAAATTGAAACAGCAATAAAAAACCTTCCTAAAAAGAAGAGTCCTGGACCAGATGGTTTCACACCCGAATTTTACCACACCTACAAAGAAGAGCCAGTGCCTATCCTGCAGAAATTATTCCACAACATCGAGAAGAATGGATTCCTCCCCAACACATTTTATGAAGTGAACATAACCCTGATACCAAAACCAGGAAAGCATGCAACAAAAAAAGAAAGATACAGAACAATATCCCTTATGAATATAGATGCCAAAATTCTCAACAAAATACTGGCCACCGAATCCAGTTGCTTGTCAAGAAAATAATCCATCACAACCAAGTGGGCTTCATTCCATGGATGCAGGGATGGTTCAACATATGCAAATTTATAACTGTAATTCACCATATAAACAGAAGCAAAAACAAAGACCATATGATACTCTCAAAAGACGCAGAAAAAGCATTTGACAAAATTCAACACCCTTTCATGATAAGAACGCTAAACAAAATAGTTATAGACAGGTTTACCTAAAAATGATACAAGCTATATATGACAAACCCACAGCCAATATCATACTGAATGGGGAAAAATTGAAAGCATTCCTACTTAGAACTGGAACAAGACAAGGTTGCCCACTATCTCCACTTCTATTCAACATAGTGCTGGATGTCCTTGCTACAGCAATCAGACAAGAGAGCGGAATTAAGGGCAACCAAATGGGAGCAGAAGAGATCAAACTCTCACTCTTGGCTGATGACATGATATTATACCTAGAAAACCCCAAGGATTCAACACAGAGACTCCTTGAATTGATAAATGAATTTGGTGAAGTCTCAGGATACAAACTCAATACAGACAAATCAGAGGCATTTATATACGCCAACAACAGTAAAAGCAAGAACCAAATCAAAGGCTCAATTCCCTTCAAAATAGCAACAAAGAAAATAAAATACCTAGGAATATATTTAACTAAGGAGGTAAAAGACCTGTACAGGGAGAATGATGAAACACTGAAGAAGGAAATAGCAAAGGATGTAAACAGGTGGAAGAACATACCATGTTCATGGGTCGGCAGAATCAACATTGTTAAAATGTCTATACTACCCAAAGTGACCTACACAGTCGATTCAATCCCTATTAAAATACCATCATCATTTTTCACAGACATAGAAAAAATAATTTTACACTTCGTATGGAACCAGAGAGGACCCTGTATAGCAAAATTAACCCTAGGCAATAAAAACAAAATAGGACGTATCAATTTACCTGACTTCAAACTATACTACAAGGCGAAAGTAATTAAAAGAGCTTTGCATTGGCACAAGGACAGGGACATTGACCAGTGGAACAGAACAGAGAACCCAGATATAAAACCATCCTCATATAGCCAACTAATGTTCAACAAAACAGACAAAAACATACACTGGGGAAAAGAATCCTTATACAATAAATGGTGCTTGGAAAACTGGATAACCACATGTAGAAAACTGAAATAGGACCCACACCTTTCACCTCTCACAAGAATCAACTCATGCTGGGTAACAGACTTGAAACTTAGGTGTGAAACTATTAGAAACCTGGAGGAAAACATTGGAAATACTCTTCTAGACATTGGCCTAGGCAAAGAATTTATGAAGAAGACCCCAAAGGCAATCACAGCAGCAAATAAATAAATAAATAAATGGGACCTGATCAAATTAAAAAGCTTCTGTACAGCCAAAGAAACAGTTATGAGAGCAAACAGACAACCCACAGAATGGGAGAAAATTTTTGCAAGCTGCCCATCCAATAAAGGGCTGATAACTAGAATGTATTTAGAACTCAGGAAAATCAACAAGGAAAAACCAAACAACCTTATCAAAAAGTGGGCAAAGGACATGAACAGAAATTTTTCAAAAGAAGACAGAACAATGGCCAACAAACATATGAAAAAATGCTCAACATCTCTAATCATCAGGGAAATGCAAATCAAAACTGCAATGAGATATCACTTATCTCCGGTAAAAATGGTCTTTATCAAAAATTCCCCAAACAATAAATGTTGGTGTGGATGCGGAGAGATAGGAACACTCCTGCACTGCTGGTGGGACTGCAAACTAGTTCAGCCTCTGTGGAAAGCAATATGGAGATACCTTAAAGCGATACCAGTAGATCTACCATTTGATCCAGCAATCCCATTGCTGGGCATCTACCCTAAAGATCAAAGGGCACTCTACAAAAGGGACACCTGCACTTGAATGTTTATAGAAGCATAGTTCACAATTGCAAAGTTGTGGAAACAACCCAGGTGCCAATCAATACAGTGGGGATTAACAAATTGTGGTATATATATACCATGGAGTACTATTCAGCTTTAAGAAACAATGGTGATATAGCACCTCTTGTATTTTCCTGGATTCAGCTGGAACCCATTCTACTAAGTGAAGTATCTCAAGAATGGAAAAACAAGCACCACATGTACTCACCAGCAAATTGGTATTAATGGATCAACACCTAAGTGGACATATAGGAATAACATTTATTGGGTGTTGGGCAGGTGGGAGGGGGAAGGAGGGGATGGGTATATACAAACATAATGGGTGAGATGTGCAACGTTTGGGGGATGGTCATGCTTGAGGCTCTGCCTTGAGGGGGGAAGGGGGGCATGGGCTATATACATAACCATAATATTTGTACCCCCATAATATGCTGGAATAAAAAAAAGGAAAAAAAAACAATATGTTTTGCTATTAAAATTAGAGAAAAACTATAATTATCTCCTTCATCATTAAACATAGTATGTTGTTTTATTGATTTTATTATTGTTTACTAAAGTAATATATGTTCATCACACATAGTTTTAAAAACATGCAACAATCTTTAGATGAACATAAATAATCATTTCTCATCGCAGAGAGAATACTATTTAATAACATTTTTGGTAAAATTGCAACTGTTTTTTTGTCCTTTGAAGTTGGAAATATATATACCTACTATCCATATGCTTTTTCCTTGTTAATATATTTTACAACTTCATGTTACTAAATATTCTTATAAGCATGTTTTTGAATCTGTACAATATACTATTTTTAGTACATTATAATTTATTAAGAATTCCCTTTTGAGATATCCAGTTTGTTTGCAGTTTTGTCAAACTTCTTTATAGAGTAGTTCCGATTGCTGTTTCTGCTCACTTGTGACACAGGCACTTCTCAACTGATTATAATTTGGTCTTCACTCCCATCACTTCTCTGAACATGAGGTGGTGAATGTAATCAGCGATCTCCTTTTAGCTAAATTCTTATCTTACTTAATACTCTCTGTGGCATTTGGCAAAGTTCAACCTCCTCTTTTTCTCAAAGTTGTCTGTTCCATTGACTCCAGCGATTCAAATCTTACTCAGCTTTCCTCTGTGGATGTTTTTTCACCGTGTATTTAATATATTCTTTTTCCACTATCCATCTTTCATAGGTTGACCTTCAGGTTATCTCTTGCACTTCTGCTATTTTTATATCTTTATATTTTCTGGGTTATATTAACTGAATGGCATTATCTACTTCCATATCTTCAACTACAAACTGTTATAGTAGTGACTTTCAAATCTTTTTAAAGGTTTTTTAACACCTCTTATGGAAGCCCTGGTCCACTGGCCAACACTTGTAAGCATTTAAAAAAATAAAACTTTTAAATTCCCACAATTTGTTTTTATTCTTATATTTCCTACATGATAGAGATCTGTTGGCAGAAATCATTACTGATACCTTTAATTCACTTCCATTTGGTGACATCTTAGTAGTATTTCTTGTCAACCCAAATAAGTGACTGAGGCAAAAGTCTCAATCAACGGAGGTTTATTAAGCCAACGTTAAGGATGCTCCTGGGAAAAACATGAAGCACAGGCAGACCTGTGGTTGTTCTTCTGAAGGGGAATTTGTAAGCTTCAGCATTAAAGGCACACAGAGAGAATGAAAAAGAGCGGGGAAGGGGCGCTGGTGATGAGACACAATGGTTATATTCCTTGTGAGGCCCAGGAAATCTACATTTTACATAAAATAATGGGAATGTTAGAAAAGAAAAAGGGAGTGAAGGAAGCATCAATTATGTAGATGTCCCTAGGTAGGTGGAAAGATGTCTGATCCTATAGTGTCTCCTTCTCTGTTACATGTAAAGGTGTACTTGTAATTCATTAATTAGTGTAGAATCAAATAGACTTTAGTTTTAAGTGGTAGACATAGCCTGTGGACCTAACGTTACAATTTTCATGTCCTTGCTTATGGGAGGTCGGTAATATATTTCCTTAATGAAAGATCTCTAGGGCCAATCTTTACAGATGCCTGAGGGCTTTACCTTTCCTTTTGCTTAAGGAGTTGAGGGGAGTTGCCATGAGATTTTGACCTTCTTTTTACAGCATAAATGTATGTTTTCCCCTTTATTTTTATTATCAATTCTGGCTCTCATCTCTCTTGTGAGTTATTGCAAAAGACTCTGAACTTATATTCAATTTTGTCTTCATTAAGTAGGTGAAAACATTTTTGATATTTTCTTCCAAGTTTTGTTCACTTGTGATCTTGAAGATAGAGTCCTACCTCATATACACCACTTCTACTTAAGAAGAAGTACGGGTTCTCAGTCCAACTCTATGACTCAGTGGGCTAGATAACTTCAGTTCATGATGGGAAGCTCGGAACATGTGGTCATTTGGAGCTCTATAATTATACATTCTGTCTCTATTAGAAACTGATAGGAAACAAGGAGCTGACCTTTATTATGCTTTCTTTATTTTCCCCCAGATCTAAAGAATTTTTCCTGCAATTCTATATGTGCCTTCTTTTTCAATCACATAAACACAGCAAAAATCCATCAACAAGTTAAAATAAATTTGTCCATCTTCCTTATGCTTACATATTGGGTATGGAAATCCCTGGATACCATCCTTTATCAAACAATTTAGAAAGAATTTTATAAAATCATTGCATCACTGACCTGACATTCACTCCTCAAATGATATCAATCTAGTTTTAACAGAAAACATTGTCTTACCTTCAATAGAAACATTGTCTCTGAGATCACAACCAGCCAGTTGGCTGCTAAGAGCCAATGGGTCTTAATTCTCTATAATGAAGACCAGGGCCTTCCTTATAAATTTCTGTGAGTCATTCATCTGCCCTCAGCCCTTTTCTGTTTTCACTTTACAGATTCTTCTTTGGTTTCTTTATCCTCAATCTTATATTCTTCTTAATTTATATTTGCTTTTCAGATCACCTTTCTAAGTTCTAGAATGTGCCCTCTGGTTTTTCGACCTTTACCTACCAAAGGCATTTATATCAATTTGTCTGTGATTCATCTATGTCTGCGACAAATTGTTGCACTTCTTTTGTTCCCTACACCATTGGCCCATGGCAGAAGCTGGTAGTGATCTTTGATAACTCTATCCCACTTATCCCAAACACAATAAATCATTAAATTAATTTTCTGCTCTTTAATACCTTTTAAATCACTCTACATTTCTCCTTCTCCACTGTTAGTATCTTGCTTAATTCATCATATGCTTTCTTAGAGATTATACTAATAGCTTCTGGAGGATTGTTGTTTGGGGCCCTTGGCCAAGCTATAGTTTAATCTATTATTCACTGTATAACCAGAGAAATCTTTCTAAAGAATAAATCCAATTAAGCTACCTACCCCTTGCTATAAGCTAATATAGTTTCCCACTAAATTCACAGGATCATCTCAAAGTTACCAGCTTAACATTTTCATTTTGTGAATGAAAGGAAATATAAAAATCACTCATAAGATTGATTGATCTGCAAGAGGTATAAATCAGAGGTCACCTGGAGTATCCAGGACATTTGATTATTTCAGTAAGTATATATTTTTTCATGGATTCCCTCCAAGTATATAAGAGTAGAGAGAAATTAGAAAAGTCTTAGGTTAGTAAAAAATCTATGTATACTAGTCTTCTCATGATTCTGCTTTTAAAAGAGATCACTCTGTTAAAATGACTATTTTCTTGGTTATTTTCAATAACCTTGGATATTGACTGATGATAACAAAAATGGACAGGATACAGAATCATAATAAAAACATACAATTAATAAAATGAATTTTTCCATATTTTTGTACAACTGATGGGTATATTGAATACACTAATATCTGAAGACTCAAAAATCACATATTAAAAATATTTGCCACTCAACCAAAAATATATCCAGAGTTGATCTGAAGTTTTGTTTTTCGAGTAACACAAACTACATTGGCTTTATTAAAACATATGTCTTTGAATTGTACCCAGGAGCCCAAACAAAACTAGCTCCTACAGTAAGATTTTAAAAAAAAATGAATACATAAACTCTTTCCTATCAATAAGAAAAGACATTTACTATAATAAAAAATGTGGTCAAAAGACACAAACATATAGATAAAAGTAGAAAAAAGCAAATGCAAAAAATGCTACTAATAAAAGACAAACTGAAAAATAAATCTTCCATGAAAAATGTTTTACTTATTACTCTGGCATGACTTAAGAATGCTAAATATTCAATACATTAACATTGCAATAGAAATTGGAGGAAACTTTAGAAGTTGGTCTTTAGAAATTGGTCATATGATCTATGAGCCATAAAAATGGAGTTGTGAAGGTAGGAGATGTAGTAGTTTCTCTTTAGAAAAGTAGTATTTTTATTTGTCTTAGTAAAGATTACTATTGTTAGGTATCTCATTTATTTAGGACTGACCATATTATATTTTGTTTTTTTTTTAAAGTCCATTTCAGAGGAGGATGGTTTAGACCAAATATTGTGTCTGACCATAGAAGTGGAATGAAATGCTTCGCATTTAGAGTGAAAATTGGTGATTGTTTGCTTGAAAAGCCCTGAATCGTGTAGCTTTATCTTTAAACTAACTACAAGAACAAAATGGATAAATAAAAAAAATAAAAAGATTTCACTCAACTCAGATCAGAGAGCCTCAATATTGATAGTTTTCTCTTTTCACTTTTAAATGGCTTGCAAATATATTTTAAAAGTGCATTCCATGAATCTCATTTTTTTAAGATATGGGATTTTCCTATGTTGTCCAGGCTAGCCTTGAAGTCCTGAGCTCAAGCAGGCCTCTTGACTCAGCCTCCTAAGTAGATGGGACTATAGCCAGGCTATCATTTTTTAAAGCAACTAAAATATGGTAGTCTGCATTATCAATTTATCTTGGAGCATAGCATATGAAAATCTATTGAAGAGATTTATAATGAACATTAATAAAATTCGGTATCTAAGAAATCTTGAAATAAATACGGATACCTTTTTAGGCTTATTCAACTCTGAATTTTCACAATATAATATATTCGATAATTTTAAACTTTTAATTTTTCTGTGTTTCACCTAAATTAATGATTTATGAAATATGGGTGTCATGTTCAGAGCCATTAATGTATAATAGATAAGCTTTCTTTTTCTTCTTTAGGTTTTGAAAGACTACATACAATATCGCATCACAATTATGTAAAATGGATTATTTTTAACCAAATCAGTGTCAGAGTAGTGGCCACTTATTGTATGAGGCCTTTTATGTATGTTTGCATGTATTGATTTTTAGAATTACCTCAAACTCAATTTTTCCACATATGTAGTAGCTTGGATTTGAGCATAAATATTTTATGAATGCTCTAGCTGCTGAATCTCATTTTGGAACAATGTACAATCCATTGCATAAAGATTTGTAACTTTCTAGGCAATAGAATTGATTATAAAAAATGAACGTGAAATTTTAAAATGCCTGACATCCATTGTAGGGAAGACTCTGTTGTAGGGCAAGTAGGTTTGTTAATTTAGCTAAGCAGCCTGCATTCAAATCTCAACATTGTTATTACTTTTAAGCTCTTTGAATATGTAAGTAATAAATATGTTATAGTAGTTTTTCCAATGTACACTCTTTCAAAAACATAAAAATACAATTCATCACATAGCCAGAAGTATTTTAATAATAAATATGAGTGCAAACACAGCATATATTCTATCTGGACCAAGATAATAGGGACAAAGTTTCGAAATTAACCCATCTCGTGCCTCAACTACAATGAGTCTGTTCTTCAGTCACACTTCTGTGCATACATTATTGTAAAAATAATTTACTAAAAAATCAATTATGTAACACCACCAATAATTTCTTTCAACTTGTTGTGATCTCTTTTCACAGTAAAGAAAAGAAAATGAGGCTGTCAACATTATATATAAATAAAACTATTACAGAAATAACAATAAGGTATATAGCTTCATGAAAAAATATGTAACTATGAGTTTACTCAAAATATGTAGGGTATGGTAAAAATTTTAGTTGAATTTGCATAGGTGTTATGTTTTTTAGTTCAAATATATCTTTTAGTTCACATATTTTTAATTTAAATCACAACCTTCACCTGATTGTAATTCATGCTAATATGAGTATGGTTAATTTTCTATCCTTTTGTGATGCTAGTATGAGGTTTAATAAGAGGTTTGGTATTGGCTATCATTGCACAGTGAAATCAGTTAAGAAGAAAAAAGATAACCTTTTCATTCCCATAATTTTCTGTATGATTAATAAGTGCTTATGAATTAACTTTTTACAAAAAGTACTGTAGAGCTACGTTGCTGGCTGTAATAGGTATTTACTGTGACAACACGTGGCCTATGTTATCTTTAATTATAATACTACTGAATGTTTCCTTGATGTCCTTGGCAATTCCCTTTCTTTGCTAATGCACTGGCTTTAAGTGGAATATTTTAAGGCATAATAATAAGGGACTTTGTTTGCTTTAAAACTACTTCCTCTTTTTAGAGAAACAGACTTTCACAAAATATCTCTAGCATGTAATTGTGTCTCACTTTTCTGACTTACCTCTATTTGTTCTCCTCAGTTTAAAGAAAAAGAAACAAAGGAAAAAAAAAATCCAAAAATAGTTTCACCGCTTGCTTTTAACATGAGCAAATTGAAGAAGGAAGATCATCTCATTCAAAGAAAAATTATGATCTTCAGTGTATTGTGTGACAGAAAATGAATTGCAACTAGTGATAAATTGGTTGTAAGTATAAACTAGATAACTATGTCTATAAATCTAAATTTATGTGCCAGTCCCTTTGGTAAAGTATTTTTTTAACTCTTTCCAAGATTTTAGAAATATTCTTGAAAAATTATATAAGATGTTGTAGAAATATAATCAGAATCACACTAAGGATTAACTTAGGTTTGCTTTAATTTAAATAATTTAAAGACCTTGGATGTGGCTTCAAATGTAGCACTCTATTTCCGCATGTGTTTATAATTGAGACATTCTGTTTGAGGTTTTGAATTTTATGACAGGGATTTCAGTTAAATGAAAACCTGCAAATCATCTGGAAAATCCCATATGTAACCAGCATTTTAATTCTGTTTTCAGATCTGCCTGACTCCTTTACTAAAGCACCTGTCTCACTCTTTTATAGGTGAAATTATTTGCTCAGATTTTTTCCAGTTTGTAGATCGTGTGTGTCCTCAGAAAAAGACTGCATTGCAGCACAATGCTGAATGTACAGTAAATGTTATGGATGGTTGAATGGATAGCTGAGTTGATAAATTCCTGCTTGTGAAAGCATTAACCAATTTCTTAGGAAATGCTAGGAAATATCATTTTCTAAAAATAAAAGGAAATGCAGATTGCTAGTATTGGGCTACATATTAAAACTTTCAAAAGTTGACTAGAAATATAAATGTACTACTATTAAACTTCAATATTAGAAACAATTATATATATATTAATTAAGCAATAGTTTCATTAAAAGATAGAGGCACTCTTGCAGGCCTTGAACCTACGAAGTATTGCAGTTAAAATGTATGAAGTAGAGATGTGAAGCATAAATGAAATCTTATGTTTTTGCACTGAAAAAGAGACTGTCTAGTTTTCTAAATAAAAATGTATACTGAGACATGGATCTTATTTTTTATTGTGTTATAAATAAATTTGGAAGCATGTTATTTTGTTTAGAAATAGGAATTTGTTTATGTTAATACAATAGATGAAATAATAAAGACATCTACAAAATTATCACCAAATATAGTAATTTATTTTTACATAGAGGCAGCATTGCCTTCAAATAGCAAACATAGGTACAGAGAATGCACACATTTTCATTTCCATTTAGAAAGATTCTATACATCAATGGTGAAAATGAGTTCATCAGTAGCCAGTTTGACACCTGTGTCTAGCTTGTTTCCTCTTCCTTAACCACATCAACATAACACATATGAGTCATAGGTGAGGATTTGGATGGAGCTTGATTTCTTATCTTTTCTTAATCTCTCCCCACCAGATACATTTTTATCAAGAGCTACATTCCAAATTAGAATTTTAACAAACATTAGAGTAAAAAAAATGAGGTATTGATAAACAAAAGATTTAAAGGTTTAAATGATTCTTTCAGTCAAGAACCATAAAAAAATCACCTGGAAAATGGTTCTATAATTGATGCTTGTGCTTTTCAGGCAACTCCCTAACTGTGACCTTGTTTGAAAATAGAAGCTTAAAGCAAAATATTGTGATTCAGGAGAAATTTTATTTGCTTTTTCATTTTTCCCATGATATATTTTATTATGCCATCAATTCTTATCCAAAAGCAATCAAAGCATATTTTTTCTGGCCCTAAAACTTCTGCCTTTAATGGGCCCCTATGCCTTTTTTGAAATGTGCAGAGGAACAAAAGCAAAACACATTTGACTGCATGTTACTTGTGCCAAATAAAAAGTCATAATATTGCTTTGAACGTTGCTGTTGCTTGTAATCACCAGGTGTTCTTCTGTGGGATTTTGGATCACCATCACTGGGGTCTTAAAATTCATAAAAAATATCATAAATCTGAGAGATTCTAGTTTAGAATATTTTAAATCAAGAACTTCTGTCCATACAAAAGTAATTTAGGAATTAAATAATAAAAATGCTTTTTTTCCAAGAGAGGGATAGATATGGGAAATTATTTGATGGAATGTAAAAAAAAAGGGTTCTCTTCCCTCTTTCTCTTACTTTTCCTCTTCTTCCTCCCTACCTGAACTCTCCATTTCGAAATCCATTAAGTGCATAAAATGATAGGCATCCACTCAGGTGGCAGTAAATGGGGAAGAACTACATTTGCCTATAGCGGGTATAAGACCTGAACAGGAAAAATAGACATTGGCTTGGGGCAGGGTTACTCCCCGTCCTTGGGGAATTGGAATTCACTTCTGTATAATATTATTTGAGAGTAAAGTATTAATTCATATTCTCTATTGATTAGTCATCTGTATCTCTAGTTTAACATATGTAAATCAAAAGAAATTGGTAATTATTGAAGGATGAGCACAAATATTTTCTTTTTATTCTAAATGATAAAGAAGTTGCATAAGCCATTGAATAGAGAATATAAATAACATTTGATGTAGGAGTCACATTACTGGAAAAACATCACTCCCTAAAAAGGACTAGATAAAGTGAATAGTCATTTATTTACAGGCAAATTAAACAACTCTTGATTAACATTGCTCATTTACCCATAAACTTTGCATGGATTTGAAATTCTGCTAGGAAGTGTGAAGTGTTAAATTGTATATATTGAACTTTCTCAATGAGTCAAGTTTTATTTAATTTACACAATTATAATTTAAATTATACCATAAAAACCCTCAGTGTGTAGAAGTACAACCCCAAAATGAAATTTCTCTTCACTTTGTTAAAAAATGTGTTAGCATTTTCATGGCACTAGTTGTATCACATAATATTTTTACATAAAGCAGCTATTTTTGTCAGTCAATGCATTTTTAAACCAGGGAGAAAAAGGTCATATTACTTTATATCTTATATTTTATTCCTTTTTGTTTTCTACAACCAAAATTAATATATTGCATCTTATCAATTCACTTTCCATATGGTTTAGATTTTAAACCAAGTTATAATTCTGTGCACTCAAAGTTTGTGATTATTACTGTATTCTTGGCTTTCATTATCATAATTCATGACAAGTAAAATGATTAACAGAATAGCAGCCTCAAATGATTATCATAATTGCAATAACTATAACTGTACTCAAACTGTAATGGCTAAAATAGGACCTTTCTGCATTTAAATAAATGACTTTGCAAGTAACTTATGAAGTGTTAGTATGATAATATATAAACATGCAAGAATGCTGCTTTTTCTTGCATTTGAGTATCAAATTATGAAGATGAAATTTCAGGCAAAGCCAAATTTTAAGGAAACATTTAATTATCGTCTCAAATGTATTTAATGGGGATTGTCAGAGCAAAGAGCTAGTGAGGGAGTGGTGAGTGGCTAGTGGTCACTCAGCCCATGAGTATTTAAATGTAAAAACTACATGGAAGGAAACTGAGTTGTTTCCTGTTACTTTCCTTTTTGTATTTCATGAATTATTAGCCATATGCAGTTATTGAAATAGTTAAGCTGTGTTTAAAATGTTTTATTGGTTTTGGAGTTAATTAATTCATAGGAATCCATTTTCAATATGTATATATTGAACACGTATTTATTTATTTTGAGACAGAGTCTCACTCTGTTGCCCAGGCTAGAGGGCCATGGCGTCAGCCTAGCTCACAGCACCCTCAAACTCCTGGGTTCAAGCAATCCTACTGCCTCAGTCTCCCAAGTAGCTGGGACTACAGGCATGCGCCACCATATCCAGCTAATTATATATATATATATATATATATATTTAGTTGTCCAGCTAATTTCTTTCTTTCTTTCTTTTTTTTTTCAGTAGAGATGGGAGCTCTTGCTCAGGCTGGTCTTGAGCTCCTGAGCTCAAATGATCAACCCACCTTGGCCTCCCAGAATGCTAGGATTACAGGTGTGAGCCACCATACCTGGCCTATTGCATATGTATAAACACATACAAAATGACCATGGAATTTAAGAGTCTTAGAAATTCTATTTGTTTAAAACATATCAATCCAAAACATGCATTGATTTCACTATTAAATCAAGCAAAACTAAACAAAAATAAAAACAATAAAATAAAACCTCTCATGAAGCCTGATATTAATTAGTCACTGGAAGATATACTATATTTTGAGACTACAAACTAATACATGTACAATACCTGTTCCTGATTTGTAAAGGATAAATAAAATAATAGTCAAATTTATAATGCACTTATTATTTGACAGAGATTATTTTAAGGGCTTCACACCAATTAATTTATTTAATCATCAAAAAAATCAACTCTATTTTATATATGAGAGAGATTAACTAATTTATCTAAGAACACACAACTAGAATGTAGTTGATGAAGATGATGAATGTACGCAGTCCTATATAAGAACGTAAGTTCTTTGATTGGGTGGTGGCTCATACCTGTAATACTAGCACTTTGGAAGGTCCAGGATGGAGGATCACTTGAGGTTAAGAGTTTGCAACTGGCCTGAGCAGGAGGGAAACCCCATCTCTACAAAAAATAGAAAAATTAGCCAGGTGTGGTGGTGTGTGCCAACAGTCCCAGCTACTTGGGAGGCTGAGGCAGGAGGATTGCGTGAGACCAGGAGTTTGAGGTTTTAGTGAGCTATGATGAAGCCACTGCACTCTACCTAGGAGACAGATCAAAACCATGTCTCCAAAAAAAAATGATAAAAGAACCTAAGCTCTTTGAACACTTTCTCATCTTGCTCTCCATCGGATGACATGAACTAGATTTTTCTTACCCTAGAACACAGTTGATCTAGTAACATTTCATGGGAATATCGTTGGATCAATTCTAATGTGCATTTCTTTGAATGAGAAATGATTTAGTGAATAGAGTTTCAAAGTATCCAATTACATAATAAATATAATTAAGAATTAAAATACCTTGAAATTGCTCTAGTAAAAAACAGTGTAACATTTTAATTAAAACAGAGATTCAAGATTTAATTACTTTTTAAAGGTAGGTTTACTTAATTTTAATCATGTAGACATAAAAATACGAATCACATTAACTCTTTAAAATATGATTTCTCTGAATGTTGAGAAAATGCCATTACTCTCTAGGAGTGAAGACTACAGTGTGGTTTATGTTCCACACTGTAGTTTATGGCAGAGATAAGTTTGTCTACATTCTTTTGTCAGGTCCTAATCATAGTGTTTATATTTAGCTCTTTAGAGAATAATGGAACTCTGATGGCATGTGCAGTGATAGACAATAAATGGAATGAATAAATGCATGTTATTATAATTTCTTACACATGCTTAACAAATAAGAAGCTATAAAATAAGGATGAGACACACTAAAACCTTACCCTCAATGGACATTTTGGGGGGCAATCATGAATGAGGAATTTTATAAAAATAAAATACAGTTTTTAATTTACAATGAAATTTAAAAACTTCCTCAAAAGGAAAAGTCCCGGGCCAGATGGCTACACGTCAGAGTTCTACCAAACATACAAAG
>VBSM01003039.1:17980340-17997126 GCA_008086735.1 Cheirogaleus medius
GGGAGGGGGGGTAGGGGCAATGTATGTAACCCTAACAATATTTGTACCCCCATTTCAAAATGGAATATAAAAATAAAAAATAAATAAATAAATAAAAAGAAATTTAATGTGCTGAGGCAGTAGTTATCAAAATGTGATTTCCAAACCAGCATCATTGACATCACCTGAGACATCATTAGAACTACAGATCTTGTGACCTTCCCTCACCCACAGACACACCAAGTAAGAAATTGTGAGTGGGAACCAGCAATCCATGTTTTAACAAGCCCTGAATGTGATTATGATGCTTGATAAAGTCAGAAATCATTTATTCAGAATATAAAAATAACCCAAGTGTTGAGGTTGAATTCTTTTTGAGATATTATTCTATTTCCATGTAATTTAGTTATTCCCTTTTAGTCATAAAATTGACCTTACTGCTGATGCTATTCTTTTTTCTTGAACTCTTAGTGGAAGAAAACCTATAGGAAGATTCTCACAATGGAAAGAAAATCACAATGTATCTTTCTAGATTTTGGAAATCCACAAATGCACTGATATTCATGTGTTCTGAGTAAAATATAGTGCTCAGAATAATATGAATTTAGAATGAAGAAGCTTTTAAGACCATTTAGATTTGGAATTCCTACATTGAGATCTCTGATTGATTCTTCTCAGATTGTTTATGAAAACGTATGTTTGTGTTCCGTTTTTCAGATAAGAATACAAATCTTAAGTAAACATTCAGTGTAATTAATAGGACAATGTTATGAATTATTTAACTTAATATTCTTTTTTATACATGAAAAGCTGAAAGTAAAGATAACTCTTTTAGAAGAAGAGTGAGGTCTTATCATAATCAGAATAATTTATATTAATATTAAGTTTATTTATTCAATATATTAATGTTAAGGACACAATATATTTACACATAAACAATATTAAGAACTTTTTCAGTATTCATATTTATTTGTGTTATCATTTTCCTGAAAAAGGCACCATATCAGGTCGTATATTTACTGATGATTTCAATGTTCTTTTGCCATGTTGCAAAATAATTCCAAGCCCAGAGAAGAAAAAATAAGTTTTTAACTTTGGGTGGTTTGTTATGCATCAAAATCTAGCAGATAAAGATCTTAAATGGTGGAATGGTGGATATGAATTCTACATCAGCCAATTTAGCCCAAATGGCTAGTTTAAAAAAAAAAACTGATAAAGAAAAGATCTCAATATTATCTTTTAATGGGGAAAGTCAACATCAGAAAATATATGGATTATTTTGAGAGTGTATACATTTTTCCAGTTTGTAGAAAGTAATCACTTTTTCTGTCTTTCTATAAATGAATATTTAGATTTTAAGTCAATTTACTATTCTGGAAATAAAATAGCTTAATTGCTGGCTCTCTGTAACATAGAGACTCTGCTACTTAAAGCATATACCTTAAGAAATACATATACTTGTAATTTTATTCTAATCCATGGGTTTTTAGATTCACTGGGGGCTGGTGTTAATATCTTCCAGTCCAATCTTAAGTCAACAGCCTTATACTTCTAATGTTATTGCATCCTCTGTTCCTAGGATTTTACTGTTCACAGTAAGAACACTGAACAACGGTATAACTGTGTTCTATTTTTCATAGAAATTAACTTGTCCTAAAAAAGATTAAAGGTACAGTTTCCATTGTGCATGTCCACTGAATTGTCAAAGATGGCTTAAGAATTGGCCATTTATTCAATCTATAGAATAGTCTTTCGTTTCTGTGGCTCAAGGCCACTAGAATATATAGTTGTAAAAGAAAATTTTCTCAAACTAAAATGTGGGAACTTGTAATGCAGTATGTCTTTAAAACACAGGTGTATTTTTGCTCCATTTGGAGAAAGGCCACTATTTTCTAAATATTATGTTTAGAGTCCATTTCCATGTTATAAAGCTCCCAGGTACTTTTGAAAGAGAATCTCTTGCTGCTTATGATATTATAGCCTAATTCAAAACCTTTTTACCATGAAAAATAGCATCCTGTAAGGTAATAGGAAAAATCCTTGAATCTCAATGCATTATTCCATTTTTAGTCTAGTAGAACACTTTTCTAAAAGAAATACATTTTCTTTCCATTTATTTCTAAACATGCTAGTTATTTTTTTTTTCATTCCTTTTTACTCTTTCTGAGCAATCTTCAAGGAGCCCGTGGAAGTACCTAATTAAGTAGAATATCATTCAAGAGGATATTAAATAATGTCTCCAGAAAGCCAAAGTAAACAGGGGTGAATTCAGAAATTGCTGAATATCAGTTGATCTGATTAATGCTTCAGTCTACCCACTGAAAATAACATTCTCAGATACTAAAAAATGTTATTAATGTTTGTGATTCTCACAAGAAATTCTTTTCCTGCTTTTTTTGAGTTTCCTATTTTTATACTCTCTCCTACACATACTTGTTGGTTAATCATTCATTAGTTTCTTGCACATATTCGTTAGTTCTTTTTTGTAACAGATTTATTGAGATAGCATTCATATAAAGTTATTTATTTTCTTGCTTTTTTCAAGATTCTATTCATGTCTCATTTATGACAGTTTGTCTATGATGTATTTAGTTCTATGTCTGTCTGAGTTTATCTTCCTTTCAGTTAGTGTAAACTTCTTAGATGTAGATGAAAGTTTTTCATCAAAACTGAAAAAAATTCAGCTATTTTTTTTCGCAAATATTTTTCTTCCTCCTTTTTCCCCCTTCTTTTGTGAATCCCATTTTGTATATGTTGGTAAGCTTCATGGTGTCACACAAGTCTCAGAGGGTCTTTTCTTTCTTCTTCATTCTCGTTTCTTTCTGCTGCTCGGACTTAATAATCTCAATTGATCTATCATCTTGTTTGGGCTTCTTTCTGCTGTTAGTTCAAACCTCCTGTTGAGCCACTAAAGTTAATTTTTCATTTTGGTTATTTTACCTTTAAACTTCAGTATTTAAACTTCAGATTTTCTATTTAGTTCTTTTAAAAATAACATTATTATATTCTTTATTTTCATTATATTCCTTTATTCATATTCTTTATTTCATGAAGCATTGTTCTCAAAATTTCCTTTAGTTCTTTAGATGTTATTTATTCTAGTACTTGAACATATTTATAATAACTGTTTTTAATTCTTTTTCTCATAAGTTCAATGTCAGCACATCATTAAGGATAGTTCCTATTGACTGCTTTTCCTGTGTATTAGCCACACTTTCCTAAGTCTTTGTGTAGTACATAATTTTTTTTTTAAATGGACATTTTAAATAATATAATGTGAAAACATTGGGAAACAACCTTTCCTCCCCAGAGTTTGCTGTTTGTTGTTGTGGTGCTGGTTTCTGATTATTCGTTTAATAACTTTTCTGGATTAATTCTATAAAATGTATATCCTTTGTTGTGTGCCTCCATTGAAGTCTTTGTTTCATTAGTTTAGTAGTGACCTAATAATTGGACAGAGTCCCTTAAATGCTTGTAACCAATAAGTCTTTCAATATTTGTGATGAATTCTTTGTGTGTGGGGGGTACACTTTCACCATTCCAACAGGCATTTTAAAACTTACCTTAGCTTTCATTTCTTGCTTGTACAGCTCAAATTCAGCTAGAGATTAAAAAAAAAATAGGCCCTTCTCTGATTTTTCTTGGTAATTTTCCATCATTGTACGTGTGTATGATATCTAGAGTCCCAGAAATATATTAGAGTTATCTTCTTATTCCCCAGTTTGCTTTCATGCATTTTTCTGGTCAGCGCCTTATTAATTAAACCTATATGGTAAGTAATGACACCTTAGAAAGCTACAATGGAAAACAATTATGCAATTTTTTTTTCCACAAATGCCCTGTGGATAACACTGTCCAGGTAGATTGAGTTTTGAGTCAGGTCACATAAAGGCAGGCCTTGAGAATGGAGCCTTTCTGTGAGCTTCCAGATTGAATAATGGCAATTCTCTGGGGATGAGGCTTATGGATGGTCAAAATCCATTCAGTCCCTTCTAATAGCTGTTAGACTACTGCTTTTTATAGCAATCAGGGTTGTGAGACTGTTGGTTTTTAAGGTTGCTGCTTTGCTGGGGAAAGGGAGATAATATTAGTGCAAGTTAGAACATCACAAGCTCACCATTCTCTCCAAGATTCAGCCATTTTTTTCCTTGAATAAGCACTCCTCAAATTGCTGTTAACCTTGAATTAATTTCTGAGTTCTGAAAATTTGATTTTTATTGTTTTTGCCTTTTTAAAAAGTTTTTTGTGAAGGATGAATATTTTTGGAATTTTTTTAGTCCACCATTCCAGAAGTCTTCCTCTCTCTTTGATTCTTTCTTCAATATACATTTGTGAAGTACTTAATATATTTTTCCTGTATGCAAATATTGTGATGTACTAGACAGCTTTATTTCAACCCTCATGGTAATTGAAATTTACAAAGATTTGCATTTCTATAAAAAGTCATCTTCTCTTTGATTGCTGACATCATACTTATCACAAGTTCATTCTTGTTCTTTTGATGAAACACCTTCATAGTTTTATTTTTTCCAACAAATACTTGAAAGGGGAGCTTAGAACTGAATGACCTAATACATTAACTATAGCATTAAAGTGAAATTTGTTAATAATTTAAAAGTTTTCTTTGGACTTTTCAAAATGGAGTGTAGGGCCTACCTCATAAAGTGTACTTTCAATAAAATGGGGAGGGGGAGGAAAAGCAAATCAAGAGCAGAATTGAATGAGAATTTAATAGGATCAAGATAGATAATAAATCTTTTTTTCAAAAAGAAAAAACTCTATTGTTTGATAAGTCTCTGCTGATGAAATGAAAGCACAGAGGATCCTCCTTTCTTAATTTGTTAGATTTTTAGAAAGCCACAAGAATAAGAAATAAAAACCAATAAGGCAAATATTTCACAATTCTGCGATTTGAATATTTACATACATTTTCATATTTCCCAAAAATTTTGTCTTCATTGAAAATATACAAATGTAAATGCAGAAACAATATTAGTTAACTGCTTTATCTTGACCTGGGAAATATATGACTGCATGAACAATACCAGAATATATCAAAGTAATGGACCTTGGAACAAAATATCACTTCCATGGCATACTATTGTGTTTCAGGTTTACAGGTTTATATCATGGGAACTTTTAGAATATAGGAATTGGGCTTTGAGTACTATATAATTAGCTAAATTCCTAATGTGCAGTAGTTTTTCAATATTTACTTTTAATTAGTTAAATTTTGTGAGTGGCCTTATATGCCATTGCTTTACCTGAAGTAGTAGTTTCTCACATTTACTCAACAAAGACAGAGGAGACACGTTTTAATTCACCACCACTTTGCACTAACAAAGTGTATTCTCATGACCATTTAATTAATATCTGTTCTGATATGGATAAAATTAGAAAACTACTTAGAAGGTAGAACATATTATATTTAACATGTATCATTTAATTTTCTAAATATTGCAAAATTTCATATAAAACACAAGACTGATAAAAGCCTGAAAACATGTCATATACCTAAGACAATTATTTGTCCTGATGATTTTGGTGCAACCTAGTTATAAAGAGGAATTCTAAAGCATCTCTTAATCTTCTGTTGTGATTCTAATTATCACTAAATGGCAAGATGTCCTCAAGACACTGAATAAAAGGCCAGTTGCTAACAGTTGTACATGTAACACTTCCTATGTTGTCCTGTATTTCTAAAGATACTTCTTTGAAATCAAACAAATTACAAAAAAGGTATTCTAGTTCTCCCTACTACTTAAAGACTGTGGCATGTTGATCAAGCCACATAAATTTTATTTTACTTAAAAATATTATGTTTATGTTAAAGTACATTTGGTAAATCTTATGTAATGCTTTCTGCTTGATAAAAAGGGCATGGTAATATTTTTTAACTGCAGAGTGCTAGTATTATTATTATATACTAATACTAAATATATTACATATAAAATATGCAAACACATTTAACCTTTAATTTTATATTATTATATATTTATAATATATTATTTACAATAATTTATTCCTTTGAGAAAGCCTTTTCATTTCAATTGCATTTGGTCTATAGTAGCATGTTTTACAGAGTAACAATCAAGATTGTCAAAGATATGCCTGCTGTAGGGTCAGTTAGCATGCCAGCCTTTATATATTCAAATGTGGAAACTTCCTACCACCTGCAACAGACTGTGTTTTCTGTGCCCAGAAGAGTAATTCCAGGCATCTTTTTAATTACGCAAAGATAGAGTAACAAGGCAGGTACAACCGTTAGTCCTTTAATTGATGATGCCACTTTCAAAGACAATAGGCCACTTTCATAGGCAATGATGATCCCATAGCTTACTGCAGGGGTCCTCAAACTTTTTAAACAGAGGGCCAGTTCACTGTCCCTCGGACGGTTGGAGAGTGTGCACTGTGGGCCCGGGACGAGTCGGCTGCTAAGCAGGACAGGCGGCGGCGGCAAAAACAGCCAGCGGGCTGGATAAATGTCCTGGGTGGGCCACAGGTGGCCCGCAGGCCGTAGTTTGAGGACGCCTGGTAGAGTATAGGTTATCAATAGACGTAGAGATCTCAAAAACCTTCCTCCTCAATGGAATTTAAAAACTTGTTAGAGAGGATTATGTTACCTCAATCAAAATAAATTGATAAGGACAGATAGTCTACGTTAATGACTAATCCTGATACTAGGCCAGAAAATTTCTAAGGGAGGGCTGGTTCAGCACGTTATGATTTTAGGGAAGACTTACTGAATTCGTTACTTTAATACCTGGGGGAACAAGCATGAATCAGATTCTATACCAATAGTTGACAGCTCGGATTTCAATTCTCCCTTATTTGATATAGGAAAACATAAAAATTCCACGTTTGATTTTAAAATCCCTCTGCATCTAGGGACGATCTGTTATACAAGAATAAGATGTTGAGTCTCTTGGTAATAGTATAACTAAAAGCTTGAGTGATGAAAAAGTAAATAAATAAAATACCATATGAGTTTAAATCTACAAACAGAGAAGCAGTTGACACTTAGTTTACATGTTACAGAACTCAATAAACCTTGTTAATATTATTTTCTTAATTTCCTATAATACATGAAGCAGTTTCATTGTGCACCAGCATTAATCCTGGGGACGTCTCTAAACACTTTACCAATACCATGCATTCGAATTATGCTCTGCTTGTATAACTCTGGTGAGAGAGAACACTCACACAGTAAGTTACACAGAGCAACTTTGTTACTCACAGATAGGTAACAATGGATAATAGAAGTCTAGGATTCATGGTTCAACAAGGTTCAAGAAAGTTACCCAGGGCATCTGGAGTCTAGTGTACACATGCCCCATGTCACACAGCAGCTGGGAGACTCTGAAAGTGTGCTCTACTGTGAGTTTTATTCCCTGGGGTAACTTGACCCACTGGGCTATAATGCATTGCACGGTATCCTGTTCTAGGAGGGATCAGATCATTCTCTGGGCTTTCCAGCCAGTTCCTACTTATCTCAGGATGTTGCATTCCCCAGCACTTTCTATAATGATTCTTAAGAACTATAAGCAGGCAAAAGGAACATAATTGAGTTACCAAGGTCATGAGGACCTGCATAAGACTATGAAATTTGTCTTCAGAACACTTGGAATTCATGAAATTTCAACATTGTTTTTGGTTTTTATTTCCCCCTCTTTCCTCATTATTAGAATACATCAATAAATCAAAGTTCAGTTTGTTATTTTCTTATAAGGAAGATATAAATGTCCCTGGATTTTAGATATATCTTCCATTTTTCTCCTCTATTTTCAAATGCTACTACTGCAAATTACTATGTCAGATATAAAGGTTATTTTAAGGAATGTTACCTAAAAACATGCAAACTCTAGAAACAAGTCCAAATTTCTATTTAAAAAAAAGAATGTCTGCCTTCCCACTGTGATTTCAGTAAAAAAATAGTGTGCCTAGTCTGTGTGAAATTTCCATAATCAGTAGCTAAATTAATAATGAACAATTAAATAAATGAGAAAATGATTGAATGAATATTTTAATAAATAAAATATTTTCAATGTCACATAATCCTGTCATTCAAGATTTCCTCAAGAGTGAGAGCTGAATAATCAACTTTCTCTCCTTACTTTCACAATATATATTAAACAAGTATATCTGAATACTAATAATGACTATTGTTACATTTAATATGATGTTTTCAACAGATTAATGCTTTGATTCCCAAATATGTTTAGCTTTTGAATCACTTACAAATATCTTAGGGATGTTGGCTACAATGATGAGAAAATAAATATAGTGCAAACATTCAGGAAAAACATTGAATAGATCTGAAACAAGCTATTTGCCTAGAGTGGTCATTTCCAGTAGCATTCTATGGGTAAGGTCCTCTGCTTTAATATTTTACCCTTATCTTGCTCTCTTTCATTATCCTCATGATGTCGCAATGCAAATACAAAACAATTTTTTCAAAGATAAGCAAGTGTATATATGATACATACAAAGGAAGACAGATAAGAAAAATGATGGAGAAAAAGGAGATGAAAAAACAAGGGCACAGAAACATGAATAATCATAGAAATAAACGTGGCTGATAGTGAGGGCAGGAATTAGTGACTATCTTCTTCTTCTTGTAAAGCCCTCAGTGACATACACAAAATGTATGCTATGTGAAATAGCCATAGCCATGGGTGTATCCTCTGTGCTACAAAGTAGCATGCATTCTGTTGAATGCTTAACTTTGCCTCCAAATTCTCTTTATTCATAGCCAAATAGAAAAGCCCATTCTTGCTTAAGAATGATTTGTTGATAGCAAGAGGGCTGTGCAACATATATTCAAAAAACTAGTAGTTTGTTTCACATTTGAATAAAAATATATCTATTTACTAAGCCATAGATTCTTTTATAGGAGCTCAAATAAATGAGAAAAGATAAATTTTATACTCAACAGAATATGTTATTTTATTTAACTTTTATTTAAAAAAGACATTTGTATTTTCATAGCTGTTAGGTACATTATCAAAAACAATATTTACATTTATTTAGCTCTGCAAAATTAAAAAAATCAGTCTGCAAATATTACAAACTCCTTATAAGACATAAAAATCCTGAAATTTATGCAAAAAATCACACAATGAAATTTTATCTGCAAAGATAACATAATTCCAAAAAATTACCTTCTTATTTAAATAATATATAAAGATTATACTATTGTATTTTCTGATAATATTGCCAGTTAGATAGGGATTCTGGATTTCCTAGGGGTGAAAGTGGGTGCTGTTACCTTGGTGCAATGGTCCAACCTGGGAAGAAAAACAAGGGTGGTCCCCAGGTTCCTGTTCTACCCTACCCTAATCTTCTCCATACCTGGGGAAGGAGGGAACACAAATCTACCAATCAACTTAGCTCACCAGCTGCAAAAGAATGCAGAAGACTCTCTAGCTCATGGGCCAAGCTGCATAGATACCATAGAGTCTGGAAATTGAACTAGAAGAAGAATGGAAAAATAAGCACCACATGTACTCACCAGCAAATTGGTTCCACTGATCAACACCTAAGTGGACTTATAAGACTAACATTCATCAGGTATCAGGCATATGGGAAGGGGGAGGTGGTGATGGGTATATATATACATGAGTGCGATGCCCACCATCTGGGGCATGGACATGCTTAAAGCTCTGACTCGAGGGAGGAGAGGTGGCAAGGGCAATATATGTAACCTTAACATTTGTACCCCCATAATATGCTGAAATGAAAAAAAAAAGACTCAGGTCATGCAACTCCCAACTGTCCAATCAAAGTGGTTCCATAGTGATGTCTGAGCCACAGGGAGGTCCCAATCTGGACACTATAAAACAAGATGCAGATTGTAACCAACCACTCTTTTTACCCTTCCTTTTGCTCTCCCTTTGCTGGGACTATGGGTCTGGTCATCACCTGTGATATATATATATCATGCTCTCTAAACTTATATCTTGCTCTTGCTCTTTCTCTATAACCCTATCTTTACCTCCTCAATAAATGTCATTGTCTTGCTTGTCTTACTTTGGTGTATCTCATCATTCTTCAGCCATGAGCGCACTAAGACCCAACATTTCAGACTGCAACCTGACAATGTCAAAACAAAAATATCTAAGAATTAATTGAAGCAACAAGTTGACTTCCTCCCATTAGTATTGGGTTGAGTAGTCTCCAGGTTAATGCAAAGAAAACTCCTGGTACGGAGATGTTAATATTATTTAATTAGATATTTAATAAGAAAATAAAAGTGGAGAAAATTAATGAAAGTATTACTGAGGCATTAAAATACTGAATGAGAAGGTATACCTCAAAGTACCATTGAGGAGTGACATGTATACATTTTCAAATTAGACAAATATTTAAACTAAGAGAAAATATTTCTTATGTCATTCTGCAAAAATATATTAAGTGCAATTCATTGGTGAAATATTATTGCAGGAAGTAAAGATATAGGAATTAAACATTTTAGATGCTTGTGTCATTATAGAATTTATAAGTTTACTATGATAAAAATATCACCCCCAATTATTCTGGAAGTCCTCAGAGATGTAAACTAACAACCTCTTGCAAGGAAGGGCTGTATCTATATCTTAAAAAATGTTTAAGTTTATATGTTAAGTTATATGTTTTTTGGCCATTATTCTGTCTTCTTTTGGAGAGTTTCTGTTCATGTCCTTTGCCCACTTTTTGATAGGGTTGTTTGATTTTTCCATGTTGATTTTCCTGAGTTCTAAATAGATTCTAGTTATCAGCCCTTTATTGGATGTGTAGCTTGCGAAAATTTTCTCCCATTCCGTGGGTTGTCTGTTTGCTCTCTTGACAGTTTCTTTGGCTGTGCAGAAGCTTTTTAATTTGATCAGGTCAGTAGACATATAGGAATAACATCTATTGGGTGTCGGGCTGGGGGGAGAGGATGGGTATATACATACATAATGAGTGTGATGCGCACCAACTGGGGGATAGACACACTTGAAGTCTGACTTGAGGGGGGAGGGGGAGCAAGGGAACTATACGTAACCTTAACATTTGTATCCCCATAACATGCTGAAAAAAGTAAATTAAAAAATAATAAAATAAACATTAAAAAAATTATCTTAGAATTTAGTTCTAAAGCAAAAGATGGCTTAATAGCCTTACACTTTTTGATGAGCATTGGGAATTTTTGAGGGTTTATTTTATTCCCTTCAAACTAAAACAAAAAGCTAAAGATCCTATTAGAGAGAATCATAATCATATGGTTTCAAGAATTTATACTGATTTTTTTATATTACAACATATGTATTTATTTATTGTATATTTCCAATGCTAGAATTAACCACCATAAAAAATTTTTTGTCTTGTTTAGGAAACCAATATTGATTTCTAAGATATATATGTTACTTTTAACACATTAACTGCCATGTGAGTTTTAGGTAACTCATACTAATTTTGAGCCTGGGGCCTTGTGAAGCCTAGGTAACTCACACATCTTTTACTTTTATGCTTATGAACTATTTTTCAAGTTGCATATAACTCATGCACAGAAAACAATAAAAAATAACAAATTTTTCATTAAATTAGAAAGGATTGTTTTGTTTTCAAAACTTTTATTCTCTTTTGTTAATAAAACCCCATGACCCCAGGGAAAAATTTTTTTCTAGTGTGGCAGTCAATGTATTAATAAACACTGAGTGAATGATTAATGAATGAATGACATTAGAGAACATCTGTTTTTCAAACTTATCAAGCACAGTGAAAATCACATATGCCATGAGTAATAACTATTTTATTTACACATTAATATCTGATGGTTTCCATCTAGTTAATTTATTTTCAAGAACAAATACGTTTGATTTACTTCAGTTGATGGAGTTTTATTTTTTATTATCTGTTGTGGGGAAGGGGCATAGAAAATGATCTTAGCAGTATCACCTGCAGGACTTAGAGATAACAGAATGTTGTTCAGAGTAGAACAGCAGCACTAATGTCCCAACAACCAGTCCAACCTGCAACTTGGGATTGTCAATCCTTTGTTTCTGTATCCTTCAGAGTACTTTACTCTTTCTACAATGTCTCTACCACAAAGATTCTTCTCACCTGGCATTTTCACTGCCACATGAAGTAAACATATTTACATATTTTTAAGCATGCTTCCTGCCTTCTGTTCCATGTACCAGTGTTTTATTTCTCAGGATATCATTTAAGTTTTTAAGAGAAATAATTTGAATAGCCAAGCACTAACTACAAGAAAAAAAGAAAGAAATGAAGACAGAGAGGATGAGAAGGCAAAAGAAAAAAAAGGAAGGAAGGGAGGAAGGAAGGGAGGAAAGAAAGGAGGGAGGAAGGAAGGGAGGGAGGAAGGAAGGGAGGAAGTAAGGGAGGGAGAGAGGGGAGAGAGAGAGAGAGGAAGGAAAGGAGGAAGGGAAGGACATATTTTTATTTTAGAACTCACAGTAAACTTCTTACTGGCTCAATTAATTTGTGTCTAAGAAATCTTGATTACATGTCTCAAAACTTGGAGGCTATGTAAATGAAATGAACTACCTACATCTTTTTTTTTTTCTAACAAAGGAAAGCTCTCAGAGCATTATGTCTTGGCAAATATGTGGATGTAATTTTATTTTTGCTAATCTGTATGTATATTTTCCTTGAAACAATTATTTGTTGACGATTACATGAGAAACTAAAGTTAGAATACATATATTAAAAGCACAGGTAGAGGTAAATTAGCATATCTGTTACATTCAATCTTTTAGTTAAGAAAGAATAAAAAGTAACATGTTTTCCTTATTATTCATTAAGGGCTTACTTCAATGTAATAACATTATCCAAATATAACTTGAGTTTATTTTGGAAGGAATAATTTTCTTAATTATTTTCTTTCCTCTACTACAAGGCTCAACAAAGAGCTGAGTTAGAAGTTACTTTCTTTGAAAGAAAAAGGTTATTAAAAGTAAACAAATAAAAAAGTTACTTGAACTCTCTTTGATAATTAAAGTATTAAACCTGAGTTAAACCTGAAATTAGGTATTTTGTAGTATAAATGTATATTATTTTATGGAAAATTTAAAAATTAAATATAGTATAGAGTTTGAAATATACAGAAATCATCATTTGCAAAACAAACTACTATGACTCTCAAGACAGATTAACTCTGTCAAACGGAGTACAATACAAATAATGTCTGTTCAAACTGTTTAACGGTGTCTTGTAAGAACCCAATGAGACCATGCACAAAAAACCTGACTTTAACAGAAAGTATTTTCAAATTCACACATTTCAAGGACTTCTGACTTGCCTGGTTTACAAATCAATGAGTAATAGTACTAATTTCTTCCTAACTAAACCATAAGCTTGTATTCCTCCCTAACCTCCTCCAGTTGAGACATAATCCATATATGTTAAAAAAATAACTAAGCTTTGTCATTAATATATAAAATACAAAGATTAGAAAATACATTTTAATATAATTAATAACAAATGATATTTCCCAAGTAGGAGTAGTTTATGTTAGTAATAAATTGGTTACTATAGTATAAAAATTGTGAAGTAATAATTTAAAAATGCCTACTTGATTTCTACCTACATCAATCCAATTCTACCACCACAAAGGTAATATTTAAATTTTTATGTGCATCCTCATAGACCTTACTTTTTGTATTGTTTTCTTAATAATAACTGTCTTGTCCAAAAAAAAAGTAATATACAAAACATATCAAGAATCACTTTAAAAAAACAAAACTTAAAATTACATTTCAACCATTCACTAAAGGGCATTCCAGATGGTTTGCTATTCTCTTAGAAAATAGAAAGGAAATAAGAATGGATGAAAGTAAAAAAGAAAAGTGAATTAAAGTAAGGTATTTTATTTTAAACCGGGTTCATACCATAAGTGATACTTTTAATATAAACTATATTTAGTATAGTTGAATTTTAAAGAAAAAAAGACAAGTAAATTTTTTAAAAACTGTTAATTGCATGAATATTTGCTCTTCTTACGGGACACTTCTTCCATAAAGATACCTCAAAATTTAATGAACGCTTTAAAAAATATTGAGAGATGGAGGGGTTTTAATTATTTCCACTTGACATAACATAACCTGTGCTAAAAGATAAATTGTGGTACAATAAAATGTAAAAGAGTTTATTTGATCAAACAGCAATTCATGAATTGGGCAGCTCCTAACTAGAAGTGATTTGGGAGCTCTGTAGAGGGTGTGCAAAGGAGATACTTTTAAATGACAGATGTGGAAGTAAAGCAAAGAAAATATTTGATTGGTTACAGTTATGCAGTTGTCTTTGTTTGGTGATTCTGCTAAAAAATGTTTTGTTATATAATTATAAGTTACTTGACAGCTTCTGATCAATTGAGCTTAAGTTTTGTTTTTTCCTAATACAGGCTTTACAAGAAATGGCCCAAGTTTTGCTTATGCTTGTGAGTTAAGCAACACTAAGGTTATTTTCAAGGCCTAACTGGCTTCATCTGCTCAAGGAATCTCCACATCCCATCTCCATTTTAATTTCCTTTAACACCTGCACAATCTTGTACATCCCTCTAAGTTTACATTACTGATCTACATATTTGTATTTTTACCTAAAATTTCATTACTATGTTTGCTTAGTTTTATTTCTGTGTTTACTTTGTTTGGATTCTAATGATATCTTTCTTTATTCATTACTCGATTGGCTTGTCAAAAATGTGTTTGTTTATTTGTCTCTTTATTTCTTTTCTTTTCCTAGAAGGACCTATTGGTTGTTTCCTCTTAATTTTTATTTTGATTTTTAACATGGTGGTGGTGTATTTTCGTGATTGAATGACAACTTCCTTGAACATATAGGTCTCAAGTACCACATAACCTTTTATTTCCTCCAGAACTCTGTAGCTATTATGCTATTATGTTCCATCACTGAACACTTCTGTGGGTAAATCTGAGGCTACATTGACATTCCTCCTGTACATAACTTTCATTTCATCATTGTATGCCAGAGAATACTGAATTCTTTAATATCAATTACATTGCCAGGCTAGTTCTTTGGGCAAGTTGTTCTGCACCATTTATTTCTGGAACACTGTGTATTCTGTTGTTCTGTAGATATATTTAAAAATTTATTTCAGGGAAATTTTCATCAATTTCTCATGAATGATTTTTCTTAATTCTATTGAACTCTTTACATCCCAGATGACAGTTACTCTCATGTTAAAACATCTTTGTTCTCTTCATCTATTGTGATTCATCTAATTGCTTTGATCTGGGCCTTTTTATTCTGCATTCGCATAATTTTAATAGGTATTTTCTCCACTGTGTCAATGATTTCATTTTCAGCCACATCTGTTCTGCTTTGTTGTATTTAGAATGCATTTATTATTTCTGTATTATTGTAATTTTATTTGTCCATTTGTTTCCACAGCTTTCCAGTCTCCATTTTCATCTTACTGGGTTTTATTACCATCTGGTCTTTACACTCTTATTTCATGAATTAGTGCTTTTATTAAATACTTACAATTCACTCATAGAGCATTTACTTTTATCATTCGATAATGATCTAATCTAGGCTAAGATAGTCACTTATCTTTTGCAAATTATGTTCTTTAATTTGCTTATTTTAAAATGATGTTTACATACTTGTTAAATATTTTCATCGTCCTATCATGAATTTTTTTTATAGAAATTGGAAGACTATTCCTTTTTTATTTTTTTCCTCTTTTCCTAAATTTAGGCTTTTTTTTTTCCATCGGAAAATACAGCATTGTTGACTTTGTGTAGGCTGAGTATGTGAGTGAAAAAGAAGGTCTTAACTTTGTACAGGCTTTCCTAACATAACTGGTTCCTAAAGTATTATATATTATATAATGTTTTGTTTAAAGTCATTTAAAATAGTATTTTCAAACAACCATGTAATTGAAATTACGTGGGATCTTGCTAAAATGCTAATGAAAGGATGTCCATAATTTTACATTCATAGATGCTCCCAGGTGATGCTGGTGTCACTGGTTTAATAGCCATACTTTGAGTAGCAAAGTTCTAAAAGGATTCACTGCACCAAACAAATGCAAAGCTGATTCCATTGATGGCATATCCTACTCATTCAATGTGTTTCCACAATACATCGAAGATTCCTGGAGTTTCTGATTTTATTAGGGAAGTTCAACCCCACATGCCTCTCTCAGTCAAAGCATATTTGCCCAATGGTTGTGTCCAATCTCTGCTAGCCAGAGATGGAAAAGGTGAAGATATTCTCTGATGTAGCTTCTCAAGAATTGGGTGTCATTGGTGAGGATTCTCAAAGTTAACACATTATGATAATATCTCCTTTTAAGCTGGAGAAGGGCAGGGTTAGTCTTCCCTTAATTCTGTTTCTGACTTTGATCTCCATTTTTTGAAAGTTAAAATATGAGATGGTGACATTATCCCTTGTTTGATATTTTTTAAATCTTAAATCTACTTTTTTATTTATTTGATTGGTTATTCAGTTAATTAATCTTATAAGTACTTATTTAGGAAAAAAACTCCATTCCAAATCTCCATTTAAAAATCAAAATTATTTTTCATGTCTTTTGAATGAGTTCATTTGCTTATATGACATATACACCATTGAACATTAAATTGTCCAGTTGCAGTCTGAAATGTCTGTTCTTGGTGCACTCAAGGCTGAAGAATGACCAGACACACCACAGTAAGGCAAGCACAAAAACGAGGTTTATTGAGGAGAGAAAGATCGGATTATAGAGCAAGAGCAAGATATAGGTTTAAGAGCATGGTACATACACCACGGATGACGACCAGACCTATTGTTGCAGCAGAAAAAGCGCAAAAAAAAAAAA
>VBSM01003039.1:18000394-18010830 GCA_008086735.1 Cheirogaleus medius
TTTTGCTATGTGAGGTTACCAAGCTAAGTGGAAGTCTGCAACCTGGAAGAGGGCCGTCACCAGAATCAACCATACTGTCATCCTGATCTTGGACTTCCAGCCTGCAGAACTGTGAAAAATGTATTTCTGTTGTGTATAAGCCACTCAGTCTTTGATATTTTGTATAGCAGCCCAGACTCACTAGGGCACTGCATACACAGGGTTTGGGTCACAGCTGAGGAACACTGCAACTTTAAAAACTCAATGTTATCGGGGATTTGCTGGCAACGCTGCCCTTCCTCTCATGGAGAGAGAGATATTGCTTTGGAATCTAAGGGTATCCCTTTGGGAAGAGGAGGTAAATTTTACTACCTTAGAATATCTCAGAGGAGGAAAACATTCTCTGTGTTTATTACACTGGTCAGGCAAGAAATCTGCACTCTCCTAAGGAGTTATACACTATTTCTAACTTCCAAGGCTGTTTGCTATACAAAGAGTCTTGAAAAGATCATGTGAGGCGGCAGAAACACCACAGAGAATTGCTTCCCAACAAATAGCACCGATCTGTTCTCTGTGTTGAAAATTGTCAACTCTGAATAATAGGAAGTTTGGTACTGTATTATTCATTGCAGAGTTTTCTTTCTAAATGAAAAAATGGCATGTACTCAGTTCACATAGTAATTATGAAGTTAGTAAGTCATTGATAAATGTCCATTTTAGTGCAGGGTATTTGCCTTGATTCCCACGTGGAATATGGTGTATAATTTGCCCTTTAACCCAGGCTGATTGCAAAGAGTCAACCACTTGAGATAAACTGAAACTCAAGGATTAGTGAGGTAATCTAAATAATCAGCTAACCTGAGCTCTATCTAGGTCTATATGTGTCTTTGAAAATGTGCTGCTGAACCAATTCAACTTTTATTTTTAAAGTCCTATATAATAGGCCATGGCTCATTCAGGAGAAGAGAGATAATACTGGGTATTTTACATGGGTGTGGGATTTTAAAATGGTTTTAGAAGAACTGTAGAACTAAAAGAGCAAAAAGGGAGGAGTAAGATAACCCAGAGATAATAACTGACGAAAGCAAAGATGAGGGAAGAGGTGGGGTTAAGAAATGCCAGGAGTTCTTCTCGATGCCTCTTGGGGTTACTGCTCAGATCTCTGAAGGGGAAGTACCTCTTGGTTGTTGGTGCCTGAAAGAATGGTTTTGAGGCTGAGAGCAGGACTGCCAAAAGAAGCTGGAAACTGGAGCCAGCTCCCTCCTTTGAAATAATGCTGACCTGAACAGGAGAGAAGGAGGAAAGATAGAAGAGAAATGAAGAGGGGGAAATTTTTTCTTCCTTCCTTCATCCTTCTCTTCAGTGCCTCTTATTGACATTACCATGGGAAACAGAAATAGTACCAGCATCTCAGAGCAGAATATAAAGGATGGATTTGATTCTGAAAGACAGTGAGTACATGACTAGCAAAATTACTAACTACAAAGTAATTTTCAGAGGCTTTTAATCCACTATTTTAGTGGGAATATCTACTGAGGCTTCTAGTTTCCTTTGTGAAAACCAATTAATTTCAAGATCATGTTACTAAATATTTCTTCTAGTGGGAAACAAAACTTAATAATACTAGACATTGATGTTTTGTCAGGAATTATCCTTTTTTTCAGAATTTAGTATTAGTGTAGAATGCATACTTTTGCATGGAGGGATGATTTCATTCCATTTCTTTAAATTGGACACAAAATGTAATGTGAGTGTTGCAATCAGCTTTGGAGTATATCCTTTGAGATTTCTGTTTTCCTTTTCCCCACATCATCAGTAAAATGCATAGCTTTCTTCATTTTATCTTCTAGTTTCCTAGGAGTAGAGACTATATAGTAAAGAAATAAGATAATCTTACACATTTTATCTTATGCAGAATGCTCTTAACATTCTGTTTCCACTTATGTGTTGCCATTTTAAAATCTAGTAAAAAAGACTCTTATGAATGCCTTTCATTCATGAAAAGAAATCCAAAAGAAAAAGAAAAAGCAACCTCTTATTATCTCTTGTCCTGACTCCACTGTCATTGTTCCATGTTAACTCATGTAAAACAAGGTATGTCCAACTTAAAGGACCCTTTGCAAATCTCAACATATCTCCTTACTTAAAAATATCTTTAACAAATAATTTAAGAAATTTAAAAAAAAATTTAGATAAAGTATTTCTAATTCTTTGGCAAAAATTAACAGAAAATGAACATATATACATGTAATTCTCACTTATTGTTCTTTGTACCTTTTCTTTTTTTAAACAAAGTTTCCTGAAGATTCAGGTAAAATTCTGCATTTTAAAATTTTCCCAAGAAACTAAAATGCTAGTAATTCTCTGGCTGTGTTTCTATATTTATGTCTACCATTTTCATTCACATTCCTTGAATAATGTAACAGGGGTCATTGCTTGTATGAATCGTCTAAAGCTAATTTATAAATATTTTTTTTTGACAGACAAGGTCTAGCTCTGCCCTCAGGCTACCATGAAGTTGCATGATCATAGCTCACCATAACCTCGAAGTTCTGGACTCTAGCATCCTCCTCAGCTTTCTGAGTAGCTAGGTCTGTAGGCAAACATCACTACACTCAGCTAATTTTATTTTACTTTTTATTTATGGTTTATTTTTTTTGTAGAGATGAGATATCACTATGTTTCCCTGGCTAATTTCAAATTCCTGGCCTCAAGCAATCCTCCCACCTCCACCTCCCAAATATACTTAAAAAGTTTATGGCTGCATTTAAACATTTGCTGGGACTCTCTGGTTACGGACTGAATATATGTGTTCCCTGAACATATTTATATGTTAAAATCCTAATTCCCAGTCTGGCTGTGTTTGGAGATGGAGCCTCTAAGAAGGAATCAGGATTAAAAGAGGTCATATAGGGTCCTGATACCATAGTGTTCTCATTAGTGTTTCCTGAGCCAACGGGATGAAATTACCATGCGGGGTGGTGGGGGTTACTCTGCCACCCCAGTGGGCCCAGTGGACTTGGAGAGTGGAACACTGAACCAAAGAGAATTATTCTCCAGCCTTAAGATGTAGTGCAATTTGCCTTTCTAGGTTTGGGAGTTATTGGGGACTTATCATCCCTTTCTTCTTTCTAATTTTTCTCTTTAGGATGAGAATATCTATCCTATATTTGTCCCACAATTGTATTTTGAAAGCACAAAACATTGTTTTCACTGTTTCATAGCTGGAGAGAAACTTTATGCTGGACAAAGGGCTGATTCCTGTCCAGAGTAGGATGGAGTGGATGGTGTGAGACTTCATCACACTACTCAGAATGGTATGTAATTTTAAAGTAATGAATTGTTTATTTCTGAAATTTTCCATTTAATATTTTTGGACTGTGGTTGACCATGGGTAACTGAAAAAATGGGCAGTGAAACCACTGATAAGGAGGACTACTATGTATTTGTCTTTTCTTTTCCTCCTGATAAGGAGGACTACTATGTATTTGTCTTGTCTCTCTTGTCTCTTCTCCTCTCCTCACTCATTTGTTCTAAAGATACTACTTTGAGGTTGTGCCTTTGTCAGTCTCTCCTGGTTTAGGGTCTTGGTTTTCAGACTGTGCTTCAGACATCTAATGTCTGCTCTCATGCAAAGACAACAATAATAAATATTCATCCACAGAAAACTGACATTTTTTCTTTAAAATAATATATTTTAGAGTATTAAAATTATGTTTAAGGAGAAGTTACCTGATTTTTTAATGTAAAGTTGAGAAGTCTAAACCAACCTATACCAATTTAGTAAAGAACTAAATGCATCACTAAAATAAAAATATCAAAACCAAAGAAAATGAATGTGAGAAAAAAGGATTAAAGTGTATTAATTTATAAGTCAGAGATTAGAAACTTGATTTATTAATAAAATATCTATAAATAGGCATATAGAAATCAATCATCAAATATGTGCCTTATAGTATAAATAGAAACCAAAATAAAATAATAAAAACTTGAACTCATAAGAAAATAATTTAAGAAGCACCTGCACAAATTACCATGTTAAAAGAGTTGTAAGAAATGACAAAAGACTTTATAAAAATACAAATAACTGTAATGTATTTTCTTCGTATCAATAAAAGTAACAGGAAAGAAATCTAACTTGTAAAATGCTATATGAAAGTAGAAAATCAGTTTGCATTGTAACAAATTCTTTAATAATATTTAAACAAAATATTCAAAGGCATGGATTCTATAAAGTTTTAAAAGTGCAAGAAATGAATTTGAGTGCCAGTGAAATCATTGGAGCTAGCAGTAAAATTTGGTCAAAGGTCAATTGTACTAAGACTTCATCATTTGCCAAAAGGATTTTCCAAACATTTTTCTATGTATCATGACATCTCAAATTACATTTTGTATTCTAAACCATTTTCAGTTAAATTACAGGTTGTTGTACTATTACTTAGGTTGAAACAAATACTAAGTAAAAATTATTTCTTTGACCTCCGTCCCACGTTTCCTCCAATGTGTTGTACTGCAGCAATTTTTTTTAATGTTTGCAGATGCTAGTAGCACTCCTGGTATTGACCTTTTGAAATTATTGAAAAATAAAGAAAAATAAATCTTTCTCCTGGAAATTCTAAATAGTCTCCTATTTTCATAACCTTATTTGATGCCTGATCCTATCACCTTGCCTATGACCAAAAGTCAGGGCTTCCCACTCAGCAGAAAGCAGATCATTTATTTTCTTAGCAGGAGATTTCTTCCATGTCATTAATGATTCATATAGGTCATGTTTACAAGGGGCAAGTGTTTCCAAGTTTGTTGTATCATAAAGCAGCAACTTCTATTTTATATAAATATAGTGCAAGAACTTCTTATGTAAGACAATTAAGAGTGATAATTTAAGCTTTACTATCCTCTTTATTTATTGAATGGCAAAGGACTGCAAGGGGGAACATAAAGAAATAATGAAATAAAATTCTAGGAATAATGACCTGATTCAAGCATCCGATAAACTGGCACAGATAATCAAGGGAAAATTTTACATATTTGGATTGAAGAATCAGAGTTAATATCAGGGATCAAAAAGAAACTGAGAAAGGAAAAGGACTTGACAGTATAATTACAATCCTCTCTAGTTTCTTATTTTTTCCTTTATTTTTATTATTTCCCTTTTCTTGCAAATTAAAGATTAACCATCAAAATTTAAAATTCCTAAAGTTTTTCTCATAGATCATACTTTTAATCTTACTTAATTTATATATTTCAGAGTAAAATGTACATTACCAAAAAAAGGGCAAATTCTACAAGTTGGCTAAAGCAAACAAATGCTTATATCATTCCTTTTTTTCTGCCTTTATCAATGTACATATTATTTTTTATAATTTTCCTCTCACATACTTTCTCTTTCTTAGAAATATTTAATCTTTTTTTCCACTTTTCTACATTCTCTTGACTAAGCTAATGAAAGTCTAGAGACTAGTATGAAAGTGCCTGTACTGACATGGTAAGAGCAGAAAAAAAGGAATGAATCTTAATTCATTCTGCTTGTTCCAAATTTCTGGACATTCCAAGCAATGCTGTGATAATTATGCTTACATGTATAAATTCTATATTGTTGCATTTATTTAAGGGATGTAGTCTCTCAAAATACAGGTGAATAATATGTGTATCTTTAATTTTAATATGTAGTGTCAATTTACTTTTAATAAAGCCTATAATAATAGGTTTTGCCATGCTTTTCACTGTTCAGCTAAAGTCAGGCTATTGATTTTTTTTTTTTTAGCCTTCCTGAATCTCACATACTTACTCTGCCATTCATTTTGTTGTTGTTCATATTTGGTAGTGATAGATTCCTAACTAGCAGGTGATGATGCAGAGTTCCGGAAGAACATTTGACTCACTAGCACAGACGAGTTTTTTCCTGGTTTTACATTTGCTGTTCCTGTGAATCATGCCTCTGTCAGAACCATCCTGTGTGAATATTTTACATCAAACATTTTATTATAACCAATGATAGTATTACAGACAACATTATTCTGCTCCAAGAATTTTCTTTAGAGGGAAATGACTAATTTTATGGGAAAATGTTAATGTGATCCATTGAATTTGCTGTGTACTTCATTACCAAGAACCAGTGGTTTTTATAATATATAAAATTGGCCTCTAGAACATTTGGAGATTATAATTTGTAAGTTTTGTTGCCATTCAACGGGTTATAATACATGTTCCCAACTAATGACAAATATGGAGTTCCTTCTTCAAAAGCCATAATACATACATTTGAAAAACTAATAAGGAAGAAGCCAATGTTTAAGGAAAAAGCTTATTGCTAAACAGAGAAATATTAAGTCATGTTTCAAGGAAATACCTCAAATAGTCAGTTTACATCATTAACCTTACATATACCTTTAATGGTTTAAATTGTATACAGAATCTGCTTAACCACTTGTGAATATTACATTTTTTACTTATTTTAAAGCAGTATTTCCTATTTTACTGAATTTAAAAATAACCTGTTGATTGATATAGCTCAGATAAAAACATTATATAGAGGAAAATAAAAAGGAAATACTTAATAGAGAGATAGCTATTGGTATTGGCTGTTATTTTCTTCCAGGACTGTCTCATACTAAATATGCTTTATTTTACAGGGCCTGTATCACTTGATTATATAGTTTTAATGTGTTTCATATCATAGAATTTTAACAAAGTTTTATATTCTATTAAATAAATGTAACTATTTTATAATTTTTGACATTTAGGTTACTTATGCATTTAGACTATTATAAATAGAATTCTGTTGTCAGTAACTATGCAATTGTGTATTTAAAAAAATATTTTCTTGTAATTAATTAAACAACAGAAATATTCTAAGTGAAAGTACCCAGATATATGTTCAGCTCTTGAGCTAATTGTGTCTCTATTGTTGTCATACAAATATTTTACATAATCAGACTAAGAAGTTATAATTTACAATCCCATGGAATGTGTAGTGGAAATGAGAAGAGAATAAATTACAAGCTTTCATACCATAGAAAAGCCAGTTTATAGTAGGAAAGCCTAATAATTAATCTATTTTATCACCCAATTATTTTGTAAACAATATTGCTTCTGTCATAATCCATTAACTCAAACTGCTCCCCATAAGAAGGTGGTGGATATTGTTAATGACCAGCTTGTCACAGCAATGAAAATCACCTTTTGTCTCAGGCTATTAATTAAGGAACCAATTATTGTTTTCTTAAAAATATTTCAAAAACATAAAAGTGAAACGATTATATAAGACATTCTCAAAATAGTATTAAAATGCTTTCCAAGTACATATGTTCTGCCCAGTAAACACATGTGAAGAACAATCCAATATGTTAACTGTTGCTGCCAGCAGATCTTCAGGGAACATAATTACGGAGGCAGAACTTGCAAGGATGTGTGGTGATGTTTAAGGGCTAGATAAGCCCAATTAGTGACTGTAATTGAGCAGCTGACAAAGGCTTGATGATTCTAGTAGTTGAGAATGACTGTCTAAAGGACAGATCAGCTGTTCACTCCTTTAGCACCCCTAAGTATTAAGTCTCTGTATTAAATTAGATCTGAAGGAAAAGCACCTGCACAAATAATCTCAACCTCCAAAAGAAATGTCTTCACTAGGTGTCAGTTTAACTTCTTTCCCTCAGCCACTATTGAACTGATACAGAATCATTCATTTTAGCACTATATCAGTATCAATTTAAGAACTGAATTTGAGCATAATATTGTATATGCTATCCAATAGTCATTACATCAAACTTACAGTCTTATTAATGTTTCATTGAATTAAACTTCAGGGTAAACATTTTCAGATTGATCCTGTTCTTTATTTTGTGAGATCATTAAAATTATTTATAACTATATGATAATCCATGGGTTACAGAATATATTCAAAGCATTTTCTCATTTATTCTTACTAAAACTGAATGAAACGGAAAGGACAGACTTCATTATCACAATTTATAAAAAAACAAATAAAAGTAAATAAAAAAGTGAGATACATAGAGTTAATGTGACTTCCCCTGACTGGCATGAATGTCCGATTGGACTAGATTTCAAATACTCTGTTATGCTATATTTTTGCTTTCAGATATCTTTTATATATTTTTTAAATTATAAGTAAAAGTAAAGAAAATTTGCTATCCAAGATTAAAATTAACTCATTTCAAATAGCTATGCTTATTCTGTATATTATCTATGTGCTTCATTTTTAACATCAAGTATTATATTTTAAATTATTAGATATTCAACAAGTTTATAAACATACTGGATTCAGATATCTGTTTTTCTGATACGAAGAGACAGAGACTAAAGCATATTAAAATACATGTATCACAGCTTAATTTCCCCCAAACTTTCCTTGAATACATACTAGGGGTTACCACTTCTTATGATATCCCCTTAGCTTCTTCCCAATTGCATATATCAAATACAGATGAAATAAGTATATTTCTTCAAAGATCTTTTTGTAACCAAGGAAGAAAGGGGGAAAATATTTTCTGTGAGGTATAACAAGGTTTTCCACAATTCATTGAAAATAAATATTAGCTTGTATGTTTGTGGTTCATTAAATGTCATCAATTGCAATTCCATACTCCTGAGGATCAATCTTAGGGTAAGCGGAAGGTCCCAATTAACAAGGTCCTCTGTGACTAGAAGTTCCTAGTTAACAAGGTCTTCAATGGCTCTTATTACTTGGAAATTTTGCAAATTATGCTCCTGAGTTATGGTAAGCACAGGGGGAGAAGGCCAAACATCAAGAGGATAAGCAACCTTGCCTGCCTAATTCCTAGGGTTCCCTTCACAGCAGAAGACAAATGAGTGACCCAAGCCAAAAAGAAAAAATAAATACACACATACACACACACACACACACACACACACACACAGAGCCAAATAAATTAAGTACACTGACCCACATAGCATTAGCAATAGATACAACAAGACAGTAGGAACTAAAGATCTTGCTTTCTTTTCCTGTGAGTGTACAGGCTTGATTTAACATAAATATATACATGCCAGCTAGACAGATATACAGGTGCAAGTATCCTATTTCTCTACTATTCTCAGGGACAAAAATCCTCCTAAACATATTTCCATAATATCCTTCATGTAGTGCTAAAAATACCACATTTGATCCCCCCCTTAACATTTACTTCTTTTGTATATGATTTGCCTTAGAACATCTTTACTATAAGGATGATGATCTATTTCCATAGCAACAAGAAGTGGAGCATTCTCAGTGAATATTTTATCTGATACAATACTTAGTTCTACTTGATCTAATTCCCACCATAATTGCGGTAACATTTATTGTTGTTGTTTTGAGGAGAAAACATGATGGGAGGGGAAATTATTCTTTTCTACTCCAAATACTTTTTCCTCTTCTCTTCATATATTTTTTTTTTCATTTTTGGAAAATTTTACCTGAATTTACAGATTTAATTTCATTTTTAATTTCTAAACTTATTGTGTTTTTCCCTGCTGTGCTACAGATTTCTCTTTAAGCAATATTTTCGACTCCACAAACACAAAAACATTATGTGTCGAGGGGGAAAAAAGCAGAAATTAAATTCAGTGCCCTGGGGGAGTCAGGAAAATGGAAGACTGTGGTTGCCTAGGTCTTATTTAACCAATTTGCTTTGTTTACTAATCTGGTAAAAGCATTAAATGTCACTAATATGGAATCTAAAACCTGGAAATAGATGACTTCTGTTTCACTATCCCTACGTAGGATTTCTGGTTGCTCTTAGTCAAGGCGAAGCTGTAAAACTAAGGCTTAGTACTAATGGAAGCATGAAGAAATAAAAGAAAAAGAAGAGAAAGCCCTTTTCAACAAGATATCTATTAGTAAATAAAAATAAATAAAAAATATTACAAGTGATCAGAAAAAAACCTGAATTTATTTGCTTGCCTGGTGATAAAGCAATATAAGTGGCCATTGGGGTTATTTCTGCACCATACTGGGAACATTTATACAGGCAAACTAAAACTAAATTTCGAGGCATTCCTTGTAACTAATTTTGAATCAAGCTTCAATCAACCACAGACAACCAACTGGCTGATTTGTTGTATAACTAGTGGCTCAATATCAAATAAAAATCACTGTCAATATCTCTGTTAAATATTTCTACAGAAGACAATAGAAAAAGACTAAATTTCCAACTCATATTACTCTGTTCTGTAATGAAAGACCAGAACCAGATGTAATCAGATAGCCTTTCTAGGGAAATGTACAGTGAAGTTTATCTTCTATATTTGTTGCTTAATAATTTTTAATTTTCTACATATGAAATTTGTTTAAAAATCATTATTTTTTTCATTTTCATTATGTACTGTATATATTTAGTTTAATTTTCATGTAGAGCCAGAAGGTATTATATTTATTTATTTAATTATTTATTTTTTATTTCAGCAAATTATAGGGGTACAAATTTTTGGGTTTCAAA
>VBSM01003039.1:18010930-18028735 GCA_008086735.1 Cheirogaleus medius
TGCTTTTGGGGTCTTCTTCATAAATTCTTTGCCTAGGCCGATGTCTAGGAGAGTCATTAGATTGACCAAAATATCAACTAAAGAAGGTGTTATATTTAATATTCAATATCTTGCATGTTTTTTTAACCATTGTATCATCCTCATGTAAGTGAGAAAAGAAACCATTAGCATCCTCACATAATCGAGGAAATAAACTAGCCTGAACTTAAAACTGAATGTCATAAATGCACATGATTTGTCTTTTCTTCCTTTGAGGAGTGTATGAGAGAAGTTGCTTTATGCTGAGTGTAGCAATTGCAGATTATATTAGTTTCCTAGGGCTGCCATAACAAATTACCAAAGTCTTGCATGACTTAAAGCAAGAAAAATTTATTGTCATAATTCTAGAAGATAGAAACACAAAATCAAGGTGTTGACAAGACCCTGCTCTTTTCAAAGGCTATGGGGTAGGATCTTTCTTTGGCTTTTGGTAGTTTTCGTAGTTGCCAGCACTCCTTCGTGTTCTTTGATTTACAGATACATAACTCTAATCTCTGCCTCATTGTTCACATGGCATTCTCTCCTTTTGCCTGTGTGTTTCTGTGTCAGTAGATTTAGGGCCCACTCTAATCCAGTATGACCTCATCTTAAATTGATTACATGTGCAAAGATGTTTATTTCCAAATAAGGTCACACTCACAGGTATTTGGTATTAGGACATCAACATATTTTTTGACCGGATATAATTCAACTCATAACAGATTTGTATAGGTTGAAAAACACATATATGTACAGAATGGGAGAAAATATTTGAAAACGATTCATCTGACAAGGGATTAGTATCCAGAATATACAAGCAATTTAAACATCTCAGCATAAAAAAAATCTGATTTAAAAATGGACAAATGATCTGAGAAGACATTTCTCAGAAAAGAAGACATACAAATGGCTAACAAATACATTTGTTAAAAAAATGCTCAATATCATTAGGGAAATGCAAATCACAAAAACAAGATATCATCTCACCCAAGTTAGAATGACTATTATAAAAAAAATGACAAATGCCATTGAAGATGTGAAGAAAGGGGAATGGCCATGTACTGTTGGTGGGAATGTAAAATAGTACAACCACTGTGGAGAATAGTATCATGGTTTCCTCAGAAAACTATAAATAGAACTAACATATGATCCAGCAATCTTACTACTGAGCATTTATCCAAAGGAAAGGAAATCAGTATATTAAAGAGATACCTGCACCCCCATGTTTATTGCAGCACAATTCAAAATAGTCAACTTATGGAATCAACCCAAGCGTCCAACAATAGATGAATGGATAAAGAAAAATGTGATATATATCTACAATGGAATACTATTAAGCCATAAAAAGAATGAAATCCTGTCTTTCACAGCAAAATGGATGAGCCATAGGACATTATGTTAAGTCAAATAAGCCAGAAATGGAAAGTCAAACACCACATGTTCTCATTCATGCACAGAAGTTAAAAAACTTTGTCTCCTAGAAGTAAAGAGCAGCACAGAAGTTACTAGAGGCTGGAATTGGTAGGAGGAAGAGGGGGATAAGGAGAGATTTGTTAAAGAATACAAAATTACACATAGATAACATAAATAAGTTCTAGTGTGCTATACCACTATAGTTAGCGATAATGTATTAAATAGTTTCAAATAATAGTAGAAGAAAAGCTATTGAATGTTCCCAACACAAGGAAATGACAGCTGTTCAAGATGGTGGACAAGCTAATTACCCTAATCTGATCACTATACATTGTATGTATTGAAATATACTGTGTACTACATAAAGGTATACAATTATTTTATATTAATTACAGAAAATAAATAAATAATTGAAAATAATATGTATGGAGTTGACTAAAAATAAAATACAGTGAACATTTTTTATTTCGGTCTGTTTCACTCAGCATCCTCTTTTGAATACTGTCTTATCATCTCCAGTCACCTGGATCTGCTGTGACTGTCCATCTCTCTCCTCCTGACAGACAATTGGTCATAAAATCTCATTTATATCAATCACACCAAGGCATGACCTAACTAATGCACCAAGCACTTCTGCAAAGGCTGAGTTCAAGGCATTCGAGGACATCTCTGTATGACTATACCATTTACACATTCATGCAGCCAGACCTGGCCTTGACATTCTGAAATTAGGAATATTTTAGGAGAAACCAACAGTTCTTTGCAGTTTGTTAAGGAGGTAAAGAAAATATTGAAAGAGACAACACACATTCCTGGAAGTAGGTTTTAGAGAGTGTCACTAATCTGTACATTTTTAGATTTGTACAGTTTGACATTAAATTAGACCCAATGCTAAATTCAGTAAATGTACTTTTGTATGCCTATATGCATGAATGCCTGATTGTTGGACAATATGCTATTATATTTAGAAAAGGAAGAATATAAAGTTCAATTTAGCATTAATTTTAAATGTTTTGTGCTAGTGTGCTATAAACACACTCTTGTTCAACTTTATCATTAATTCTTACTGCTGAAGCACTTTGACATTATGAGCTACTGAAATAATATTTCATTAAATCATTCCAGATGTTCAAATATACCTAAAATTCTAACTCAGACCCTCTAATTAGACAAAAAGCCAGTACCACAAATTGCTGATAAAATACCTTTAAAAATAAGGAACATGCTAGCCATTGTTGCAGAAATTTCTTGCATTTTTTCCACGTATCATGGACAAAGTCTCCAGAAGATTCTGTTGCCCAGTTTCAATTGGCAAAATTTTTAGTGTTAGCTTTATTATCTTCAAGTTAGTACAATGACTTGTGTTAACCTTATTTCTAGTGACAATTGGAAGCTAGCACAAATAAAACAGTGTCCAGAGTATTCTATGCAAATCCTCCATGGGAAAATATTAAAAGTCAAAATATTTAAGTAAGATTGTCAGACACTTAAAATCCTAGACAGTTATATCATGAGAGAAACTGGAAACAATTTAACTGTTTTATTTATTACAAGTTTACCATTATTATTATTTATCTAAATAACATCACAAATTAATTTTTAAAACATGTAAAATATTATATATGTATAATAATAAATGTGCATGCTCATATCTTTTATACAATTTATATTTTATTATATTATTTACATAATAATATATAATTAGCATAATATTAAACCAAACTCATATGTGCCATGTAGACTCAGGATAAAAGACAGATAAAATAGGCTTATAAACTTGAGAAGTTTGTATGTGTCTTTCTCAAAAATTGTGTACCCTTCTTGTTTGATTTACTTCTTATAAATAAGTAGTAATGTGAATAAAAATTTCACCCCCTCCCACTTTTAATAGAAAAATTATTTAATCCATTCTGGAAAAGGAGTTTATTTTCATAAATCAGTCTTCTTTTAGATGAGAAAGATTAAGTCCTAAGAGTGTAAATTAAAGGGCCACAATCAATTCTTATAATTTCTGACTTTAAATACAAGGATATTTATTATATGCCAATTCATTTTATAAAATTAAATACAAACTCTCAAAATACACATAGAGAGTCATATATTTCCAGATGCTTTCATGAAAGACAATCTTATAGAAAGACATATCTTCAGAAAAGAGTAAATAGTATTTAACACACACGTACCTTAAAAGTAGCCCTATTTGGTGATATATAATGATCTTGAGCTGTCACAACCATTTTAGAAAGATATTTTCATTTTGTGAATATTTGAGTTTCTTCATAAGATAGATATTTCTGAAGGGAGATAAAGATATTAGTGGTCTACAACTTTTGCATCTCATATAATGTTTTCAAGAGACAAATCAGAAGATAAAGGATTTTATACACTAAATGATAGGTTTTACTATGTGTTAGCAAATTATAATTTGATGCCTACTTGTTGGAAGACATCAAATATATACAGTACATTATTACCATCTGACCTGAATGACCTCCAGGTGCCCGGTTGTATCATTAAAATGTTCCATAATCTCCAATTGTTAGTTCTTTCCCAGTACATGGTTGACCTATTGGAAGGAATTCTAACCCCACGGGGTACTGCTTTGAAATATGGATTTGTCCAGAAAATCAGATGAAGCAAATAACTTTTAAAACATTTATTATTAAAATCACACAATTTAGCTACATAGCAATTTTCTTTCCAGAAATACCTTTATAAATTATTAATATAGTATATAAATGGCTATAGTATAGGTATTGGCCAAATTCATTTTGAAATTTAGAACATTATTGAAAAAACACTGAAAATATTATAACTTCTCCTTTATTACTTTAAAATTAATATAATTTTAATACAGATAAATGAGGAGTCTCAGAAAAATAAAATAAAAAACCTAGACACACAATAATAATAAATCCTGATCCAGATATAAGTATCATTAAACGCTTGATGCATTCCTTTATAGACTTTTCCTACATATGCCTAGACATACTTTTACATAATTAGAATTACATTATATGAAATATTTTTTTAAGCATTAGCACAATACCTATCAAGACAGACTGTTATAAACTATGAAAACAGCAAATAAAATTAACTTACCTGCATGATTAGATTTACTATTATTTGGGATAAATTTAAGGATAGTTCTGTTACTTGTATATTATTCTCAATTACAGAGAGAAAATGCAGGAGGTTTAGTATCTCAGAACTATTTATGAATAATCAGGTGCACACATATATACATGTATTTCTATTTTATGGTATGGTTTATATCTCATTTTATAATTTTATTGAAAAATTACATAATTTACAAGTTATCTAACCATCACTACATACCTATATGCTCATAACATCCAGAAATATGCTAAATTATCATGTTTTAATAATTCATGATTCACACATATTGTAACTCATATTTTTTTTTGAAACAGAGTCTCACTGTGTTGCCCGGGCTAGAGTGCTGTGGCGTCAGCCTAGCTCACAGCGACCTCAAACTCCTGGGCTCAAGCGATCCGCCTGCCTCAGCCTCCCAAGTAGCTTGGACTACAGACACCTGCCACCATGCTTGGCTAATTTTTTTTCTATTTTTAGTTGTTTGGCTAATTTCTTTCCATTTATAGTAGAGATGGAGTCTTGCTCTTGCTCAGGCTGGTCTCGAACTCCTGAGCTCAAGCAATCCACCTGCCTCGGCCTCTCAGAGTGCTAGGATTACAGGCGTGAGCCACCGCACCAGGCCTGTAACTCATATTTACTTTGGTTTAATTTCAAGTTCCACACTCAAGCTAAGGATGGAATAACTTTCAGTGATCTCAAGTACTGGCTTTTCTGCTATTTCCTGCAGCATAAGCATTTGGCTTCCAGTTTTCTTATAGTTCTTTTATTCCCATTCCTATTGTGCTTTGGAGCAAAAGCCAAAGAACATAGTAGATTATAACCAGAATTGTAATTATTTAATGATCCATTCAAATGAGAATTTTTGCTGGGGAGGGTGTAGTTGAGGCAGGCCTGTGAGGAGATTAGCTACTTCTCCCCATGGAGCAAGGTCCCTAAAATAGGGGTCACCACAGAGGATAAGGACATTGATAGGCAACAGAGAGATATAAAAGAATACACAGAGACTAAGGTATAGTTTATAGTTTTGTATGTATATAAAAAGATCAGTTGTAACACAGTGGGGATACTTAGGAGACTGGTGTATCTCCATAAATGCCAGCAATATAGTTAGATTCATACAGGTTTTTATAATCACAGACATCAATTACCAGTTGCCGGGGTAACATATTTGCATATAAGAGAATGCAGTTGCTAGGGGATACAGGTGATGGGTTAGGGCCAAAAGACCTCTCAAGGGGCTTCTAATCTATCTAGGTGAACAAACAGGTACAAAATCTTTCAGGGGCTAACTTCTAATTTCTAAGAGGTAGTTGTCAATTAACAAAGGTATAACAAAAGAGGTATAGTGACTCTATATTTCTTTGATTAGTTATGGTGGACTTAAAGATAGACAGACAGGAGAGAGCAGGATGCCCATCTCTAATAAAACAGGTTATTTATAACCACCGGGGTGCATCTCTGGGCAAAGCGCACTCATTGTCTCTGGCTCCCATCCTGTGGGCCATATTTGCCTTGCCTTGTCTTTCAAGACACAGGGAAGCTCACAGATTTTGAAATACCAGGAAGCCTTCCTGGAAAACATCCCTACCGGAGATTTGAGAGCTCTCCCATGATAGCAGCCTCTAATAAGTGAACCACTGAGTCCCCACATTCCTTCAGGGCAAAACCCTGCAAACTCCTGCTTCTGTCTTTAATATAGCAATATTGGGTTATACAATAAAATAATGGTCTTATGAGCCATGTTTCATTAATTCCTCAATCATATTTCTCAACAAATTTTGATGAAAATATACAACAATGTTATTGAGGAAACACATGAATTTGCCCCAAATTGTCACAGCAAAGCTAAGTCCTAAGGAAAAGTAACTACTATTTGCCTGTTTACCAACCTTAGTGTTAAATGATAGTTAAATGGAAATAACACATTTTTATGTGTATAGCAGGTGGTAACAATGCATGTTGCTGAATGTAATTCAGAGACAAACTATTAACATTATAATTAACATTCAATGAAAACAGTATCTGAATCCTGTATTCTAATTTATACATGCTTTAGACAGGAACAAAAACACCATTATAAAAATTGTACTCCCAAGCAATATACATACAAGGAATTCATGGATAATATGGTAGATATGAATACTTGTAGGTCATGTCTGAGGAGAAAATAGTAATGAATTCATTGACTTTGGCATCAACAGTTCAGTACCATTCATCTCTATTACATTTCAGTTATATGTTCAGAATCCAAATATTATCTAGGTAATAGATAATCCTAATATCTATGAAATAAATATTCAGGTACCCTTAAGATGAAAACGTTGCTATTGCATTTTTTTTTAGAAAAAGTGATGATCTAGATCCAAGTTCTTTCAGGATTTCAGTTATATTAAGTTAGAGTCTTCAAACTATGCAAAGCCTGCACAAGTAATCTTCAATGAATAAAGTGAACTATAGGATATTTGTGGCACCTTTCTATGCCTGGTGCTAGGGGAGAAGATGAAACCTGAAATATGGATTCTTAGTTGAAATATTCTAAAGTTTAAATGCAGGGAATTAACTATCATTCTTATAACACTGCACAAATCTAACAGCAGCTGCCAGTTAGCTACAGGTTGAAGGCCTCAATTAGGCTAATTTTAAATAGTTTAAATTATGTATTTGATTACCAGAGTCATAATAGCAACTAATTTCAGATGTAGGAATTAATATCAATTTTTTCATAATTCAAAACCCTGCTATTTCTTTCTTTATTACTTAAGAAGCAACCCATATTGTTTCATGACTTTGGTATCTGTTTTTTAGCATTCCCCAAACCATATTTCTACCATTTCCCATTAGCAGAGGGAAATATTCTTCATTGAAGTAGTACTGTGCTACAGATTAGTTTAATTTCTGATTGTGCGTCCCATTCTTACCACTAACACATGCAAAGACTCATTCTATGGCTCTCTTGGAGATTCTGTAAACCACTTCAATACCTGTTAACACATGCTTTTTGGGGGGTGGACTGAGCTTAAAATAGTAAACAAATGGAAAAACACATTATGCTCATTGATTGACAGAATAAACATTGTCAAAATGTCTACACTACCCAGAGTGATTTACAGATTCAATGCAATCCTCATTAAAATGCTAATGTCATTTTTTGCAGATGTAGAAAAAATAATTCTAGGCTTTGTATGGAACCGGAAAAGACCTTGCATCGCCAAAGCAACCTTAAGCAAGAAGAAGAAATCAGGAGGCATCAATTTACCAGACTTAAAGCTATACTACTATAGTAAAACTAAAACAGCATGTTACTGGCACAAAAACAGAAACATAAACCAATGGATCAGAACAGAGAACCCAGATACAAAGCCATCCTCATATTGCCATTTGATCTTTGATAAAGCAGACAAAATCATACACTGGGGAAAAGAATCTCGAGTCAATAAATGGTGCTGAGAAAATTGGATAACCACATGTCAAAGACTGAAACAGGATCCTCACCTCACACCACTCAAAAATTAATTGAAGATGGATAACAGACTTAAACCTAAGGCATATAACTATAGGAATTCTAGAAGAGAATGGTGGAAAACTCTTATAGATACTACCCTAGACAAAGAATTTGTGAAGAAGACCCCAAAGACAATCTGAGCAACAACAATAATAAATGAATGGGGCCTGATCAAATTAGAAAGCTTTTGCACAACCAAGGAAACAATCAATAGAGCACACAGACAACTTACAGAATGGGAGAAAATATCTGCATGCTATACATCTGATAAATAGCTAATAACTAGAATCTATAAAGCATTCAGGCAAAATGGCAAGAAAAAAATCAAACGACTCCATTAAAAAGTGGTCAAAAGACATGATCAGAAGTTGTTCAAAAGAAGAAAGACTAATAGCTAATAAACGTATGACAAAATGCTCAGTATCTCTAATCATCAAGCTCTGACTTGGGTGGGGCAAGGGCAATATATGTAACCTAAGCATTTGTACCCCCATAATATGCTGAAATAAAAAAAAAATTAAATTAAAAAAATGAAAGTAGACCTACCATTCAATTCAGCAATCCCACTATTGCACATTTACCAGAAGGGAAAAAAGTCATCTTTATAAAAAAGACACTTGCATTATAATGTCTATTGCAGCACAATTCTCAATCACAAACATGTGAAATCAACCCAAATGCCCGTCAATACATGAGTGGATTGACAAAATGTGGTATATATATACACCATGGAGTACTACTCAGACATAAAAAAAAAATGGGTAACTAATACTTTTTGTAACAATCTGGATGGAACTGGAGACCATTCTTCTAAATGAGTTATCATAAAAATGGAAAAACAAACACCACATGTACTCACTATTAAACTGTAAGTAATCAATTAACTAAATGGAAATCAAGCAGGTGGGAGGGGAGAGGAGAGTTTGGATAAGTTCACACCTAACAGGTGCAATGTGCACCATCTTGGTGATGGGCACTTTTGTATCATTAACTCAAACTGTACAAAAACAATACATGTAAACAAAATGTTTGTGCCCCCTTAATGTTCTGAAATTTAAAAAATAAATAAACAAAATAAAAAACAATATTAAAAAAATAGTGGGCTCTTATGTTTTTAACTAAGAATCCTAAGTTATAGAAACTTTTCCCACATACTCAGATATATATCTAGTACATTTGTTCCCTTACGCTAATCAAAAAGAAATTAATCTGGCAATCTTTTTATATATCATTCTTAAAAAATGCCCATGTAATGGTGGAAATTGTAGGCATAATACACTGGATATTACAAAAGTACAATCCTAATAAGTCATGTCACTGGTCCATAATATACTTTACAAAATGGTATAATATAGCAACATATAAGCAATATTTTTCAGTTCCTTTCTCAGTGAACAGTCAAAGTTGTGGTGTGAAAAGTCAATATCCCCCTAAAATGGAAAATTTCTGAAAATTTGTGCTATCCATCTTGTAAATTCTGACTTTTCAGATGTTTTTCATATGGGCTACAAGGAAAGCTCACACAATGCCATTTTAATACATTGTGTAGACCTTAGCTTATAATGTAATATTATATCACAAATCCCCAAGTATAACTTAATTTCACTGAAAATTATACAGAAGTCTAAAGAAAATTTTTTCCAATATTTAAGGAATACAATTTATATCTTTACTACATTTAATGAGTTATTAAATTACTATAAAATATAGATAATTCAAGTACCATATTTGGCATTCAGTCAATAAAGATATAGTCAACACATGAACTTTGCTAGCTATTGTGGCTGGGTAAAATTATAATGTAGTCTCTCCATCACAGAGGATGAAGTATTCCCCTATACCTACAAAATAAAGCAAGGTGTTCAGAGTTGCTGAAGTTAAGATAGTATAATTTATATTGCCCTCCAACTATGATGCTCAAAGAGTGAGGGACTGAACTTATGCTTTCTTTATAAAATTTCATTTGTTTTTATTCAGTGTACCCATCAACTTGTGAAATAAGAAAGCATCACTATCCTTGTATTTGAGCAAATGAAACAAGTACAGGTTAAATAATTTTTTGAGGGTCATACTATTAAGTGACAGAATTGAGGTCCAACCTAGAATTTAGTGACCCCCAAAACCTGTGCCTTTAACATACTAAACATCAGTGAAAACAATGTATTTAGCCCTTGAAATGTTGTGAAAATAATGCTTGCATTATTTGAAAAGTAGATTTAGAAATGAATAGTGTCAGTTTGTTATATCTTTTGAAATGAGTTGTTCTCAAAGAAAATATTGTTCAAAAAGTGATAGAGAATTGGTGCTTAGTTTGGTTTGCTGAACTAAAAGGGTGTAATTGGAAATGGTCATAACTCAAAGAAATGCTACAGAATTTTTAATAGTAAAATTTTTATATATGGATAACAGGATAACAGAATTAGCATGGAAAACATTTTCTAAATATTTGCTAAAGTCTTATGTCTAGAAAGGATGACAGATGAGAGATGAGAGATAATAGATCAACCTACCCAATGATACATATAAACAGACAGACATATTAATAGCTAGGTAGAGAGATGGACAAATAGAAATATAGAGAGTGAGTGTAAGACAGAAAAGGAGGGAGAGAGAGGGAGAGACTGAGAGACCTTGTGTGTGTGTGTGTACACGTGTGTGTGTGCACACGTGTGTGTGTGTGTGTGTGTGTGTTATGCCTGCTATTAGGGAAATATCATTTGAGGTGCAGATTGGAGTGGCTTGGAAGTAAAGGATTAGAAATTGGGGTGCATCCACATCATTTTGTGGATCAGTAATTTGTTCCTTTGGTTTCAGGACAGAATATCATTGAATGAGTGTATCATAGTTTATAGATTCACCTGTAGAAAGAAATCTTATGTTTCCAGGTGATAATGATGAAATAGTTATAAACATACATAGGACTTTGTGTGAACATAAGTTGTTCATTGACTTTAGAATGCTTAGAGGTAGAGTTGCTGAGTCAAATGGTAAGGATGTGTTTAACTTTAAAATCAATTGTCAGACTATTTTACACAGTAGCTGCACCATTTTGCATTCCCCCAGCAATGCATGAGAATTTTTATTGCTCTGTCCCTCATCATTTGCTGCAGTTTGTTTGTTTGTTTGTTTGTTTGTTTTAGCTACTTGAATAAAACTGTAGTGGTATGAGATTATGGTTTTAATTTACATTTTCCTGATGAATAATGGTGTTCAACAAATTTTTTTGTGCTTAGTTGCTGTAAATCATATATCTTATTTGCTGAAGTGTTGATTATATTTTACCATTTTAAAAATTGGATTGTCCTTTAATTTGGGGGGGTTAAGGTTTTAAAATATTAGAAACTTAAAGGCTTAATGTTTAATTTGTAAAATAGGAATATAAATAGAAGGTACATAAATCAAGAGGTAAATGACTTACTGCAGGTAAAGCACTTTGCACATAATAGATAGTATATATTATCTATTGCTATTGATATTCCATCCAGGGAAACATTATGTGACTCTGTATTTATTCAGTTTTTCTGAGAGGCAAAAATCTGTTTGTACTAGATGCACTGGAAGAAGATTTGTGAAATCTATGTTTCAAATGGTTATTCATAAATTATGAGCTTTTTCTTAAGGAAAACTAACTCTTAAAGTATTATAAATACATATAGTCTAGTTATCTGCTCTTTAATAAAACCCAAAAATGTAAAAACATATTATTGAAGATTAAGGAACTCAAAATGTGATGTTAGTATTAGAGGGCTAGGGTTATAATTTCTCTTTAAGTATCAGAAAAGATATTAAAAATAGACACTTTCTTGTAATTAGACATACATTTTGCTTATTCGTTATCCACCTGCGTAAAAAGAAATATGTTATAGCTGAAATTATAAAGACAACTGTACTTTTACCCTTGAAAAGCTGTTCCCTTAATATATTGTTCACTTTGGCTCAAAACTAAAACTTTTATAATAAGAGACTTTCATTTCTCTATTTGACTGTGTCCTATCAATGGGAAAATGGGCAATTTGTTTCTTATGTGAGTCTGATGATCTATATTTAGTACCCTGTTTTCTGCCCTGTGGAGATGAACACATTTTGTGACTAAAGAATAATGGAGACTCCTTAAGCAGTGACCCACATTAGTACTTGTTTCTTTTGCCTCCACAACAGTGTACGAATAATAGAATGGAATTGAATTGTCATACTTAGCTTCAGAGTATAATCTATAGGATTATTACCAAAAGATCTGGGCCATTTATCTTCAGATAGTGTTCTCTATCAATCTGTAGCATATTTACTCTCATTCTATAGTGGAAATGTATATATTAAAATGCATTAGACATAAAATTGTGTGAGATTTTGAGTCATTTATATCTAGGTAGAGGATTAAAAATTTATTTCCAAATACTTCTAAGATATAGAAATTTCAAATAAGAGAACAAATATACTCAAACTCTATACCATGAATTGAGGTTCTAGGTCCTAATTTAAACTGGTGAAATAATATACATAAAAGTCTTGAGAGTTCACAGAAGATAATTCATTTATGCTTTACTTCCATTATGCTTTATTATTTTCCTTTTCATTCTCAAATCCCTGCTTTCATGCCAAAATTCTTTTCTTCATTTATGTTAAAATGCTTATAATGGACCTATTAAGAGGAAGAGATTTTATAGAAAAGTGTAGTAGATTAAATGATTATAGTGAAGCAGAAAAAATTTTAGTTATGAAAATTAAACATAACATTTTTTGAATTTATAAAGGTTTGCTGAAAAATTTTTGTTAACTAAACTTACATCTTTAGGAATACCTATGTTTTGTGCATAGTATCCTCTGACAGAGATGTTTTTTAAAGATTGAGGGATATTTAGAGTAAATGGTCCCAGGGATACTAATTATCAAACAGAATATAACTATGAATAGATTCAGTATATCAAATATACTTTAATGATATTTTAGATGGCTGTGAAAAGTAGAGTTACCAGAACGAGAGACATTTTGACTTTGGGGAAGGCTTTAGAAATATTAAACTACATTTCTATCATCAAAGCTTTACGCATAAGAGATTTGTATTCATTTTGTTTTAATTAGAGGAAACAACTTGTCCATGGGGTATCTAAACATAGAATGAGTTTGACATTACAACACAGCCTATATACTCTGAAGAAAAACTAAAAACTAAAATTAAAGGATTTTTGCTTTAACACTTCAAATCACAAAACAGAACACACCAATTTACTTTGGGATATCAGTGGTATAAGTATATCTTCAGGGTTTATAATACTATACCATTTTGTATTCTAAAAAAAAGATTTTTTTGTTCAAAAGTTCACATTTGTGCCATCTTTACCATTTTTCTCTAAATCTATAGGTCTAAAATTCCCCTAAAATAATAATAAAAAAGTTTATAAAAAATACTTCTCATGTGTCGTCTGCTGGAAGGAGCTGCTACAGGGGACACACTGAGATGTGGAGCACAACTGTGCAAAGTAAATATTCATCACACATGGCAGATGTTTGCTAGATGTCATTGTCAAATGTCCATCATGGAATAATATTTTTTGTTTTAAATTCTTTAAAAAGTGAAATAGTGTTGTATATAGAAACAATTATTTCTTTGTATATAAACCAAATTAAATATCATGTATAAGATGTCTATGATGTTAACTTATCCAGAAATATTTTAAATGAACTTGTCCATATTTTTTATATTACCAACATAGAAGTATTTTAGGATAAATAAATCTTTTCTTGATTTTTAATCTCAATCAGTATTTATAGGAGATGATAAAAGTTAGATGACTCAATAAATCTAAACTGAAATAATTTTAGAATAAGTGAATTATAATTTTTTCTCATATATGGAAAAATACTGACTATAATCAAAACTATTAATTGTCATTTACTTTTCCTGCAAGCTCTTTACCTGATACAAAAATTTAGAGATAAAGAAACTAATTTATCCTCTTAAGTGCTGTAAACAGTTTCTCTCATTTTATTATTATTATTATTATTTTTACTTCCAATTTATACCGTACTCCACTGGAAATAGAGGATAGGATATCCACTAACATAGGTTCCTAGTTTTCACATATTTTTTTAACACATTTAAATCAACCTGGTATCATACAACTCTACTCTAAGGCTAATGTTAGAAATATGGCTTGAAGCAATGTTCACTTGAAATGCAGAGAGTTTTAGCCATTATAATTCTCTTTATGGTTATATTTATATGAATATATTGGTGTATATATGAGAGACAGAGTTAATATTGTACTTGAAAATAAACAGCCTTCACTTAAAAACATGCTAAGGTCAACAATGTTCCCACTTCCTAAATATCTGACCTTGGGTGGGCCAGTTATTTTGCAGTCCCTACCTAATTTTCTAGATACCTAATTTATTCACTCTTGTCTGGTCTTCATGACAGGGCCTGAATATTTCATGAAAGAATACATTTAATTGAGTTATTATCTTGATCAAAAAAACATCAACTGGTTCCACATTGAATCTTAAGGTTAGATTTAGACTTTGAGAAAGGGAACTATTCTATAGCAATGATAACTTGATATTTCATGGCTTGGAGTCTGGCTGATTGATTGAATGATTGTGTGTGTGTATATATTTGCTCAAATTAAAATAAAATAATATTCTACATGGGTACATTTTTCTAAGAATAAAGATTGAGGCTTTTAAATGAGTCAGGTGCTTCCGATCGATCATGTATGTCCCTGCCTTGTCCCTCTAATATATTCACAAATCAGAGTCTGAGTGTGGTATAGTATCACTTGAAGGTAGAGTGTGATATGTTAAAGATACCTACTATACACTATAAACTAACCACTAAAACACCAAAAGAGTTATACCTACTATGCAAGAAAAATGGGATCTTAAAATCAACATAAATAGAAAATATTGTGCACCAAAAGCATATTATAAAAATAGAAAAGAAATAGTGAGGTGTTAGACTTAGCCCAAAAATATAAATAATACAATTAAGTGTAAATGATATAAACACTCACTTCAAAAATCAGAGGTTATCAGATTGAATAAATGAATAAGAAACAAATGTATATTACCTAGAAAAAAATAAATGCTAAATATAAAGACACAAATATTTAAAATTAAAAGTGTACTCTGCTAACACTACTTAAAAGAAGTGCTATAACAGTGGTAGATGATGTAGATTTCAAAGTAAAGACTATAACCAGAATGAAATGAGTTTTTTTCTGAACTAATTGAGGTTATAACATTCTTAAATGTTGGTAAATCTAATAATAAAACTTCAAAAATATGTGAAGCAAAAAAAAATGGCAGAATTTACTATAGAGTACTATTCAGCTATAAAAAAGAAGATGAATTAATACCTTTTGCAATAATCTGGATGGAACTGGAGACCATCCTCCTAAGTGAAGTATCTCAAGAATGGAAAATCAAATACCATATGTATTCACTATTAAATTGGAACTAATTAATAGGCACACATGTGCACAGAGGGAAGTAAAACTCAGTGGAAATTACCTGGGGGGATGAGGCAAGAGGGGAGAGGAATAAACTAACCTAATGAGTACTATGAGTACTATTTGGATGATGGGCACACCTATCTCCAGGATTCAAGCATTACAAAAACGACCCATGTAACCTAAACATCTGTACCCCCTTAATATTTTGAAATTTAAAAAAATAGCAGAACTTCAAGGTAAATAGACATTCAACAATCAAAAGAGATTTTAATGACAGCCTCTAAAAATTATATGAAGTGCAGCAATAAATTCAATAAGAATAATGAAGACTTGAATAATATTATCAAACAAGTTGACATACTTGATATTTATTCTATTCCACCCTTCAACAGCAAAATACATATTATATTCCTGAATGCATGTAACATTTCTCAAAATATATATTCTGCACCATAAAATAAATCTCAACATATTTATAAGGATGTAATTCATGCAAAAATGTATATGTAATCAAATCAAATTAGAAAAAAATGACATAAATGTCTTAAAAACATACAAATAATTAGAAACAAAACAAGACACTTCTGAATAACTGATGGGTCAAAGAATAAATCAAAAAAGACATTAAAATAAATTTAAAACTAAATACATTTGAAACATAATGTATAACAATTTGTAGGATGCTGTTAAAATAGCACTTATAAAACTTTTAGCATTAAATGCCTGTGATAGAAAAGAAGAAAGATTGACACTTATGTTTATTCCATATCTTGGCTATTGTGAATAGTGCTAAAATAAACATGGTAGCGTAGTTATATCTTTGATATAATGGTTTCCTCTCTTTTGTATATATAACAATCAGTGGAATTGCTAGATCATATGGTAGTTCCATTTTTAATTTTCAGAGGAACCTCCATACAGGCTGTACTAATTTCCATAGTGGCTGTACTAATTTTCCACTGTTGTGTTTGAACATTCCTTTTTCTCCACATCTTCAACAGCATCAGTTACTTTTTTTCATTTTGTTAAAAAGCCTTTTAAGTGGGTGATATGACATCTTGTTGTGGTTTCAATTTGCATTTATCTGATGATTAGTGACATCGAGCATTTTTCATATACCTGTTGACCCTTTGTGTGTCTTCTTTTGAGAAATGTCAATTCAAATCTTTTGGTCATTTTTAAATCAGATTTTTTTTTTGTCATTGAATTATTTGAGTTCATTCTATATTCTGGTTATTAATCTTTTGTCAGTTGAATAGTTTGCAAATATTTTCTCCCATTCTGTAGGTTGTCTTTTCACTTTGCTAATTGACTATCAAGGGATCAATGAATAAAGAAATTCTGGTACACATGTACAATGGCATAATATTCATTTATTCAAAAGAATGAAAGCCTATCATTCACAACAACATAGATGGAACTGGAGGACATTAGGCTAAGTGAAATAAGCTAGGCACAAAAAAGCAAATATCATATGTTCTCGCTTACATGCAGGAAATAAAATAGTTAATCTCATGGAGATAGAGAGTAGAATTATGGTTACCAAGGTTCATAGGGGTAGTTTGGGAGAGAGGAATAAAGAGGGGTTGGTTAATGGACCAAAAAATATAGTTATATAGAAGGAATATGTTCTAGTGTTGGTAGTGCAATAGCATGACTATAGTTAACAACAATTTATTGTATATTTCAAAATAACTCAAAGAGTGGAATTGCAATGTTTCTAAAACTTAGAAATGATAAGTGTTTGAGATAATGGAAATCCTAATTACCCTAATTTAATCATTACACTTTATATCAAAATATTACATGTACCCATATATGTGTACAGTTATTATATATCCATAAAAATTAAATAATTAAAAAAAGAAAAAATAGTAAAATCAATGACCCCAGTTTTTACCTTAAATAATTAGAAAAAGAAGAAATTAAGTATAAAATAAGCATATGCTGGTGGGACTGCAAACTAGTTCAACCTCTGTGGAAAGCAATATGGAGGGAGATATCTTAAAGTGATATAAGATCTACCATTTGATCCAGCAATTCCACTACTGGGCATCTCCCCAAAAGATCAAATGACACTCTACAACAAAGACACCTGCACTCAAATGTTTATAGCAGCACAATTCACAGTTGCAAAGTTGTGGAAACAACCCAAGTGCCCATCAATACACAAATGGATTAATAAAATGTGGTATATATATATATATACACACCATGGACTACTATTCAGCTTTAAGAAATAATGGTGATATAGAACCTCTTGTATTTTCCTGGATAGAGCTGGAACCCATTCTACTAAGTGAA
>VBSM01003039.1:18039179-18078546 GCA_008086735.1 Cheirogaleus medius
TAACCGTAATATTTGTACCCCCATAATATGCTGAAATAAAAAATAATAATAATATTCACTTCTAAGAAAAATACATACAGATACTTTTTTAATTTTGGAAGAAAACAAGCAATTTCTTGAAAAAATTCTGTTTATACAAAGGGTTCATTTAATATTGCTGTTTGATTAAATTTTTAAAAAAATTTTGCTGATTTATTTTCCAGTCTAAAAGAAAATTATTGGATTGGATGCTCATTTGATTAACTTCTTACTGACCTTGGATCAGTATCTCTACTTTGCTTTATTATTTTTCCATATGAGGTTCAACTCCCCTGTGGACTAATTTAAATGAACCTTGGACTGGTGTGCTGGTGAGTGCAAAACAGGGAAGTATCCCTAGAGCAAAAAACCAGTTTTTCTTTCTTTGACAAATCTATGTTTTCTGAGAATGTGGTCTCCTCAAAGCCACCTTCCTTAATTACCAAAGATAAATCAATCACTCTTAGGCTGCCTCACATATTTCCTCTATACCTTGTTAAGACTAATGGTTTCCTAGACACTAATCTATCCACTGAGATTTATTCTTTGGGGAACTGGAAATTGAGGACAATAAGCTTTACAAAGAGTTTTGCCATGTAAAATACTACACTTAAATAAATATAGAATTCTAAAAGAGCTATCCATACATAAAACAAGCAAACAAAAATTTTTCGCTTGTATAGAGAAATCTTTATCCCAGTCTAGACCTGATTATTTGGAAGCAACTATTACTTGAGTATAATAATTAATTATAATATTTATAAGGAGAGACAAGAGTGACACACATTTTAGACTTGAAGTGCCCTATATATTCTTTTCTAGTCAATGGTTAGAACTTTGACTTTCTATAATCAAATTCATAGAGTGCTCTTTGTTTATAACTGTGGTTTTTGAACACATATTTCATGATATATGAATTTTTTTTAGTTAGATGATTTCCACTTTTAGATGTCTTGGGCTTCTTTCTTGCTTCCCTTTCTCCTTTCTTATTTCTCTCCATCCATAGCTTTTTCCTTCTTTTCTATATTTTTTCACTTTCCTTCTTCCCTTCTACTTTTTTCAATCACCCTTCCTTTCATTTTTTTTCTCTTTTCTCTTTATATTTTTTCTCTGTTTTCTATTTTGCATTCTCCTTTTATTTATTATTATAGCTTGATAGAGAATTAAGAAATTTTAAAATTATACATTAAATATTTATTTAATGGGACAAATTATATGAAAGAATAGTTCACATATATATTACATTTTAAAGTTTGAAAAATTCCTCTGTATACATGATTAAAGAAAGTCTGATATGAATATCTTTAGAGATGCTCAGGTGTATTGTAATTTTTAATTACCCTTAAAATTTCATCAGCATTTTGAAATTATAATAAAGGTAATCACACTATTTTTTCTTAAAATAGAACCAAAAAATTTTCCTTGAACTTAGAACTTTATAAGTTTTATATTTTGGAAAAGAGAATATTTTGCCTTAGTGTCATTTTGGAGTTTAGGTTTTTGTCAGTATTATTTCTAAAAAGCTTAGTTTTGATTCCCCAAAGAAGAAACCCTCTATCCATTGATTGATTTTATACCTTTTTTTTCCTTCATAGTGTTAGATGAACTAGCCAAAGTTGGAACTACAATGGCTTATTCTTACTGAGAAAAATCTCATTGCAAATGTACTGCACTAACTACTAAAAATGAAATAGCATAAGAAACATGAGTCAGAATCCAGAAATGCAAATATTTTCATAGCAAAACTAAATATCTTGCCTCTTGATTATTCTTGGCTTTTGTGGTGAGCAGAATAATGCCCCTTTCAACAAATATAGCTGCATTCTAATTCCCAGAACCTGTGAATATGTTAAGTTGCATAGTAAATGAGAATTAGATTTATAGCAAAATTGAGGTTGAAAATCAGATGACCCTGAAATGAGGAGATTATCCTAAATTATCTGGATGGTGCCAATGTTACACAAGGGTTATTAGGAATGGAAGAAGGAGGCAGGAGAGAGAGAACCCAAGAGATGACAACATCAGAAAGACTCAGTGGGAGGCTTATAGTTTTAAAGATGATGGAATAGGACCAAAAGCCAAGGAATGTGGGTAGCATCTGGTAGTTGGAAAATTCAGGAGAACAGATTTTCTCCAAGGGTCTCCAAAGGAAATTCAACCCTGCAGATACCTTGATCTTAACCAAGGAAATGCATTTCAGACTTCTGACCTCCACAACTGTCAGATAATAAATTTGTATTTTTTAAGTCATTAAATTTGTGGTCATTTGTTATAGCAGCAATAGGAAACTAATATAACTGCCATTCCAATATTTAATCCACGCTATCTTGAAATTCATGCACTGTAAACCTTTGCCAGAAAAGTTGATCATATCTCAACTTTTTCAATTCTAACCTGGAAGAATGACTTCTAATACTAACATTTATCTCTCTAATGTCTCTGTCTCTCTCTCTTCTCCTTCTTGCTCTTTCTCCTTCTTCCCCTCTTATACTTTCTCTCATTCACACTAACAAAATATTTTTATATTTTTTGGTTAGTATTAAGCTTGGGATTCAGCTTCTGTTCTTTGTTGACCAAAGGCACCATCCAGTGCCTCTATTTAAGCTCCTATAGCACATATTATTTGTACTATTCCATTGGCTATACCATATGTTAATGGATTTTCCATTTTTCCTTTGTCTGTGTTTGTTATATATATTTAAGAACATAATAATTTTGCTTGTGATATAAGTGCAATTTTCTATTTGTCATTTGTCTTTTGGATTTATTTTCTTGCATATTTTTGTGTTTATAGTTATACTCACACCTGAGCTATTTATGCTTATTGTACAATATTTTCAATATAGCTATAAAAAAGTATTGAGCTGCATCTTTAATTAAGATATAAAAGTTGTCTCAGAAAAATTTCATAGACAGAAGTTCTCTGTATTTTCAAATGTGTAAAGAATGAATTTCCTTTTTTTTTTTTTTTTTTTTTTTTTTTTTTTTGGTTAGTTATTTACCTAACTGATATGATTAAGAGGTAGTAATGAATTTATGATGAAGGGTAGGAAGAGATGAACATTTCTTAAGGGTCAGTGAAACAATTTGTGACAATAATAACAATATAATTCATTTCCAGAAAAAAGATTTCTTCAGAGAATTAGGTCAAGATTCAAACCAATCTACTCAATCTATTGAAAATATATCAGAAGATCTGGAGATAAAAAGAATTTTATGTTGATCCGAATCTCCCATTTGTTGAGACAGTCAGGAAGTGTGAAAGGGTAATCATGAAAAACTGTGAGTACAATTAAGGCATCTGGTTATATTTAGGTCTCATTACTATAAACTACCCTAACCTGAATTTGCCAGAGGGACAAAGCAAAGGGCACTTGTTTTTCAGGAATATAGGATCTCAAGAGAAGTCATCGTTAAGTCTTTTTGGTCATAGCAAGAAACATAAGAATTTTAAATTTAGAATCTCATGTCTACAGCTTAGAAGCCTGCAAAACAGACTTTTGATAACTTTTACAATAATGTCAAAACAGTTTAACTGCTAGTATTTCTTGGAAAAAGAAAAAGAAACTAGTCCTTATGGTCAGTGTGTATGTATGTATGTATTATATGTGTATGTATGTATATATGTGTATATAACATATATTTTATCTATATATAATTATTTTGTGGAGTTTACCTTGAGAATGCATAGTACTATGTGTAGTCATCAATTTCTATGTGATCAGTAGTAAATTAGAAATTAAACTGTTGGATTATGAAAAAGGGACATTCGTTTATAAAGGAAACCTGTGATGACAGAGCAGGGAACAGTTAAATAAGGCCCTGATGGGACTAAATACCAATGCTAGAGCAGGGGACTCTTTCTGCATTTTTGGTTGTTTGTTATCATTAAGCAAGTATTGTTCCGGGATTCAGTTTCTTGGTTCATTTATCATCATCATCTGAAGTAGATTATGGCTAATGATGGGTAAATATGCAACAGTGATTTGGATTTGTGAGGATGTTTATTTGTCTGTTGAACATGAAGTTTTGATAATACAGTCATTTTTCAACCTCACCCAAGTTGCAGTGATTTATGTCATGTATATTTTAAAAAGTGGAAATTAATTTTATGCCATCAATTTTCTTTTCCATGGAGTAATTTAGGATACAAGGATGTTAGTTTAAAATGTAAGAATAAAATTAACTCACAGCAAGGTAATTTAGGGATTCACTTAGATTTTATTTTTCTATAAAGAGAGAAATTTTAAGTAGACATAGATACTTTTTCGTTACAATTAATATAAACATCCAAATATTTATTGCCTTTACTTCCAACCCATAAAAATCTGTCATTTAAAACATACATTATTTTAACTTATTTTATTACTCATATGAGTTGATATTCTTTGCTTTTATTTTTTCCCCCTCTGCATTTTTTTATGTCATCATTTTATGGGGATACAAATGTGTAGGTTACATATATTGCCTTTGCCCACCTGAGTCAGAGCTTTAAGCGTGTCCATCCCCCAGATGGTGCACCCATTAAGTATGAATATACCCATCCCCTTCTTCCCCCTTCCACCTGATTAACACCCAATGAATGTTACTACTATATGTACATATGAGTGATGATCAGTTAATACCAATTTGATGGTGAGCACATGTGGTGCTTGTTTTTTCATTCTTGTGATACTTATCTTAGTAAAATGGGCTCCAGCTCTATCCAGGATAATACAAGAGGTGCTAGGTCACCATTGTTTTTTTTGTTTTTTTTGTGGCTGAGTAGGACTCCATGGTATACATATACCACATTTTATTAATTCATTAATGTATTGATGGGCACTTGGGTTGTTTCCACATCTTTGCAATTGTGAATTGTTCTCCTACAAACATTCAAGTGCAGATGTCTTTTTTATAGAATGTCTTTTTTTCCTTTCAGTAAATGCCCACTAATGGGATTGCTGGATCAAATGGTAGTTCTACTTTTGGCTCTCTGAGGTATCTCCATATTACTTTCCAAAAAAGTTGTACTAGTTTGCCATCCCAATAGCAGTGTATGAGTGTTCCTATCTTTCTGCATTCCATGCCAACATTTGTTTTGAGACTTATTGATAAAAGCCATTCTCACTGGAGTTAAGTGATATCTCACTGTGGTTTTGATTTGCATTTCCCTGGTGATTGGAGATGTTGAGCTTTTTCCATATGTCTGTTGGCCATTAGTGTGTCTTCTTTTGAAAAGTTTTTGTTCATGTCCTTTGCCCACTTTTTACTAGAGTTGTTTGATTTTTTTCTTGCTTATTTTCCTGAGTTCTATATAGATTCTCGTTACTAGCCCTTTATTGGTTGTGCAGCATGTGAATATTTTTTCCCATTCCATGGTTGTCTGTTTGCTCTTGTTATAGTTTCCTTGGCTGTACAAGAGCTTTTTAATTTGATCAGGTCAAATTTATTTATTTTTGGTGCTACTGTGATTGCGTTGGAGGTCTTCTTCATAAATTCTTTCCATAGGACAATGTCTATAAAAGTTTTTCACCATTTTCTTCTAGAATTCTTATAGTTTCATGCCTTAGGTTTAAGTCTGTTATCCATCATGAGCTGATTTTTCTGAGAGGTGAGAGGTGTGGATCCTGTTTCTCTTCTACATGTGGCTATACAATTTTCCCAGCACCATTTATTGAATAAAGATTCTTTTCCCCAATGCATGTTTTTGTCTGCTTTGTGAAAGATTAGATGGCTCTATGAGGATGGTTTTTTACCTGGGTTCTCAGTTCTGTTCCATTGGTCTATGTCTCTGTTCTGGTGCCAGTTCTATGCTATTTTAGTTACTATAGCCTTGTAATATAGCTTAAAGTCTGGTAGGCTGGTGCCTTCCAATTTGTTCTTTCTGCTTAAGATTGTTTTTACTATAAGGAGTCTTCTCTGGTTCCATATAAAATGTAGTATTATTTTGTCTAGATATGTGAAAAATGATGTGGTATTTTAATGGGTATTGCATTGAATCTGTTGATCACTTTGGGTAGTATAGACATTTTAACAATGTTGATTCTGCTGACCCATGAGCATGGTATGGTTTTCTACCTGTTTATGTCCTCTGCTGTTTCTTTCCTCAGTGTTTCATAGTTGTCCCTGTAGAGGTCTTTCGCTTCCTTATTTAAATACATTCCTAGCTATTTTATTTTCTTTGTTGCTATTGTAAAAGGTATTGAGTCTTTGATTTGGTTCTCAGTTTGACTATTGTTGGTGTATAGGAATGCTACTGATTTGTGTACATTGATTTTGTAAGCTGAGACTTTGCTGAATTTGTTTATCAATTCCAGTAGTCTCATGGCAGAATCCTTGGCGTTTTCTAGATATAAGATCATATTGACAGCAAAGAGTAATAGTTTGACCTCTTCTGCCCCCATTTGAATGCCCTTGATTTTCTTCTCTTGTCTGATTGCTCTGGCTAGGACTTCCAGCTTTATGTTGAATAGAAGTGGAGATAGGTGGCAACCCTGTCTGGTTCCGGTTCTAAGCGGGAATGCTTTCAATTTTTCCCCATTCACTATGATCTTGGCTGTCAGTTTGTCATATATGGCTTGTATCATTTTTAGGTAAGCCCATTTATGCCTATTTTGTTAAATGTTCTTATCATAAAAGGGTGCTGAATATTGTTGTATACTTTTTCTGTGTCTATTGAGAGGATCATATGATCTTTGGTTTTGCTTCTATTTATGTGGTGAATTACATTTATAGATTTGTGTATGTTGAACCATCCCTGCATTACTGGGATAAAGCCCACTTGGTTGTGATAAGCACCTGAATTTGATTTGCTAGGATTTTGTTGAGAATTTTTGCATCTATATTCATAAAAGATATTGGTCTGTAGTTTCCTTTTTTTTTTTGTTACATCCTTTCCTGGTTCTGGTATCAGGGTGATTTTGGCTTCATAAAACATGTTGGGGAGGATTTCTTCCTTCTCGATGTTGTGGAGTAATTTCTGCAGGATAGGCACCAGTTCTTCTTTGTAGGTCTAGTTAAATTCAGATGTGATACCATCTGGTCTGGGATTTTTCGTTTTAGGAAGGTTTTTTTATTGCTGCTTCAATTTTGGTACTTTATATTTGTCTGTTCAAGAATTCTTTTTTTTCCTGATTGAGCCTGCAGAGGCTGTGTGTTTCTAAGAATTTGTCCATTTCCTCCAAATTTTCAAGTTTATGTACATAGTGGTTTTTATAGTATTCAGAGTTGATATTCTTTGAATGATGGCCTTGTCACCAAGAAAATTTGTATAGAACCATACTATTTAGTACGGTAAACTTTTTTAAAAGCCTTTAAACATTACTGGTTCAAATAGCACAATTCAGCTTTTCACTATGACACTAATGTTTCACTATTTACAAAATATATAAATAAGTTTGAGATTCATTCTACTCTTCAAATTAACAACATAAGTTCTTTAGGATACAGATCATATTATTTTATGTTTAGTCTTTCTCTAGTCATCATGTTACATTACTTTTCTTTAACTTGTTTTATTTAAATTAATATTCTTCTCATTCCTTTTTGCATTAATTTACCTGACTTATGCAAAGACAGAGGAAACTTAACAAACTATACCTATAAAAGCAAAAGGAATATGTAATATCTTGAAAAGGAGCAGATACACATTTATATATCCCCTTTTATAAGTATATAAAATGTGTATCATTGTTTCTACTTTACCAGTGTAGTGTTTGAGGTTCATGGAAGATGATAAAATTATAAGGATTAATTAAATATATGCTAATATAGCATTCTTCAGATCATGCCTAGTGTTTCGGTAAGAGTTTATTGCCATAATTGTTTATCACAAGCATGCAAAATATATGTCTTCAATGACATATTAGAGGCTCAAAATATTTCTATTTAAGAAAACTATGACTATATTTTGCCCACAAAGATCAATGTTTGGTAAGAAGAAAATAGATGCCTTTACAAACTGCATTTCTGTACTAGATTACAAGCCTAGGACTTTGAAGAAACCTATGAGGTAATATTTCATAATCTAACTTTCAGTAGAGCAGGTCACAACTCTACTTCCTGTCAATTGCTAGTAGAGAATTTTCAGACATGGGGAAGCCCATTTTCATCTAAAGTATTCTAATTACCATTATATTGTGCATTATATCCCGTTTCCAGAAACTTCATATTCATTACCATTCTGGTCACCTCTCTCAGGTTGAATTCTGAATGGCATTAAAGTGTTGCTTAGTATTTAGAAACATGAAATGCATTTCTCCTATTATCTTCCTTGCTTCTAGACACTAGGCCTTTAGTAATATAACTGAAATCTCATCACTTTTTTCTAAAGTCACCTGAAATGCTGCTGATAAATGTACCTATATTCTGGAATCATAAATCTGTTGTGAATTATATTCAATATTTTTATGGTATAATTTCACACTGCAATTTCCTTAAGTACTGATTCCCCTTAGCTGCAGTCTCCAAATACAGCCACACCGAGGGTTAGAGCTTTGAAATATGAATGGGGTGGGTGTGGATGCTGACATTCAGTCCGTAACAGAAGGCTTGGCAATACTTCAGGCTGTAGGCTGATAATCTGAGGTACAGTAGTGTTGGATAATTTGGGAGACTGGACAAGTCAAGCTTAGGATCTTGAGCTTTGCTTTCTTTTCTTGGACCCTGCATCAGGGTCTACTTCATTAATTCAGGGGTTGGTTTATTCCCCTATTTTGCCCTTCTTCTTGTATGTGCAATTTATTTTGATACAATTGAAATCATGTATTAATATTATGCTATTCCAAGTACATTTTCCAGAAATATTTGAAAATATCTACCACCAATGAATTATTAGAAAGGCTTATATTACAACACTATATGTACCTAAATTATAAGAATGTTTATCTTAAAAATAATTGTTAGTACAGCACTGAAGGACCTTGGCCAAATATTTGATTAACACATACCATTTGGAGAATTTCCTTCATGTTTTTAAAAGTAACATACTTTTATTACTCTGGTAACTACTGAAATTGAACAATCAAAATCTTTCATAAGCATCTAAAATTTAAAAACAAAATAATAACAAGAAGATAAAAATTAGTATACTCTGCCATCTGCTTACATATCTGTTCAATGTTTCAAATCATAATCTGCAGAGAGATTATTTTTGAAGCTACATAATTAAACTTTAAAATATAAAGATTTCATTTATAAACTACTAATGCTGACTTAAATGTCATAGGCAGTAAAAATTTGGATGTTGGGAGGAAGGAAGGAATGGTATAGAAAAAATATATCACATATAGGCATCTAAGAATATTGATTCATAATTTTCTAACTTTAATATAAAGCACCATTTTACTTGCCTTCTCAATGCCAATTTCTCAATTGCTCAGTAATCTTATCAGCATTAAATAATCCATTTCAGAAATTATTGTATGAACTATAATATTTTATGAGTAGTTGTGTTAAGAACTAGACTAACTTTCATGTATTTGCAAAGATGTAGAAATGTATCCATAGCACTTACATATAAAATGCATTGGGACAAAGAAGACCAAAGATGCATGACCAGTGCCCTCATCCCTATTCAGTTTTAATTGTGAATGTCTTGAGAATAGATATTTTGTACTTTATCTTTAAATTTTTATTTCTTGAAGCTCCTCTCCTGGCTGCACTTATTCTTTTTCCAGTTTCAATAGCCTAATTATGGATTACCTAACAAAAAATGTGTGATATTCAGGGAGGAAAAAATCTTTAAGCATAGAGGTCAATGGCTGTGTTGAAGTCAGCCAGAACAGTATGGCTCACAATAATATAGCTCTATTTCATGGAACATTTATTACTACAACAACTAAATATGGCATTGCATCAGCTTGGCAAAGGTGATAGAATGCCTCCTGTAAATATTAATAACTTCACAGTCTTCATCTTGCAAATACATTTCCCCTGATACATTTGAATTCATAAAAAATATTTTTAGAATTGGTACCTCATGGCAGAAAGCATATATTTAATATAGCTTCTGAGTGGAGCTATTATAAAAGCATTTTCAGATCCCCAAACATTTTATAAGACGTATCTCAAGACACTACATATCATTCTGCGTTTCTACAAAGTGTTTCCCTTGACTGTGTGTAAATGTCTGAATTTAAAGATGCTTTCTCATGAGTGCACGTGCGTTCATAAGTTTGTGGCTAAGACTTCATTTGTGTTTATTTTCTTTCATTACTCTCTATTGGATAAAACAAAAAGCAGAGTACTGATACCCACAAATTCCTGGGAATTTAACACAGTCTGAGCATATGCTGTTACTGAAGTTATAAATAGTGAAACTGAAGTCTTTGTGGATTATTTTCCAATACAATTTGTATGGGATTTTCTGATGCAGAGAATTATATATCAATTTCTTCAGTGAGCTTTTATTATATATATATGCATTTACTGCCTATTTATAGATATATGAGGGCTGTCTGGAAAATATCCAGCCACTGTTAATATAACAAGGACAGCATTACATGGCTGGATACTTTCCAGAGAGCCCTCTTATATGTATACATACACAAACACACATCACCTGCCATATGTATAGATATAGATATAAATGTAATTATATATGTAGATAGAGACAGAGATAGAGATTACAGGAAATAAAGGCATTTGTCTCATTTCATAGCCCAAAACCAACAGTATAGAAAGAACATACGTTTATTAATATTCCATATATATTATAAACTATATATAATTTATGCTTATCTACAAGCTATATGTCATTATGAGCAGAAAACATTGCCTGTAAATTTTATTTTCATAATTAATTGTGATTATTTTAATATACATTACAATTTTTTCAGAACATATTTTATGAATGTTCAAAATGACTGTGCATTTTTGTTTATATATCCTGTGTGTTCCATTTGTTTTCATATATTCTATTACTTTTCTTTTTCATTCTTTCTTTTTGTGGCTAGTTGGTCTGTTCTTTTCTTAAGAAAATTTGCTGTTAGTTTCATACAATTGTAAAAATCTATAAACTTCTTAATGTTTTTTGTCTCATGAAATTCTTCTTTCTAAAATATTTGTTTCGCAGTTATTAGCTGTATTATTACTAGCAGACTAGTCTAGAAGTATTGTAGTCTTCATATGGATTGTAATTTCATTAAAAATAAAATATTTTTCTTGCTAGTTTATTTTTTTACATTTTGTATGTCTGAAAATATTTTATGCTACTTTCATAGCGGACCATAACTTTGTCTGAGTTGACAATTCTATATATAAAATTATAATTCTATCATATACTTTGAAAAATTTAATTCATTTTCTTCTCATATTCAGTGTTGCTGATTAAAAATATGATCGTGACATTTTTATTATTAATTGCTGGTGATTGATGATTTCTGTTGCTTCCCAGAAACTCTTAGAGTCTTCTCTTTGCCGTTAGCAAAAATATGAAGTTTGACAAACTACATTATTTCTAATATAGGTCTTTTTTTCTTAATTTGTTGTGTTGAGCATTTAATGTGACCATAAAATACAAATATAAGATTAATCAATAAATTGAAAAAAGAATAGATAAAAAAATTATTGGCAGAGATACATACCAACAGTATAAAAATTAAGCTATTTTAGAAGAATTTATTATTTTTAGATGTGATAACTCTCAAATTGACTTCTAATTAATGGTAACAAAGCAGCCTTTATATGTAAGCAAGACTTGCTATATCCTTTTTGCTTTCTATGCTAACAGGAAGAAACAATTAAGATTATTATCATATTACTAATAGCCCATATAAGAAAAAAAGTGTTTGGGTCAAATACTGTTATTTTAATGTCTGTTTCAAACTTCCACTTACTCTTCCTAAGAACAACTCAGACATAGCTGCTTCATCTGGACAAAATCCGTAAAAACTGTCCTATCTGCATTCTCTCCATCCTCACTTCAATGTGCTTTCCCATAGTAGTCAATGTTCTCCCCAGAGAAATTTTCTGCTTGTGTTATCCTCTTGCTTGAAACCATTGAAGAGCTGTTGCTGACTTAAAAAGGGAAGGGGACATTTCTCAAGGAATGTTGATGGCTTCTGGAAGCTTAGAGTGGCCTCCAACTAATCAACAAGAAGCACATGCTTCAATCCTATGGCTGCAAGAAACTCGATTCTACCAAAAACAAGAATGAGCTTGAAGGGGAATTTTTCCTAGAATCTTTGACAAGAACTTGGTTAGTTTGGCAAACACCTTGTTTCTAGCCTTGTGATATCTGGGTAGAGAACTCAGTCCCCCCATGGTGGACTTCTGACTTCAAGAACTATGAAGCAGTAAATCAACATTGTTTATTTTGTTTTTTGTTTTTTTTACATTACAAAATTTGTGGTGATTTATTATACAACAATAGAAAATGAATACCCTCTGATAAAGAAGTTAAGTTAAAAAGACAAAAAAATAAGAATTCCTGGATGAATAGTAGACATTTAGAACATCATTTATTTCATAAAAGTGACATATTGAAGACCACAGAAGTTTTTTATTAGTAATAAGGTGATCCAAGAAAGGATTATCAAAATGACTTTTAGAACTACTTATTATTTTTAATTTGTTTATATAGGGGGTACAAAATAGTTTAATTTTTGTTAAACTTCAGATGAACTGCAGTTTTCCTTAAGTTATGAATATGGTCAACAAACCCCAGAAATATTAACACTATCTATGACTGCTAGATCATCAATAGAAAAGATATATTTTAATAAAAGTATGTATGCTTTATATATCTAGAAATATCATCCAAACACATAATTACTTTAACATTTTATAGTTATTAGACCCAACAATAGGCTTTTTTATTATGTATGTATTGTTATAGCACACATTTTTAAATTTTTTCTTATTTTATTATTAACTAGCTATATTTTACTATTATTGGTTTTCTTTGAATTCTTATGAATTTTACATTATATATTTTAAAACATTTTTCTGAGAAAGGGGCCATAGCTTTAGTTGGCTGCCATAACTCCAAATATTAGGAATCTTTGTTCTTAAAAACATAGGCACTTAGATACTTTAGTTCTGAAAATATCAACCACAGCTGAGTGTTTTTCTGGAGCAATCAAAGCAAAAGCAGCTTTCCCCTTTAAAGGGTGGTATGCTGTTGACTCTATTGCTTTGTACAGCTTTTACCAGACAGCTAATTTGGGGTATTTTTTCTGAGATTAAAAATGCTTGCACTCTTAGCCTGCTTCTAAATTTATCTTTCTTTCAATAACTCTCATGATAGTACTTTAATGGAGTTTGTGACAATAGCACTTGTGGGATCCTTAGATTTTACAGCCCTAGAGCTGGTGCTGATATATAGTCTACTTCTAGGGTCTCCTACATCTGGATCTTAGAAATGAAATGAAGTACACTTTTATAAGAGTAAAATGAAATAAATTTACACCAAAGATATTTAAAGCCCTTATTGGCTGGGACAGCATTATATAAATGATTTTCTTCTTTGTTTCAGTGAGTTATTAATAGAATAGGACAGGTAGATATGATTTGTTAGAAAGAGGTGTGGGGATATAAAACACGTTTGTCTCCCCCAAACCTTGGGTAACCACCATTCTACTCTCTACTTCTCTGAATTTGACTTTTTTATATTGCACATGTAAGTGAGATCATGTATTTGTCTTTTTGTGTCTGGCTTATTTCACTTTGTTTAATGTCTTCCAGGTTCATCTACATTGTTGAAAATGGCAAAATTTCCTTCCTTTTTGTTCTTTGTAAAGCCTGAATAGTATTCCATTATGTATTACATACACACCATCTTTATTTAACCCAGTCACCCATTGATGGACACCTAGGTTGATTCCATATTTTAACAAAAGCATTTTAGCTATTGAGAATAATGTACATGAAGGGCAAAATTTATAAAGATGATTATTAAGCACCCAACAAGGCTGACTGGATTCTGCCCAATAAGCCTTCTTTCTAATTTAATAAGTTAGTTTTGTTGCATCACCAATAAAATCTATTTTTTTTTACTACAAGTACAACTTTATAGAATTCAGACCACCATTTTTTGTAGTGATTTGTGGCTTCTATTTTGAGAACCATATAGAAATGACATTTCTTCAGAGGTAAAATGTACTTATACTTTTAGTTCCAAATATTTGAAATATAATTATGAATAACAGATGTGCATTGTTCACAAATAGTCTCGGGAGCAAATACTATTAAAACTGAAATTGGACAACAACAACAAAAAAGATGATACCTCTAAATGTAGGCCATTTACCTTCACTGAGGATGTTAGAAAGTAATGAATAAAACAGAAAGAAAGATGTTTATAGAAGGGAATTCACTCTCACAACTTAATTACTGATATGATATATTAAAATATTTTTTCACTATAGATTTCCCTTTTAAAAAGCATTTTTAATTATTATGAGTCCATAATAATTGTATATTTTTGTAGGGTACATGTCATGTTTTGATACAGGCATATGATGTCAACTAATTAAATTAAGGTAATTGAGGTATCCATTACCTTAGGCATTTAATATTTCTTTGTGTTAGGAACATTCCTATTCCACTCTTTTAGCTGTTTTAAAGTATACTCTAACTTATTGTTGATTATAGTCACTTTGTTGTGCTTTCAAATATTGTTCATTCTATCTAATTACATTTTTGTACCCATTAACCATCCCCACTTTATTCTCCCCTCCCCTCTACTTTTCCCAGCCTTGGTAACTGTCATTCTACTCTGTCTCCATGAGATCAATTGTTTTAAATATTTTATACTATACACAGATGTTTCCTTAGATATTTTTAAAAATCAAGGACTGTTTTCACCTTAATATAATTCAATTATCTCGCCTAACAAATTACCAATTAGAGTATTAATAAAATCTACTATCTATTCTATATTCAAGTCTTCCTGATTTTTCAAAAATTAATTTTATATGTAGATTATTTGAATTATTTTAGTACCCCTCAAGTGGTAATCATGATTATTATGTCATTCTTGTTTAGTTTTCTTATTTGTTTTAATGTCATTATTTTGTGGAAATAAACTTTGTCAGATTTTATGGAATATTCCTTATCTCATAGATTTATCTGTGTGATTCCTATTGATGTTATTTAACATATTTATCTATTCCCTGCATGTCCTGTAAGCTAGAAGCTAGAGGTGAAGATTGATTAAATCCAAGCAGTGATCCTGACATTGTCTTCCCATTATAAATCTTCCATCCATATTCTCCCTTCTATATTAAGTATTCACCTATAGTTGGTTTACCCCAAAATAGAATCCCTGTAGGACACATGGAATAATGGCTAATATTTATTTTCCCATTTGATTAACTTTGACTATGAAAAAGAAGACTATTTCTTTCAACAAAACTTCCTTTTCAATGAAAATCAGACTGAATAAATTAACATTGTTTTAATCAAACGAACCTTAAATGAAACATAAGTGGGTACCCACACCTTGGGAAAATATGTATCATTTGGATATTGTTCTAAGAACAAGACAAATCCAAAAGTGAGATCTTCATTTTCCTTAATTTCTATAGTGAGAAAAAAGCGACCCATGGCATTCTGAGGGGAAGCAGCTAATAAGTTACCAATTTTTGTTACCTTATACTTTGTACCATGGAAGATTTGTCTCCTGAAAGCTGGCTATCTCTATTGTAAACCTTTTTAGCATAATGAAAATATTAAAGACTGTGGATCACACATTTGCTTCTGACAATTTTACACAACTGAGAGTGACAGAAGGGCACATTTATATCTTTCCATTCTCATCTTAAGCCTAGAATAAAGCTCAGAGGCATTATCTGAGTAAAATCCTCCCTAAGATTGCTATACTTTGACTTCTAAAAACCTACCCAGTTCAGAAGGCTATTTTATGTATCACTGATTTAAAACACTATTTGAATTAAAAATCATTATATAAATTTGTCAAATTTTGGAGGAAATATGAAACCATGAAAATTGCAATAGCAATAGATTGGAGTAATTGGATGAACTAGAAAACATTGAAATATGAAGCTTGTGAGTTCTATTTCCCACTGAAACATTCTTCCAAAGAGAAGTTATTAAAAATCATCCTCTCTCTCCCTAATTGTGAAATCACAAAGCCTAACATTAAACACAAATTGTATATATTAATACACAAAATATAAACCTAAAATAAGTATCGAGTCTTCAGAGTAGCACAATCTGGCATTGAGGCCATTCACTTGTATCTTATGCAAATAAGCAGAAGCATCATAGTCTTTACTACACATTTTGAACGAACAGGTGTCATTCTTGTGTCTTCAAATGCATTGGCAATGGGCAAGGAATTCAATGCTTTCTTTAATATTTAAATACTAAAAACAGCAAAATCATCACTGCAACTTAAAATAATCATTTCCCAAATGTACTAATAAATAGTATTCATAAAGAAGCAAATTTAGAGAAAGCTTTGTAGTTATTGAACATTGCAATTTATGGATATTGTGCCATATCCAAAGACAGCTTTTTTTCTTTTTTATAATTCTGGTTATTTTTGAAAATATAAGACCATTTAAATTGCTGTTATGAATTTTTAAATAAAAGTGTGGGCAGACTGTTATAAAGTTTAAAATGACGTAACATTTATTAGGCTGTGAAACTGGCATACCCAATATTAATGAGAAACATAATTTATCATAATTTTTCCCCTCCTGGAATTATTTCTATTTTAGCTATATATAAAGTCATTTCCTAATTCAATAGGATTTGTTCCAGAGTCTACACACTTTGTTTAGCTTTCCAATCTCTTATTTTCAATTTAACAGATTTCAATTGAGAGTATGAGTCCCATATTTAAAAGTGCCATTATTCCACGCCAACATAACAAAAGCTAGAAACAGAACTCTGATTTTAGTAGGTCATAAAATTAACTTGAAGCAATGAATTATTTTTAAAAGGAAAAAAAAGAGAAAATAATTTTAACCATATGGTCTCTAGCTGCCTAGATTTTCATGGCACAAAAAGTGAATTTTTAATATTTATGTTAACTTCACAATATATTTAGAAATTAGCTTTACATTTACTTTATTTATATTCATTTCCATATTGCATATGATTTGAGATACTAAAGAAAGTAATTCTCTATGTTTTTGCGATGGTTTGAGTGTGTCCCTCAAAAGTTTGTGTGTTGGACCCTTGATTCCTCAATGTGGTAGTGTTGGTAGGTAGGGCCTCTGAGAAGTGTTTATGTAATGGGTGCCCTGTACTCATGAATGATTTAATACAGTTCTTGCCAGGCTGGGTTAATTCTCCATAAAGTGGGTTGTTATAAAAGTGAGTTGGCATGATTTCTGTCCTCTCTTTCTCACACCATTTGATGTCCTCCACAATATTTTGAAGCTGCAAGAAAGCCCTTCCCAGAAACCAAGCAGATGCTGAGATGCCCACACCATGCCCTAGGATTTCCAAGATTATGTACAAATCCAGGCTTCATTCCTAAATGGATAATGTTAACATCTTTGATTGAGATATTTAACCTGCCTGTGCCTTAAATACCTGATCTGTGAAATAGAGAAATGATGGCCAGGTGGGGTGTTTCATGCCTGTAATCCTAGCACTGTGGGAGGCCGAGATGGGAGGATCACTTAAAGTTAGGCATCCAAGACCAGCCTTGGCATCATAGCGAGACCCTTTCTCTACAAAAAATACAAAAATTATCCAAGTATGGTGGTGCTCACCTGTAGTCCCAGCTACTTGGGAGGCTGAGGCAGGAGGATCACTTGAGCCCAGAAATTTGATGTTGCCATAAGCCATAAGCTATCATGATGCCACTGTACTCTAGTCCAGGCCACAAAGCGAGACCCTGTCTCAAAAAAAAAGAAAGAAAAGAAGGAAGGAAGGAAGGAAGGAAGGAAGGAAGGAAGGAAGGAAGGAAGGAAGAAAGAAAGAAAGAAAGAAAGAAAGAAAGAAAGAAAGAAAGAAAGATGTTAACATCTATCTGATAGAGTATATTGAGGGCTAATTGGAATAATACACATAATGTCCTCAAATAAGGCATAAAAATTACTCAAGACACTGGACAGGGTTGTAGTCTATTTCATATACAACACTTCTTGATGATGGAAAGCTACGGGGAATGCCCAAATTCATGACTAAGTAGATTAGATAACACATAGTCATTAGTGGGTTATTTGTGGTTACCTAGTATCTAGTGGATAATAACCAGTCTCTTTCAAAATCCAGTAGCTAAGTGAGAGTTCTTAAAAGAAGAATAAATGGTTGAAATAGAGTAAATTTTTTAAGTCCTGAGAGTTTCTACTAAAATGGACACATCGGTACTTCTGATGGGCTCACTGTCCCTAGCACCTTTGCTCTAAACACTGTGAATCCTGTGAGCTTTGTCACCTGGCACCACCAGGCCCCAGCCACACTTTTCTCATCCTATCACCACTGAGCTCAGGCATTTCATTTTAATTATAACCCCTGTAATCCAGATTTCTGTCATAAAAATAATATTTGATAGAGTGTTCTTTAAGGCTTCAGGCACTTCTGTATTAACCTTCTGTTTTGTTTCTTCTTATTTTTGTCTCATTAACTGCATTTAAATTATTTAGTTTTAAAATACATCATCCTTTTTTTAAAAAAGTGGACACTTTCATTAAAGACATGAACATTACTTTTAGACAAGATAATGAAATAATTACTTCAATTAAAGATGACTTTTTTGGCACAAAGTTTTTGTTTATCATACAGGTAGAGGCAGAAGCAAAGAAAATGGAATAGGAGAATGGAAAAATGCAGAGGCAAAAAAAAATAAATGAGAGAAGAGGGTAAATTTGGGGAGTTTATTATGTAAAATATAAATATCAGAAATAATAAGAAAATAAATTGAGAGTCAATGAAAAGATCATTTTTATTGAAATGTGCATTTGTTAACTCATGTTAAAAGTAATGTTCTGATGCCAACTTCAACAATCTTACTAAGGTCTGAATTATCAGCTAAGTAAAAATTGCCATTGATGTTAGCAAATTTTTCTTACATTTACTTGATATGCCTTTTGATGATATCACCAGGGACTCTCCATATCCCAAATCAATGATTACTTTAGAATTTTGATTAAAAAATGTCTTTGATATTTTGCCTTAATAATTAGCCAATATCTCCATTTTTGAAATGACCCCTGCCTTTACTCCCAATACATCACTATATCTCTTGCCACCCTCTGGTGACATCATGTTGGTCTTCTTTTTTTTGGTCAGGTAGCTCATCTTTTTCTATTTAGTATATAAATTAGGCATAGCCTAAGTTCTACTTGTTCTACAAGTTCTACTTGTTCGCTTATCTTCACTTTAAACATTGTGTGAAATCTTGTCTACTCCTAAAATTTAAGTTATAGGTAATGATTATGGCAGTAACTTCTCCCATATACATGCATATATATTGTCATATTTACTTGTTCTGTTCTTTTTTTTGTTCAGTTGGAAATATTTTTTCAATCTAAAATTCATTTTGTGATTATCTGCACCTGACCTGTGTCTTATCTTTATTTTTATCATATCTTATTCTGATTTTGACAAGCTTGTTTTCATTGTTAAAATGAGAATGTGACTACTCCTATGGTAGACACATTTTCTTCTTTATCATTGGATGTAAACAATAGCTAACTTCTTCTACCTTCTAACATTCTAGTTGGCCAGAAACATAACACTTGTTATCTCACTTTGAAAATATAGGAAAGCTATTGAGGTCATTTTCAAAGATCTTGAACATTTTCAATATAGTCAACTACCTCTGAAGTGGACTTTATGATAACATCAGTTCTCATCTCAGGTTCAATATCATATGAATTTCAAAATTTTCTCTACAGAGTCCTGCTTAGCTTATATCTTTGCCTCTCAACATTTTCATAAACAAGGATATCCTGTTCCTAATTTTAATACTACCTAACAAATTCTTACCTGGGTCTTTCAACCAATTCTGGACTGGCACTGGCTGCTTCACAGGTGTATGGTGGAGAGAGTGATATATCTTTCACACAGTTTGATATACTATTAATTCCCAAAATACCTCAATTATTTATACTAATATAATTGTGATTACTTAAGATCGTCATTCCAGCTGTTTTCGATATACAAACTGCATTTCAGTAGCCGACTTTTCACACCTCTGATTTTATCTTTGCCATTGTATCATTCAATTACTGAGTGTTTCTGATGTCTACTAGATGGTAAACAATCTGAGAACATAGATTATATTTTATGCATCTGAAGAGTTACATGTTATGGGGGAATGTTCTAGACATATCAAATGTTACAAAAACTTTGAAATATGAAAATATTTGGCAATTTGAGGAATGAAATGTCTGGTAAAACCAAAGCAAATTAAGCAAGAGGAGTATTGCTATGATCTGAATATTTGCACCCCTCCCCCCAAAATTCAAGTGTTTAAATTCTAACACCCAAGGTATTAGACGGTAGGGCCTTTGGAAGGTTATTAGATTTTGAGAATGGAACCCTTATTCATGAGCTTAGTACCCTTATAAAGGAGACTCCAAAAAGATCCCTCACCCTTATCTCCATGTAAGGACACAGCAAAACAAACAAACAAACAAACAAAAAAACCCACCAAGTATAAACCAGAAAGTAAGCCCTCACCAAATACCAAATCTGCCAGCACCTTGATCTTGGATTTTCCATCCTTCAGAATTTTGAGAAATAAATTTACATTGTTTATAAGTCACTCAGTCCATGGTATTTTGTTATAGCAACCCTAAGAAATTGAAACAGGTATGCTAAGCGGCATGAGTTTTATTCAAATTCAATGTGATACCATTGAATATATCTAATTAGGAATATATCATTTTAAGTTTTATATTTTAAAAGATTATTTTAGAATTGCATAGAAAATCAAAATGGGTATATACCAAAATAGAAGTTTAACTCCACTTATGATGTTGATATAGTCTCTAATGGAGAGATTCCTATGGCCACAATTAACACAATGGCAGAAGAGACAAACAGAAAAGGACAAATGAATGATAAATTATAGTTTCATTATTGACTTAACTAACCAATAAATTGGATATAATTTTAAATAATAAGAATCAAGTTACCCATTGTTACTACTTAAGAATCTAAGCAAAATGGTGGTAATTTTCCGGAAACAAAGACTAAGGAGGTGCAGGTTTATGGAATAAAACAAAAGTTTTTATTTTGGTTTAAAATGTGACTTCAAGGAAAAGAGTGCCATTAGAAGAGGGTCATTTGTCCATTTTTTAAGAGTGGAATCAAACCCTTGGGTTTATTTATATTCAAATATTTGTTTCTTACATTTGCAGAACCAAATGATTATTCTAATTCCCAAGATTGAATAAACTTGACAATAGTATCTTGTATAAATCTAATTCAAGATAGAATGACTTATGTGCCAGGAAGTCGATTAGAGGAGTTTTGATAAGAAATACAACTGCAATGAGATGGAATACACACTTCCTTAGGTCAGCATATTTTCTCCCTAGAGAGAAAGCCAAATGAGAAGTCAAATTATAATCTACAGATTTTATGGTAAACAGGGAATTAGTAAATAATTAAGATGTAGCCAGACCAAAATAGGGACATGACTGTCACTTGTCCTTGATGGGTTTATTCCTTGCATAAATCAAAAGGAAAAAAGGTACATAGAAGTAAAACTAGAAAGTGAATATGGCAGTTGTTAGATTTTTTAAAAAATTAAGAATATTAAATATCATTATAGTTTTTATCCTTGAGACATCAAAATTAATGTTATGTTTCCTATCAGTCTATTATGAAGCAAAAATTTAAGAGAAACTATTGCCTATATCTTCTATTCATTATAATAAGCATCAGAGCATGCTTTACATTTCCTCAAAACTGAAAGTCAGTGTGGATTCCTTTCCAGAGTCATATTATAATTCTACTGGATTTAATTGCATGTAAGTAAAGAAGGCTTCTCTCTTTGAGTAGGAGCTGATTAACTGGTTAAAAATACAGGAACAATGTTGCACAGTATTGTGAGAACCTACTAATTACACAATTTCTTTTCAGTAATGAAACCTATTTTTTCCCTCAGAGAGAATAAAATGTAATATAAACAGAAGCCTAAAAATCCATATGAGCAATCAAGACAAGATGGTACAAAGAAGAAAAATAATAATTACCTCGATATCAGTGTTCATGGAAGGGACTCAGATTCTTAAAAACAGTATGAAGAAGCTAAGATACAGACTCATTTATATCTAACATTATAGTTGCTACATATATCCCTTCCCTTTTGGTCACTTGCTGATTTTCTGTTTTTGTTGTTGTTGTTTGTTTGTTTGTTTTTCTCTTTTTGGTTTAGTTTGGTTTCTGCAGAGTGTTATAGTAGCAGTTTAAGATAAAGTAATGTTCTTGGACTAAAAGTTGGTTCCACATTTATCACATAAATTCATACTATTTTTCATTACTTTCTAATTACCTCATGTGCATTAGTCAGCCCTCTCTAATTAAATTGTAACATTATTGAGAATAGGAACTAAATCTAATGCTTCTTTTTTAATCTCTTCAGTAGCCAGCTTGTGCAGAAATTCTAGTAATAACTTGTTAATCCACCATTCGTTATATATTTATGGATAAACATTCCAAGATGCTAGAATATTACTTAATGGAAATATCTGGCATCCTGGTTTATGATAGTCCAACTCCAATTCCCTTCATGAATTTTCTTTTTGAAAAAAAAATGGCTTATACTTTATTGTGAAATCCTTCCTGGTTATATTTCCATTTTAAGAATCCTAATTGAAATATAAAAGTTTTATTCACCACAACATAATTATAGATATGCAGTAGGTGATATATCTTAAGGAATATAAAATCTTTTCATTATCTTTCAAAAGTTTGAAATATGTATGTCTTTATATCCCTATTGTTCTATCTATCTACATCAAAACACAAGATCCACATTGTATTTTAAAATATAATTAAGCATAATATTTTAAAATATCCGACTAAAAGATGAGCACACTTTCCCCATCCCATATTTTAAGATGATTATCTTGAGTTTCCTTCATTATATTGTGCACGTTTGTTATAGTGTTACATTCTTCTTTGCTTATTTAGTTTCACTCTATGAACAGTGACTGATACAAATTAATAGTCATTCCTTAAATAAGCCAGCTAGAGTAGATTAATTTCCAAATGAAGACTGAACTCTGAGTTTAATCATTTTTTTTAAATAAATAAAATGAGTTGGTGGAGAAGTGTAATATACTACTTGGTAAAAGCAAAGACTTTATTGCTTTTATAGGATCAAGACCATTCATCTTCACCCTATCCATAAATGATTCATGATTGCTACTTCACAGGGTAAGAGAAAATTTGGTTTTATGTGCAGTCACTCCTTTTGCTGCTGAGGGCTTGGACTGCCATTCTCAGCAAAATCCAAGTATATATTTTTCACTTTATCACTTCTCTAAACAACTTTCAAAGGCATTACACTAAGCTTTGTCTCTCCACACCCACTATATCGCTTTTCTATAACTGCTGCAACAGATATACCACAAATTTAGCAGCTTAAAACAACATCTATTTATTGGCCCATGGTTTTGTGGGTTAGCAGTCTGGTGACAGTCATCCTGGGCTCTTATCTGGGGACCCTAGGGAGAATTTACTTCCATTCTCATTCAGGTAGTTGGCTGAATTCAGTTTCATGCAGTTTTAGCACAGAGGTCCCCATTTCCCTGCTGACCTTCGGAAGGGAATCATCCTTAACTTCTAGAGGATGTTTGCATCCTCTGGGTAGCTCATATCCAAGACTATCAATTGTTCCTCAATGCCTACCTATACTTTTTATCTTTCTGAATGACTCTTTTTTTTTTCTCTGTTTTATAGGTTCCTTTGATTTTTTTTTTTTTGGAGCTACTACCTGGATAATCGAGCATAATTTCCCTACTTTAATGCTGTCTAATTAGAGACATTAATTCATCTTTTCATCTTCAAAGTATCTTCACAGCAGAGCCTAGAGTAGTATTTCAATGAATAACTGTGAGTCAGGTATATTGGGGAATCTTTTGAATTAAGCTTACCACATGCACACAAAACTGAACTTTAAAGGCTAAGAATTCTCACATGCCTTCCTATTTCTTCTTGATTGAAATCTGAGAAATATGCACCAAAATGTACCTACTTCACAGTCTCACCCAATTAACGCATATCTACTATGGACTGAATAAAGTACTAACACCCTGGAGAATAAAGTCATATCAGTCCATTGGTGGAAATTAAGAAACCTACACTTTTGTGCTAGAACTAGCTACTACCAGCTAGATTCAACTCATCATGTTCATTCTTCTGAACTCTGTGTCCCAAGACATCACGGTAATAGCTGCAAATCAGCCTTGGGAGTATTATCTCATGGACATTAGCAAACATTACAAAAGAGTGTTTTCTCCCCATTGGAGAGATGATTTACCAGCAGCATATCATTGCAAATTGCATACATTATACTATGTGTTATGATGAAGGTTTGTAGAGGGTAAAGGGAACAGGTAACCCAGATGGGTGAAAAGATAGTAACCAGAGTCTTTATTTGAAGAAGCAACATGATAGGCATCTTGAAAATTCAAGTATGTCTTTTTTTGGTTTGGAACTTTAAATATTCCCATTTGAAGATGATATCAGACAGACCAGATCAGTGCATCTCTCAACTTGCACATTCTGGCAGAGTGAACTTGAGCAATTAAATTAACCTCTTTAGGCTTTAGCCTCCAAATATATAAAATTATGTCATGCTTTTCAACATGCTTTTCAACATAAAGCTTTTCAAGCTTTTTTGCTTATTTAAACATTCAACAAATATTAAGCACTTTTATGTATCATGTCATATGCTACATCTTGGAATGATATGGTGAGAATTAAATATTTTTATTAATCCAAAAAGTATTCAATAAACATTCTACAAAAACCAGAACCAACTAAACAAATATACCAGTGATTATGATTTTGTCTATTAGGACCTCTTAAATGATTTAAACAAGCTTAAGAAAACTTTCTTAAAAAGAACATGCATATGCAGATATGCAAAAGCTTATATACAGTTTGTAAAAATCAATGGGGCATTTCATGTCCATTCATTGACTTACTTAGTATCCATGCAAACCTTATTAAAATTTTGGAATTTATAGAGAAAAATTAAAAACAAGGTCGCTCTTCATCTTTAAAGACATAGTAGGGAGAAATAATAGAGAATACAGTGAGAACATAATGTGGTTTCATATGACTGAATCATAGGATATAAATGCACAATAAAGCACTATATATGAAACAAGTGGACCAAATTAAGACCATGGATGTCTTTATGTGTTAATGTGGAGAATTGAATGTTTTAAATTCATTTTGGGATTAGATTTTATAAACTGTTTTCTTTTTTTATCTTCTGTGCAGCATTGTAAGAAAGATCTACCTATTCCTTTTGTTTTGGAGGAAATCTGCTCTAAGAAAGCCTAAGGAATAAGTGTCTCTAACCTTTAGGGAGGAAGGTTTCTTTTCTTCCATTACAGTTATTTCCTTTGTGTTGAGTTTTTCATATTTCTTCATTCCAAACAACTGATAAATTCTAAAGAGAACTTCATGTAGTATTAGAGTTATTTTACTGAAAGTCTTCAAAATATTTAAATTTGATCCAGCAATCCCACTACTGGGTATTTACTCAAAGGGAAAAAAAAGACAGTTTTATAAAAAAGCCACTTGCACTTGAATGTTTATAGCAGTGCAATTCACAATCACAAAGATGTGGAAACAAACCAAATGCCCATCAATATATGAGTGGATTAATAAAATGTGATATATAGAAATATATATATATATATATATATACCATGGAGTACTACTCAGCCATAAAAATGGATGGAACTAGAGACCATTCTTCTAAGAGAAGTATCACAAGAATGGAAAAACAAACACCATATGTACTCACCATTAAACTTCAACTGATTGAGCAACACTCATGTGTATATATGGTAGTAAAACTCAGCGAAAACCAAGCAGGTGGGACGGAGGAGGAGAGGTTGGGTGAATTTACACCTAATGGGTACAGTGAATGCCATTTTGGTGATAGGCACTCTTATAACTTTAACTAAAATGGCACAAAATCAATTCATGTACCTGGAACATTTGTATCCTTGTAATACTCTGAAATGAAAAAAAAAAGAAAAAAATATTTAAATGAATCATTTCAACTGGCCTGCAGCTTCCTAATTCTTAAATATTTTCTTTATAAAACAGCCAGACCTTTCACTGCTTTTCATGAGCCTGGGGTAGAAAAACTTTAACTTCATTTTCAAATTATTCATCTAAATATAAATGCAGAATAGATTAACTTTTTTAATAATGAAAGAAAAACCAAGAATTTAACCTTAGGGAAATTAATAGCCAAAAAAATTCCTTATTTTCAGTATCTTTAGGATGATTATTTGAGAAATCTAACATTGTTCCATAAAAGTAAACAAGGTTACTATTCTCAATGTAGATTTAATATTGAAAAAAATTCTCCATATCAAAAGTACATTTTAATTTGTATTTTATTTTAGAAACCAGTACATTTGTTTCAAAATAAAATTCAGTTATCTCAATATAGTAATATGTCTTTATATTGTTCATTTTAGTATTTGCTCTCCCACTCTAATTTTATAAATGTATTAGTCTCTTAACAACATAGGTCTTATTTTTCTTATTTATCCATTAATTTATATTTTTATTGTTTTATTGTAATAAACATTTAAAACAAATTGTTATTTTAATGTAAAGATTAAAGATAAATCGATTGAGTAACTCTTAAAGCTTGAACATCTGCGAATGACAATGATTAACAATATGAGACTATGCATTGCGGTCTCACGGCATATGCATATAAAAATTATTTTTATTTATTTATTTTATTTCAGCATATTATGGGGGTACAAATATTACGGTTATGTATATTGTCCATGCCCCCTTCCCCCCTCGATTTGGGGGATGATCATGCTTAAAAATTGTTTTCATGGCATTTACTTAAGCTATTTATTTACATTTCTAATTCCCATTCACATCAATAAGAAAATTCTATTTATATATTTGAATGACAATAGAGAACAGAAAGCACAATCTTCATTTACAAAAGGTCAAAACTTAAGTATTTGTTATAGTTTTAATAGTTGACCCCTCCAAACCTCATGTTGAAATTTGATCCTCAATGAAGCAGGGTCAAATGGGAGGTTTGGGTCATAGCAGTGGATCCCACATGAGCGGCTCATTGCCATACTCAGTAATGAGTGAGCTCTTGTTCTATGAATTCCCACGACAGCTGGTTGTTAAAAAGAGCCTGGCACCTTTCTTCCATCTCTTTCACTTTCTTCTTCTCACCTTGTGATCTCTGCACTCTCCAGCTCCCCTTTGACTTCTGCCATGAGTAGAAACAGCCTGAGGCCCTCACCAGAAGCAGATGCTGACCCCATGCTTCTTATGCAGCCTGCAGAACTGTGAACCAACTAAATCTCTTTTCTTTGTAAACTACCCAGCCTCAGCAATACAAATGGACTAAGACAGTATCATTCATACACAAACACACATATCAAAGAAATGTCCTTCTGTGTTGAAGAACACCTTCAACAAATCTCCTGAGTCAACTGGAAATCTGGTTGATAACTTCAAATTGGTAGATTTGACATATTATTCTTGTATGTGTCCTTTCTGATGAAGTTACTTGAAAACAGATCCCAGCAAAATAGGTGAGTAAGCAAAAAGGAAGACATAGAAGCCACAAAGTAGAGACCCAACAAAAGAGGGAGGCAACGTAGAATCTAGGAGTAACAAATGTCTCAAAACTTATGGAAAGTAAGGAGTCCTGATTAGATGAAGGTAAGAAAAGGCTCCCTGAAGGCTGTATCATATAAAAAGATAAAAATTATAGCCATTTAGAAGGCAAGATCAAGTGGAGCTATACAGATATACTAAAGGAATAGAAAAATTAGCCATAGGTCTGAATACACCAGAACCAGTGAAAATATGAGGCAAATATCAACTCTAGAAAAAAACTAAAGAAAAATATTAATTAAAGTATATATAATTATAGTAATATTACTTTACTCAACAATAAATGTTGTTACATGCTCATGTTAATTAAAACACAATTTGGACAGAGACATGTATTATTATATAATATCAAACTTTTATGTTAGGAAAAAAGTTCTCAGTTCTAAACAATTATGATCCTAGGAAAAATAACTCATCTGTGTCCCTAAACATTACTCTCTATATCCTTTACACTGCTTTATTCATTCAATGTGCTTCTGACTCCATGGTGTCATTTCACATATTGCATCTGATTGAACTGATTGATGACCAATCTCAAACAGATCATCCACAGAATTACCCAACAATCCCACCATATATCTTTGATCTATTCTCCTACTCCTCACAATAATATTAATTTTTCTCTACTTTCCTCAAATACTATCCGAATTCCTCCTTTTCACCATCACCGTCAAACACATAGTTATTCTCAACAGATATTTCAGAAAAAGCAAGTAATTTAATCTTTTAATGATATTACATCCCAAATGCTATACTTAACATCAAAGGTTTATGCAACTATCCTCACCTTTGTTACTAAAAGCATATGTATCTTCTGTGCTTTCAAAACAAATTATTTTATCTGTACAGTGATGTCCAAAACATTCTAAGTATAAGAACTTTACATTGTAAACACAATGGCTCTCTTTTATGTCAATCTAACTTTTTCAATTCAACTGAAATATGACCATCATATTTAAAAAGCAGAGTTTCATCTAATAAAAAGAAAGAAATTTCTGGGGGCCTATTTCTCATTTCTAATTATTGCTCCATATATTACCACATTATATTTTGCATCCATTTCTTATTAATCTTCTTGGAAGTGTTCTTTTACCCTACTGTGCTTATTTTCTCACTTCTCATTCCTTCTAGTCCCTTCTGGCTTTGACTTCACTATGCTGAAATGACTCTTTCTAAGAGCACTCTATCAAAACCATATCTTATATCACTACCACCAACAACAAATACCAGTTATTTTTACTAGGATTCTCATAAACCTTTAACACAGATAACTACTGATAACCCTCCTTCTTTAAACTTTTTCTTCTCCTGACTTTTGTGTTTCAAACATAATCTATTTTTTTTTACTTCTCTTCTCCATATATTTCCTCTTTCCTTATGCTCTAGAAACTGTAATACTTACACTTCTTAAGTTATTTTCCCTCCCAAGAGAACTCCTCTATGCCTAAAGATTCAATTACCACTTATATACAGATGAATCTCCAGTATCATTCTCGAAGCCAGATAGATATCTAGTGAACTTTATATCCACGCATTTCTTAAGTTTACTTCATTCTTGTTTATACCAAAAGATTTCATACAATACCCAACCAAAGCTAAATTTATAGTCCTCTAACAGTTGTGATTAATTTCTGGTATTTTCTTTCTCACCGAGTGGCACCAAGTTCAACTACTTTTGCAAATACTAAGAGGAGCATAAATAATAATAATAATAATTAAGTGCTGTAATATCACTGGTCCTATATATTTCCCAGATCCAGTAGAAATCCAATCATTTTGGTTGACAGAATTTCCGTCTTTCTATAGACAATATTTCAGATCAAAGTTAAAGAAAATTATATCGTACACTTGGGCAATGTCTTTTAGAGAGCCTTCATGCTCTTAGTCATATACTCAATTACTAGTGTCTCATAAGAATAATAAATATGATGAAATGATTTCACTTCATATATTCTATTAATCCATTTCAATTTAGAAAAACACTAGCCTATATCCTATTTATTTAGTTTTAGGATCTAATAAATGTGAACAAATTTGGGGGAGTCCTGTAATAATCTATATGGATTCTTTATTTTTATATTTTTTCAATGAGACATATGAACTGGACAAATATGTGTAATACAAAATCACTGCAGTAAACTAGGGCAGATATTCAATGGCAGGCTTTATTTTTCAATAAGTTATTGAGCAAAATGTTTGAGCCATGCTGAGCACAAAATCTTTTGTTAAGACTGATTAGGTTACAGATTCTAAAATGCCTAATAGTACCCATAAATTGGGGCCATCTCTCTCAGAAGAAAGTGACTAATAATATTTTCTTGCTGAGTTAAACAGAATAAATATCTAAGAACTTAGCCAGAAGGCTGAGATTTTAATTAGTTATTAAGGTGTTCAGGTTAATGTAAATCAGATTTGCCTTTTCTAGCTAAAGAATCCAAATTGACAGTGGCATTTATTGTCATTAAATCTTGAATAAACACTAATAATTTATCAGTACTTGCAAGAACCTGATCTGGGAAAAAAAATTTTAATTTAGAACTGTATAGTATTTGTGTTAATTATCAAGCTTTTTTGTATTATGTTTATCAGAGATGTACCCTTTCAAAATTAATCTTTAAATGTTGATAGTCAAGTGAAATACTTTTTTAAACTGCTTCTTGGTGATAAACAATTACTCTTGCCTTTTTTACATTTCTTTTTTTTTCCATTTGCCTTTTTAATGACCAAAAACAAGTTTCTTGACACTGTTACTAAATAAGGCCACGGATGCCTGCTCACAGATTAAAATGCATTTCAATTCTCTGAATAAGGAAAACAAGGTATCCTTTCTAAAATCTCAAATTAAAACTTTTTAATTTTTAGTATGCCCACCTATAACTGCATATATAATTTACATTTTAAAAGCAACTGATGTCTAGTGGGTCATAAAATGCAAGACTTTCCTTTTGTTATTTTTCTCTTCCTTTTTCTCCTTAAGACTTATTAGAACGCTTAAACTCTAGATCTATAAATACTAAGACATTCCATCTATTAATTCATGTAATAGTGAAGGTCCTACTCATGTGACAGATGAGGAAACAAAGTGGCATGGTTATTTAGTAATTTGCCCAAGGAAATAAACTTGTCATTGAAAATGATAGCTTTTCAGTATTACTCTATAATCATTAAGATCATGGGTTGCAGAATCAAAACAACTAGATCAAATTACTAGTTCTAATAATTCTTGTGGGGATTCATTGATATTACATATATATGTATATAGGTATGTATATATATGTGTGTGTGTGTGTGTGTATATACAAGTAGTATATACACACAAGTAGTATATATATATACAAGTAGTATATACACACACACACACATATATATACATATATATATATGTAGTAAAAATAGTGTCTTGCATGCATGTATTAACTGTTTAGTATTTGTGAGCTGTTATATCCATTACTTGGCACCAATGCTTAGGTTGTTTTAATTACACCTCTATAGTGAAATGACCTTTTGAGAGCCCATATCACTTATATTTTAAAATATATGAGGTATTCTTAGTATTTGAATATGAATTTAATGATTAGTATTGAAAAATTCCTGGTAATGTAGCTTGAGTAGCTTCAAAGGTGTTCCTTCTTTTCCTAAATTAGTTATGATGCATAAGGGCTCTAAAGTATCCTTGTTTTTGCTTGCTGATGTTAAACATATATATATATATGTGTGTGTGTGTGTGTATTTATACACATGTTTCCACATATATGGAAATGTAGAATCTCAATCTCATATATATGTTTATATATATGGAAATGTTGAATCTCAAGACTTTGTACATCCCAATATGATTCCTTATCACAAGTCTCCATGAAGGGAATATTTTTTTTGGAGGAGGTGTGATGGGTGAAATGTAAGACCAGGAGCACAGTTCCCAGATGAAAGGAGAATGAGGGAGTCCCAATACTATGAGAATATGATTCCAGGTGGATTTCATGAAAATGGCAAGATTCATCATAAGCTTTTTTGTATTTCAAATTTTGTTTATTATGGTATTTAGTGTGTTTCTGATTCTGCTGAAAATTCTGAAGTAATCTGAGGTTCCTGCTGACTAGAAATAGGTATTTCAAGGAAAGAGTTGATAAGATATTTGAATCTATAAAATAAAATATAAATCTTTATTCATCGAGACTGTGCTATTTGTGTCCAAAAATAATAGTGCAGATGTTTTCTGAGTGAGATGAGAAACCACAGAACTGAAGAGTCATGCATTCTCACTTCTGTTTGAAAAAGATGACAGTGGTTCCTGGATTGAATTTGGAGTTAGCAAAGTAAGAAGCAGGGAAACTAATAGAAGGCTATTGAAAATATCAGGAAAGAAGTAGTAGTGGTCTCTCTGTGGATATATTTTGTAGATAGTGCTCATTGGATTTCCTGTTTCCTGTTTCCTGTTCCTGTTTCCTCATTGGATTCAATAGCTGGTATAAGAGAAATAGAAGAGTTGAGGAAAATTCAAGTATTTTGGACTCTGCCAATAGAAGGATAGAGGTTCTTTGCAAATATGTTTATATGTTTATTTTTATAAAAAAAATGGAACACTACAATAAAAGCAGACTTGAACGGCGTGATCAAAGCATGAAAGGTCAGAATGAATTCAAGTTGTGGCATATTAATTTGAGATTATCTATTGAATATTAAAGTAAAAAGATTGAATTACTAGTTAAACAAACATAAGTCTGGATTTTAAGATAAATGTCTGAACTGAAGATATATTTTTGAAACCCTCAGCATCTAAATGATATTTAAAGCTATAAGACAGGCTTTAGAAACCAAGAGAGTGAATATCGATAAAGAGCAAAATAGCCCCAAACTAAACTGTGGAGTATTTCAAAGATAAATGGCTGGAGCTAGGATGATGAGTTTCTGAAGAAAGGAAGAAAGAGCTGCAAACGAGACAAGGAGAAACCAGACGGTGTGCTGTTCCTGAAATAAAGGAACAGTTTTTGGATAGATTGTGTGATCAGTGCTGCAGGAAGATGAAGCAGGAAGTAAATTAAAAGTTTACATTAGATTTTCCAAGTGAAGGTTATTTGTAAGATTGGCAAAGATAGTTTCCTTTTTGAAGTGTTGGAATGGAATTGGTTCAAGTGAGAATGGAAGGTAATGAATTAGAGCCTGATGTCCTTATCTGTAAAATAGAATAATAACAACAACTATATCACAGCATTTTGTAAGAATTAAATTAGATAATTTCCATACATTTTAAAGTACATTGCCAAATACATAGGAAATACTTTAAAAAAAAATTTTAAATGTCTATTATAAGTACTTTATTTTTAAAAGACTATTTTAAAATTTTAAAGAAAAACAGTAAGAAAGAACTGATATGCTATAATATCTGAATTTTTAAAAATCTAGAAAATTTGTATTATTAAAATTACCAAATAGTTTGATACAGCCTATTGAAATTTTAATAAAAGTTATGCTAAAATTGCTTAGGGAAAAGAGCAGAGATTGAAGTCTTCGAGCAAGACAGAATAGGAAATGTTTTGTAATGTAGGTGTAGTTAGTGTTTTACCCTGTTTATCTGGATCAGGGTTGTCTCTAGGAGTTGTCACAGTCACAGAATTAGCAGAAGCAGTATGACAAATGGGTATTCTTAATCGCATTTATCTAGATCCCTAAGGGCTAAAACTGAGTGTAAGGGTGAGGTGCTCTGTTTGCCCTAAAACAATGTATTAATGTTTCCATAGTCTGAGTTTTTCCCCTGTTTCTCCGTTAGGAGGTTATTCTTTACCTCTGTTTCTAACTTCCATCTCAACAAATCCATAAATGTAATGAAAAAAGAAGAAAAACACCTGAATTAGTGTTTTGCTCCTCTTAGCACCTTTGAGTGAAAATATAAGACAGTTCTTGACGTAGCGAGCTTTAATTGTCAGAAGTGGCTGCATCTTGGCAATGATAAGGCTTTTTGTACCCAGAGAGAAGCATGTTTCTCAGTTTGAATTCAATCATGAAATGTATGTAATTATAAAGTAATTGAAAATACATAGCTTCAAGGCCTCCTGCTGTTGGATAATAGATATGAGATAAGCATGTTCAACTAGAACCTTTGTAATTTCTATGACACTTTTAGAAAACTAAGAATTATTCTGAAGCCAAAAAAACAAAAAACAAAACAGATAAGCAGAAAGAGGAGAATCACAATCAGAATGTCCAATATGATTTATTCTTAATATCCATCTTGCATTCATTTGCATTTTTATGAGATAGATCTTATATCAATGCATTTTTTTCAGCAAACTATTGTTGCCACTCAGTCTGCTATATGCCAACATCATAATGATTAAGAAGTCATGGTCCTTTTCCAGAATAAGCTCACAAACATCAAGGGAGAGAGATGTTTGTGGCTAACTTTACAATGGAATATACCTAATACATACTAAACCAATGAATGAACAGTTTGGGCAGAACAAGGAAGGGTTTTTAAGTATACTTAGTAATAAAAAAAATTAAATATATGCACATACACATACATTATGGAGAAGATTTTTATAATGAGTATTTGTCTACTGGTCGATTGTGCATGATAAGTCAAATGAAGAAATTTCTAATAACTCCTAGCAGTATAAATTGAACACCTTGCTGCAGTAACAAGGAATGAAAGAATACAATTGACCCTTGAACAACATGGGGGTTACAGCTGCCAATCCCTGTGCAGTTAAAAATTTTCATATAACTTTTGACTATACCCAAAACTTTACTAATAGCCTATTATTGACCACAAGTCTTTCCAATACCATGAACAGTTGATTAATACATAATACATATTATATTCTGTATTCTTAGCAATAAAGTAAGCTAAAGAAATTATTATTAAGAATATCATAAGGAATAGAAAATATATTTACCATTCATTGATTGAAAGTGAATCATCATAAAGATCTTTATCCTGTTGTCTTCACATTGAGCAGGCTGAGGAGAAGGAAAAGGAGGAGTTGGTCTTGCTGTCTCTTCTACAGATAAGTGGATCCACCCAGTTCAAACCCATGTTGTCCAAGAGTCAATTATAATTTATTCAGATAGATAGGTATTTTTTTCCCTCATCTAAGTTCAAGTATAATATTTATTTAAGTGGGTTTACAAGTAAAATCAAAGTGATGGAGATTAAGCAGCTCATAGTTAAACATACTTCATTAGACAGTGATTGTTTAAAGACATTATTTTTTTTTCATTATTCCCATCTAATTATTGAACAAAATATTGTAAGAATAGTGAAGTGTTTTGGGAATTTATTTTGTCTCTTATTCAGTTACTAATTCTTAAGCTATAATATTTATGCCAGCATTTTTTTTAATCCTTCTCATTGCAATCAATTACCCCTGATAGTATGTTACTTAGTTTTTGAGTAGCTAAAGCATGAAACAGATACATATACATATATGGCTATTCAGTGAAAATTCTTCCTAGTCCACTCAGTTCAACTATTACTCCTACCACCTCTTCTACATCTGCTGCCGCTGCCACCCCTGAGACAGCAAGAGCAACCCTCCTCTTCCTCCTCCTCCTCCTCCTCCTCCTCAGCCTACTCAATGTGAAGACGATGAGGATGAAGATCTTTATGATGATCCACTTCCACTTAATCAATAGTAAGTACATTTTCTCTTCTTTGTGATTTTCTTAATAACATTTCTTTTCATTAGTTTACTTTATTGTTTTAAGAATACAGAATATAATACAAATAACAATGCCGTTCCCAAGCTCCAGGCTACAGCCCAGTACCATCCATGGCCTGTGAGGAACCAGGCTGTGAATCACCGTCTGCCTACCCGGCCCCACCATGCCTGGAGAAAAACTGTCTTCCATGATACTTAGGAACCAGGGCTGCATAGCAGGAGTTGAGCAACAGACAAGTAAGCAAAGATTCATCTGTATTTACAGCCACTCCCCATCACTTGCATCACCTCCTGAGTTTCCCCAGCCCTGGCCTTCCCAAGGAAAAATTATCTTCAGTGAAACTCATCCGTGGTGCCAAAAATGTTGGGAGCTGCTGATATAACGTACAAAATTTGTGCTGATTGACTATTTATGTTATTAGTAAGGCTTCTGTTCAACAGTAGGCTATTACTACTTAAGCGTTACAGAATTATGGGACCACAGGAATTTTACATTGTAATTTTGTTTGCTAATATCAAATTGCTCTTCATAAGGCGTATAAAAATTACATTCCCACTAGTAGGTGTTCTTGAGTTCTCAAGAAACCATGTCATAAAAATTGTGTCACTGTCAATCCATAGATAAAATATGTTACTCTTCAGTTTGTATATACTTTGCTTCTGTTTGTGGTAGGCTGAGTATCTTTCATATGTTTAAATGCTATCAGCATTTTTATTTCCTGTGAAGTTTCTACTTACATATGTATTTGTCTCATGTTTATTTTTTCATGTATTTGTGTGAGCATTTTGTAAAATAGGGAAATTGATACTTTTACTATGTTGTAATTTGAAAATAGTTTCCAAATTTGTGGTTTATAGTTTGTCTTTTGACAGGCAATTTTCAGTTTTTGTTTGTTTGCTTGCTTTAATTTTGTTTTTTAAATAATACTTTTCTGTCTTTAAATTTGTTATGGCATCTGGATTTTGTAATATAGTTAGACATCCATAATATACATTTCATTTATAAAATAAAAAATGTGCATGTTTGTAAACTTCTTTTATAGCTTTATTTTAAATATATTTAACTTGCTTAAAATTTATCCTTGTGTAATTTGGACTCAACTTCCCTCCCTCCCCAGATAACTATTCAGTTTTTTAATGCTATTTAATGAGCATTTTCATTCAAAATCCTACCATGTCATATAATTCCCCATGTTTATTTACTGTATATCTTTTTCTGAATTTTCTACATCTATTAAAATGATTATATATTTCTCTAGTTAATTTAATGGTAATCTTTAATTATGTTATCTGTTTACCTAACATTGAACCATTTCTGTATTGCTATAATAAAAATCACTAAATAATTCTATTCTGTGTAATTCCCCTTTAGATTTATTTGCTACCAAAGTACTGGATTTTATTTACTATTACTTCATTTAGGACTTTTAAAAAATATTTATAAGTGATATTCATTTTGAGTCAATCATTGTTGAATTGTGGTATCATCATTAAGTTCCCTTCATGAATAAAAGTATTGAAGTTTTTCATCTTTCCCATTCAAGTTATTTTTTTCACTTGGTAGAAATACCATAAAATCTTGTGTTAGATATCAAAAATTCTCTATTTCTTTGGAAATTGTTCTGCATGTATACATATATATTCTCTCTCTCTCTCTCTCTCTCTGTCTCTCTCTCTTATTGTATCTTTGTTTCTTGGCATGTGGTGAGCTTTTTCAATGTTGCCTTTTTTTTCCTGGTAAGTTTCCTTCAAAATACATTTTTAAAAATATATTTTTAAAATTAAATACATTTTATTTTAACAAAGTAAAGCTCTAGCTTTTCCTTTCTTCTATACAAAAAGCTATCTTTTGTCTTCTATAGATATCAATTTTTTCCTAATCCAAAAAAAGATTGTGTTTAAATTTATGAAAAAAAAATGTTCAAGTGTTTTCTTGCTCTGTGACAATGTTGTTCCTGGAGAGGGTGCTTCACTGTGAAAAATACTTTTCAATGTTTTTCTTCAAGTATTCTTGTAGGGATGCTAAGTATGTCTCTTTCTATCATTCCTTGTTGATTGAGATGGGTTTACTGTGACACAGTTTTTGGTAGCAGCAGGGGAGAGATTGTTTTGACCAGCTTGATGTCACAGTGACAAAAGCCCTCTTTTTCTCTATTGCCCTAATGACATACTGATTCCTCTTCATCTTTCATGTTTGGGGGAATGTTCATTTATTCTGACTTTCTTTGCATTTCTGACCTGTTCTCGAAAGGAGAGCTTGTTTGGCTGGTTCAGCACCCATACCAGAGTATGCCTTCTAAAAGTGTTTTGTTAGTTTGTTTCCTTGCTTGTTTGTTTATCTGAAACAAATTCTCTGATGCTATTTGTACCCTATCTTTTCTACTTTCTCCTGCTGGCTTCTATGCCAGCTCTGCCTTTGCTTTTGGTAGCACTTACACATACTTTGAAGTCTAAAGATATTATCAGTTTCCTAGTTTTATTTTAAAAGTAAACTTTCTGTTTTTATTTTCTATCTTCAAGTCCCTTCTGTGCGATTCGCAATATATAAATGGGAAAATTCTGAATGTTTCTTCAATGTCACAACCTGAAGGCTTAACAATGTGTTTTAAAGAAATTTAGGTGGGTACTGTAATTTTATATATATTTGGAGGACAAGGAGACTTTGCATTCTGTTTAGTTTAGAATCCAATGAGGCAATATTTTTCACTGGCAATTTACAAACAGGCAAGGACAAGTTAGATGAAAAGATTATATATTATATATAGTTCAGAGTTAAATAGCATAAGATCAGTGAGATCATTTTGCAGATTAAATGAATGTTTCAAATTCTATTATAAATGTGCTTATGAATTAAGTTAGCTCGGTTTCTTACAATAAAACTGCTTATACATTCTAGTGGCTAGACTGTTAGATTTATAAATTTTATATTTTCCTGATAACTATTATTATATAGAGAAATAGATGATCTTGAAACTAAGACAAACACTATACACAGTTAGTATGGCCATGATCACTAGAAAGTATATTCTTTGTTTTGTTTTCTTATTGTTTAATGCAAAGAAAGTTTTAAAAGGCTATATGGCTTAAGTTATTATTTAGATATTGGTATAAAATTCATTTATGCACATTTAGGAGAATTAACACATATTTGACAAAATAAACCATTCTGACATTTTTTGATATACTAAAGCCTGATTTTATAAATAAGCCTTGCTCTCTGGCATGATTTTTTAAAAAATAATGATGCCATCTCTAATAAAAATAATAATTATCTATATTATATGTTTTATTGTTTAAAACATCAGTAGACAAAATTAAAACATGACAATTTGATCATACTTGAAATGTATTTGCAAATTAAGACAATGTATCTGTATAATGGGAGCTCTCAAAATTAACAGATTTGTGTGCCTTTGATAGATAAATAAATAGTAATGTTTAGATAAATGTAGCACTAAGCAGTGGCACAGTGTTTCAAGGACTTGTGCTTCAATGTTTGATGTGATTTGTAAGCCCAGTTCTATTTATCATAGTTAATAAGCTTTTTTACCATTATATTATGGGAGTACAGATATTGTTAGGGTTACATATATTGCCCCTGCCAACTTCTCCCCCCCCCCACTGTGCTAGAGCTTCAAGCATGTCAACCCCCTGGTGGTGCGTGTCACACCCATTATGTAAGTATACACTCTTCCCCTCCCCCCACCTGCCCACCACCTGATAAAAGTTTTGGGTTTTTTTGACATTTTGGTTACATTGTATTTCTTTGCCTCTCCCTAAGAAGGGTTAGAAGTATTCCCTTCTCCCCGACAATGCTCGCCATATCCCAAGGATGTGGGTCTCCCACCCCCCGACTCCCTGGTGAGTACTACCACCATTTAAGCACCATAGTTTTAATCAGTCAG
>VBSM01003039.1:18078646-18171642 GCA_008086735.1 Cheirogaleus medius
ATAGAATGACTTATGATCTTTTGGGTAGATGCCCAACAATGCTATTGCAGGGTCAATTTAATAAGTAGATACTATAATTGGAAGTGTTTATCAATATTTTAAAATAAGCACATGTAATATTACATTTTGGGCTTAGTTTTATAATGTCATATGTCAGCTTTCACTAGGAACTGCTTTTGTACCCATTGTGCCCATTGCTGCATGTTGAACATTTACCTGGCAACACCCTTTAATGTACACAATGGTGGACACTCTTCACTGGTTATCTCATCTTGTACAAGGTTCTTTGAAGCTAGGCTTACCCCTATATTAAAAACATCCACTAATCTATCTCTGAGCTTTTTAAAGGTTTATGTGCTTTTAGACATGACTTGTCATCTCTTGATAAGCTACAGATGGAAACTCTTCTTTTTCTTCTAAGTGTATTTTTGTTTTGTTTTGTTTTGTTTCTAGTGCCTGTGACCCGGTCATGGATCTAATATGACCTACTGATCTCATCTGAGGAAGGTTTGGAAATTTGATCTTCTACATCTGTGGTCCCCAACTCCCGGGTGATGGACCAGTACCAGTCTGTGGCCTGTTAGGAGCCGGGCTGCCCAGCAGGAGGTGAGTGGTTGGCAAGGGAGCAAAAGAAACTTCATCTGTATTTACAGCCACTCTCCATCACTTGCATCACCACCTGAGCTCTGCCTTCCCTGACATCCCAGTCTGTGAAAAATTGTCTTCCATGAAACCAGTCCCTGGTGCCAAAAAGGTTGGGGACTTCTGCTCTACATGATATCTCTCATTTCCCAAGATCAGAAATTTCCAGGATGCAGGTCAGATCCCAGTGAACCTGAGCATTGTATCACTCTGTTAGCAAAGCAGAAGCAACAGATAGTTCCACATTCCAGGCACTTTATCTTCTAATTCAGTTCCAAATATATTATTACTTTCGCCTTAAAAATATGCTGAATTATACAGCTCTGTGTCTTTAGTGTTTGTAGGTTTTAATTCCCCTTATCTAGAATGCCCACCTCATTTTTGTCTTCTTAACAAAAACTACATTTATTTCTCAGGTTCCACCAAAAGTAATATTTCTTATAAGAAACCTTAGCTAACTTTTTCAGAAATAAATTCTTCAAACTGCTTTATTTCACTTGTTTGTATTTTCGTCATTCCTGGGAAATTTTTGTTCTTTGAAGGTGAGTGTCAATTCTTATCCTATTTCTTTATTTTTTATGTGTTCTAAAGACAAATCTATTTTAAAAACTGAAAATAATGAAAGTGATAGAATGATTAAACATATGATTTAGGTTATAGAAAAATAGAATAATTACCAGAATTATTATCTGAAGGCTTCAAAGTAGATGTTTCAAAAAAGTTATGGCATTTTCATACAAGCCTTTTCATAGAGCCGCATGCCAATGACCATTGAAAGTGTGATTTGGTAATGTGTGAGTCCATTTCTTGCTAAGAAGTATTAGCACTAGTTTTTAGTTAACTTTTATTGCGATGAACTTGCTGATCTTGATGGTTATATGTGGACTTGTTATCTGTTTAGAGAAAAAAGTAGATATGAAGCGATGATTTTTTTTTATTTCAGCATATTATGGGGGCACAAATGTTTACATTGCATATGTTGCCTTGCCTCCCACCCCGGCAGAGCTTCAAGCGTGTCCATCCCCCAGATGGTGCGCATTGCACTTATTATGTATGTATATACCCATCCTTGCTCCCCCATCACATCTGCCCGACGCCCGATAAATGTATTTCAATTTGTACACTTAGATGTTGATCAGTGAAAACAATTTGCTGGTGAGTACATGTGGTGCTTATTTTTCCATTCTTGAGATACTTCACATAGTAAAATGGGTTCCAGCTCTATCCAGGAAAATACAAGAGGTGCTATATCACCATTGTTTCTTATAGCTGAATAGTACTCTATGGTATACATGTACTACATTTTCCACTCATATATTGATGGGCACTTGGGTTGTTTCCACATCTTTGCAATTGTGAATTGTGCTGCTATAAACATTCAAGTGCAGATGTCTTTTTTATAGAATGTCTTTTGTTCTTTTGGGTAGATGCCCAGTAATGGGATTGCTGGATCAAATAGTAGATCTACTTGTATCTCTTTTAGATATCTCCATATTGCTTTCCACAGAGGTTGAAGCAATGAGAACAGAGGCCATTATCAGGATGGTTTTTATCTTACCTAACTGGGGATCTAAGCATGAGTCTCAGATACGGGGGTCAAGTGCATCTTATTTTCCACTTGCCAACACAATTGTGAGAGAGTTAAATCCTTGAATCTCCATTAGAAGAGTAGGGATTTTTCCCTTCTGCAGCATTTAAGGTAAAAAGTTTAAGGATACACAATTTTTAAAGTGTTATATCCAAATCCTTTTTCTTTGTTCATTTGAAGAGCAGATGCAAGTTGCCAAGTTGGCATCAGGGAAAGTTGTGTCCCTGGGGATGCCATGATTTCATCTCTCCTGGGTTACATATTAGGAGATGAAAATGTTTTCTCTTTGAAATGTCTTTTTGGTTTAAATTCAAGTGACATCAACTGCAAATAGCCTGAGGCAAAGTTAGCTTTGATTGTTCCTTTTTCTTGAATGATCTAGTCACTTTAGAAAAGATAACTCACTTCAAGGGGAAAACGCTTAAAAATGAAATATGGAAAGGAAAATAGGTGTTTAAACACCACAAATTTAGTTTCTGAAATAATGATTAATCTACCAACTTCCTTGGAATTCCATTTTGATTTTCAAATTATAGATTATATTTAAACGCATTATTGTTATTAGCTCTAACATTACAGAGTATGAAGCCCTCTCCTCTTGCCTCAACACTCTTAAAGATGATACAACCAAGAAGTGGAAAATATAAGTGATTTTATCTGCCATGAAGTTTGTAAGTCACATGAACTTCATGAGTTTTAAACGACTGCTCGCTCTGCCACACCATTCTTTCCCAAAGTGAGGGCTCTTGACCCCAACACACAGTAGTGTTCTATGAGCCAGAATTAAAGCCATATGCAAACTAAAATCCCACTCTGATAAAGTAGGGAGCTACTATCACATCAAAAGCACTGAGATAGAATAAGGGGGAAATCTTTGATTTAGTTTGACTCATGATTTCTCAAACTTAGCTAATCAACTATCACATTATTTTCGCTACTTAAAATCTGTTAAAATCTAGTATGGCCAATTTCCTTCAAACTCACTTTGATAAACTATAGATTACACCATGTGAAAACAAAACAATAATTGTAAAGAATACCCAGAAAACTGTTATCTAGGTTGTGGGTTTTTTTTCTTTTTTTAGTAATTTCTACTAAATTGATTTACAAACAATACCACGGCAGTTTACTCTGATGGTAAAGAAAGTACTATGGGTTTAAAAAAATTCAAGATATGTCAATATGATAATTCAAATATATTAATATAGAAGCCCCATAAATTATAAAAATATTGATATAGCCATGTGCTATATAGCAATGGTTTGGTCAATGATGGACCACATATATGAAAGTGGTTCCATAAGACTATCATCACATTATAGTGTAATCAATACATTATTCACGTGTTTGTGGTGATGCTAGTGTAAACTAATCTACTGTACTGCCAGTTCTATAAAAGTATAGAGCATATAATTATGTACAGTGCATAATATTTGGTAATGATAATAAACTACTATGTTATTGTTTTACCCTTTACTATACTATACTTTTTATTATTATTTTAGAGTGTACTTCTTCTACTTATTAAAAAAAAAAAGCTAACTGTAAAACAGTCTCAGGAAGATCCTTCAGGAGGTATTCCAGAAGAAGGCATTGTTATCATAGGAGATGACAGCTCCATGTATGTTATAGCCCCAGAAGACTGTCCAGTTAGACAAGATGTGAAGGTAGAAGACAGTGATGCTGATGATTCTGACCCTGTGTAGGTCTAGGTTAATCTGTGTGTTTGTGTTTTATTTTTTAACAACAAAAAAGTTTAAAAATAAAGAATAATAAATTTAAAAATTTTTAAATTTAAAAATAGGAGAAAGCTTATAGGATAAGGATAGAAAGAAAATATTTTCATACAAGTGTACAATGTGTTTGTGTTTTAAGTTAAATGTTAAACCTAAGGCATGAAACCATAAGAATTGTAGAAGAAAATGTTGGAAAAACTCTTATAGACATCTGCCTAGGCAAAGCATTTATGAAGAAGACCATAAAAACAATCACAGCAACAAGAAAAATAAATAAACGGGACCTGATCAAATTAAAAGCTTCTGCAGATTCAAGGAAACTATCACTTAGAGCAAAAAGACAACCTACAGAATGGAAGAAAATATTTACATGCTACACATCAGATAAAGGGCTGATAACTAGAAACTATGTAGAACTCAGGAAAATCAATAAGAAAAACTCAAACAACCCCATTAAAAACTGAGCAAAGCACATGAACAGAAACTTTCCAAAAGAAGACAGACTAATGGCCAACAGACCTATGAAAAAGTGCCCAAAATCTCTAATCATCAGGGAAATGCAAATCAAAATTACAATGATATATCACTTAACTCCAGTGAGAATGGCTTTCATCAAAAAGTCCCAAAACAACAAATGTTGGCATGGAATGCAGAGAGATAGCAACACTCATACACTGAGGGTGAGACTGCAAATCAGTACAACCTCTGTGGAAATTAATATGTAGATACCTCAAAGAACTAATAGTAGACATACCATTTGATCCAGCAATCCTATTACTGAGTATTTCCCCAAAGGACAAAAAGACATTCTGTAGAAAAGACATATGCATTCGAATGTTTATAGCAGCACAATTCACAATTGCAAAGATGTAGAAATGACCCAAGTGCTCATCAGTACATGAATGGATTAATAAAATGTTGTACATGTATAACATGGAGTACTACTCAGTCATAAAAAATGGTGAACTATCTCTTGAATTATCCTGGATGGAGTTGGAGCCCATTCTTCTAAGTGAAGTATCATAAGAATGGAAAAACAAACACCACATGTATTCACCACTAAATTGGTGCTGATCAATCAGCACTTATGTGCACATACGGAAGTAACATTTATCGGGTGTTGGGCAGGTGGGAGGGGGGAGGAGGGAATAGTTAAACTCACACCTAACGGGTATGGTGCACACTGTCTGGGAGAGGGGTACACTTGTAGCTTGAGTCGGGCAGTGCAAAGCCAATTTATGTAACCAAAGTGTTTGTACCCCTGTAATATTCTGAAATAATTAAAACAGCAGTATTTTAAAAAGCAAAAATATGCTCTTCCTTTGCTGCTACCATGGGTCTAGTCGTCATTTGTGGCATACGTATCATGCTCTGTAAACCTGTATCTTGCTCCTGCCCTATAATCCTATCTTTCTCTCCTCAATAAACCTTACTTTCATGTTTGTCTTACTTTGGTGTATCTGGCTATTCTTCAGCCATGAGTGCACTAATAACCCAAATTTCATACCGAAACCTGACAAGTGCAGTTACATTCTGTACAGATTATACCATGTAGCTTAGGTACGAAGCCACATCATCTAGGTTTTTGTGAATACATTCTACGATATTTACACAATGACTAAATTGTCTAAAGATGCATTTCTCAGAATATATATTCATTATTAAGCAGCACATAACTGTACAATCAAAATCACAGGGTATTGTCTCTGATGATTTAAGATGGTAATACTGACTTTACAAATATGAGTTTGTATTTACCCAGAGGCAGAAGAAATATATTTGAGTATAACAAGTTCAGACTCTCTTCTGATGGAAATAGTGATGTAAAGCCTAACCCACCAGGATGAAATCCTTAAAACGCATGAAACTTCATATCTCACATGAATAGTTTCAAATTAAAAATCTGGCAATCCATATGCTACCAAGGAATGTGCTTCCATTGTATTCTTTAAGGCAAAATATAAAGTGTGGGTGTAATATGTACCAGCATCATTTCATTATAACCGTTTGGAGACTGTCTGAATCATCAGAGCAGACCCTGCAACATGAACTCGATGACAATTTTATACCTTAGGACTGAATCAGAAAAACCCTGGCCTGGGAATAGGGTGGTGGATCTTTATGCTTCCTAGGAAATAAAATGTAGTTTATATTCCTTTGCCAATTCAGCCTTTCAGAACCTCAGATCCAGGTTTTTTGTTCATTTGTTTTGGTTTTCCGTTTCAGTTATCTCCCATTATATTGACTGACTTTTACTACATCCAAATTAAACAAACATAAAGATTATCCCCTAAATGTGATAGTTCTTGTAACCCTTTTGCAGAAGATCTGAGGCATCTTGGACATCAAATGTGGACCCATTGAGATCCATCTCAGGATGTTTCCTGTAAGGTATTTGTGAGGGCAAGACTGTCAAGACATCAGGGATACAGTCTTAAAACAAACAAACAAACAAACAAACAAAACATTCTAATAATGTGCCTGTGAGATGGCTGCATAGTTTCTATTGACTTTTTGGTGGCTTTTATTTAGCTGCTCAAAATAATATTCTGCCTTACAATGCAGTAGAAACAAATCAATTAAGAGTTACCTTTGGTGACATTTGAAGGTCAGGTATTCAAACAATAACCCAAGAACCACCACCTAAGACAAACTGAACTTGTTTCTTTAAGCCTCAGTCAAATAAATGCCAGCTATCCACAGTTATTCCAATGGAATGGTGAAACTTAAAATCCTTGAATTTAGTAGACTATTTTCTGCTTTGGAAAAATCTACCCTGTTATCAACTTGCTAATTTATTCAGCTTCTTCAAATTGTGCTCTAAAATCACCATTTAGATAGGGCCTAGCCTGATCATCTTTTTCAAATTGGAAACTGCCTCTCTTTTTTGCAATCCTTGATTCTCATTACCTGCTTCAGTTTTCCACTGCTCTCATTATCTTCTGTCATAAGTCTAACATGTTCACTCTCTGTCTCTACCATTAAACTAGAAACTCTTTGGGATATTTGCCTGCTTTTTTGTTTGTTTATTGGACTTTAACACTTCAAAACTTAGAATATCATCTGGCACATGATGAGCAGTGAGTATTAATCTTTGTTAAAGAAATCAATGATAATACTTTTCTAATAAACAAAATTGTAAAGAAATGACAATTGGAATCACTAATGCTGAAATGGAGATCTTACGTTCAATTATTCTAGAGATTTCTTTTCTCTGCATTATTTTTTAACAGTTTCTTCACCAGGACATAGTATGCTGTAGTGAATATTTACAAATCAACTTCATATATTTTATTTACCTTTACTCTGTTTGAGATATGGGGATTGCAGCTAATATTTCTGGATCCTGGCCTATAATGCACGCAGGGTTAGGCATGTGGTAGGACTTGATGCATATGTATTTGATTCTATCTCTTTGACTAATTTGTACATCCTTCCCTCTCTCTAAATATCAGTAACCGAATCTGTACAGTTAGGAGATTATATTCACTGAAATCCAAGAGCATTGTCCTTCAAGATTCTTTGATATTTATCCAGCAGATATGCCCTGTTACCTAAGGATTCTCTATTGCCTCAGTGAGGCTCACTTTGTATCATTCAGTATGTATCTTTGTTTTTGTGACAGGAAATAAGGCAGTGTTTTGGTGAGTTAAATTGGTGCTTTTGATAACCTATAACCATATATGAATATGCATTCATGTTTCCTCACCAGACAGCTATTTGATTAGAAATAAGAACACATGTGCATGTATTCTTTATATTTATACTTGCACAATCCCTGTTTTATTTGGATTAAACATTTTTTTTTATTTGGATTAAACATTTCTGCTTCATAATGCTGAAAGTAAAATTCATAGTTTACCTCTTCTTACTGAGAATACAGCTTTTAGGGCTTCTCATTAGTGTTGATGTTTTATAGCGCCTGCCTACATACTTTGCAGTTGCATGTAGAACACAAATTGGATCAATTCATTTATACATCCTTTATTAAGTACTAGCCTGCAGAAAGCACTCAACTGGCTTGTCTGGTGATTGCTCTGTGACAAACAGCTGAATCATTTTACTTTATCTTAGAGGAGCCACGTTCACTCTCATAATTTGCCTCATTTACTTCTGTCAAGTCATCTATGCTACTTCTTAGAACTTCTTACCCCTACTAAATACCAATTTTCTATTATTTAAACCTCCATTTCTCAAATATAAATTTCATGCTACACCCATAATTTGCCTTTGATTCAAACCAAATAATTTTTATGTTTAATATTTCTTGATGTGAATCAAAATAGATATTACTCGATCTTATTCAAAAATTTACATTTATTATTTTTTATTACTTTGACCAGGAAATCACAATAATTAGTGCACTATTAACTTAAAGTCAAAGGATAAGCTGTTGAATGCTTAAGCTATAAAGTGTTCTGAGAGATTAATGGTTTGATTAAATCAGTCAATTCTTACTGCCTAATGGAGAAAACAAATAAAAATTGCACTAAAATAGTTTAAAGCACAAAATATTCAAAAAGCACAAAAGCAACAACACACATTATCTGTCCAAACAGGAACACAGAGGGTACCCCGGTGTGTTGGAGAAGTGCAGAGCAAGTGAGGAGACACACTTTAACCAAAAGGTCAATAGGGATTAGCCTGGTGAGAACACTTGACTCACAAGTAGAGTCAATTCAAAGTTTGGAGATTAGAAAGAGCGTGCCAAGGTTGCTTAGGGAGCTGCAGTACATTCAGTGTGACAGGAGAAAAGTGTGTGGCTGGGGATGAATGGGAGGTTCCTGCAGGAGACATAGCCAGAGATTTTGAGGAGAGTCTGATTATCAGTTACCCATATTGTTATGCCAGATAGTTTGGGTTTATTATGAAGGCCTTGGAAGTGCACAATGCCATTAAAGCAGAGTGGCCTTTCGGTAAGCAAATGAACAAAAAGAGCTGAGGCTCCAGAGCGAGATCTGGGCACAGAATAGATTTTCAGGAGTTATCAGCATATGATGGCAACTGAGTCTATGTTATGTAGGAAGACAAGAGAAGAGGACTGGAAGAATATTGCTAGCCCTTGAGAAATTTTGGAAGAAAGAGTCAAAGAAACTAGGAAAAGCATGAGTGAGGATTGTTAGAGAATGCGAGGCAAGAACATTTCCCAAGAGCACTGTGGGCAGGCAGTGCTCACAACATCCTCATTCTTTCTCATTAACCAAACTTGCCATTTTGTTTAGGTATCAAGATGGCAGCACATTCTCGGTGTTCCATCTCCCAGCTCCAGGAGAAGATCTGGACTGACTGGATGTCAGCCAGTGTTAGTCATGCTGGTCAAGTTTGTGAGACATTGTCTGGGTGTAAGCAACCAAAGCTAAGATGAACTCTGCTGTGATCTACTTGCTACAAATTATTTGCCCTTATAAAAGTGTTGGGTTGCACAAAAGACAAACCTTTTTTGTGTCACTGCTTCTTGTCTTTCTACTTTAGAGGTTCTTGCCAGTGTTGGCAGTGTTTTTACAACCAAAAGATGCACAAAGAAGTTCACTTCATGTCCAGACCTTGCTAACTACTGAAGCCCACTTTACAGTAGGCTTCTTCTATTTATTTTTACACAAGACAAATAAATGTCTTCACTGTGCACACTATTGTCAATGTGTACCTGTGTGCATTTCTCCATGTGTGAGAGAGACAGACACAGGCAACCAGATTGATTCTGTTAATAGTTTGCATCCAAATAAACTATCTACTATAGATGAAATTGTTAAAAATCCAGATCCTATAAAGAAGTAAAGTAGTAGCTGAAATAAAACACAGAACTGCATAATGAGTGTTGGAGTAAATATAATTATAAACAAAATCTTCTCCCAGCCCAGAAAACCTATCCACAAAGGTGGCAGAGAAAGCCAACAGTTTTATTATTAAATCAGTATTAAACCATAATATGGTACACATCACAAGCAATCTAAGAAATTATATAGAAAAAAAATAAATGAATCTCACTGTTTTATGTAGCCAAGCAGATTTTTCCCATTACACATGTGATTTCAAATAAATGGTAACTATTACTCAAGTAAGAGGACTTGAAGTACTATTTGTCAAACACAGTTCCCCCTAAATTTAACTGATAATTGGCATGTCCATCTATGTTAACTAATTGGCTTTATTCAGAGGACAAACTTCTAATATCTTTGTGACAAGATATAATCTTGCAACTTGAAGGAAGATGTCACAATTAGATTCCTACACCCCTATAGGCAGTGGGAGATAAGGATGTTGTCTCCCTTGTTTACATTTCAAAGATATGGCTTCCAGGTCTCTGCAAAGACTTTCCTGGGTCATGAAGGTGCCAAAAGGCCAATCTAGTTATCAAAGGGCTTTCTATACAATTCAAAGAGAGGAGAAAGTACTTACAATCACAAGTTTTCTAATGTAAATACTCTAAGCAAAAGAAAGGAAAGGGAATCTCTCAAAACAAAGAATTAAGCATCTTATTATTAATTTATATTTGTTTGTATATTAAGTAGTTGCAACAAGACCAAAAACAAGGTCCGGACAGGTCCTGATTTTTAAAATATTTCTAAAATTTTTGTTCAAAATATATGGTTTTTAGAGATGACTTTTACCATAAAAATTAGTCATTCTAACCACTCTGTTTCCACAGCATTTGTCTTATAAATGACTATTATACTCAGTAAATTGTCTTGCAAATAGAAGGAACAATCTATGTTGCTGGGGATCATAGCTTACCTAACTTCACAACCTTAGAACTTTTCACAATGCCTAATATAAAGCAAGGGACAAATAAACAAATATTTTGGTCTGAATTAAAATAACAAAGTAAAATGTCTCTTTTAGAAAAGAAAAAAGAAAAAGAATACTGTTGAAAGCATTACTATTTATTTAAAATTTTGGAAAGCCTAGATGAAACCTATCAAATATTAATAAAAATGACATTTTGTATTATAAATTAATGTGGATTCTTGATAAAACTGTTAGAATTTCCATGTCAAGAATCTGTCATGTCTCTTTAAAAAGGAATAAGTAGCTTGTTAACAAACTTCGACATGCTTCTATCTGGAGTTTAGTGCAGAAAAATTGTGTCTATATTTTATGTCAAAATGCTAATTGTTTCACCCAACGGATTTATTGTTCAATAAGATCAGAGTCATGTTAATTATTGTCCTTCACAGGAATGTACTTAAATAATTATACCAGCCTTGTCATGGTAGCTCATTAGAAGAACAAAGATGGTAGAAATATCTTACATTCTGGAATATTTATGCACTCTCATATGTCCTACTTATTTATGAGCCTGAATACATAGAGAGAGGAAGATTACACTAAGGGACTGAAGGGTATTTCAAATTACAACCACTATATATCTTTTCTTCCCATGAGGATAATGTTTTTATTATCTTCACTATGTCCTTATTACCTGAACTGAAGCTGACTTTTAGTTTGGTTCTAAATTAGTTGCCACATGCTGAGATATTATATCTCAAATATATATTGTTATGAAGCTTTGAAATCTTTGGAAGGGAAAGATTTATCTTCAGGCTTAGGAGTATTCCAAAGATTGCTGAATATAAATTAGTGTTATAATCCAACTTCCTGGCTATAATTGTTCTGTAAAAGTCATGCTGTTACTAGTATGAACTAAAATAAAATCTTAAGGCTCCCCACCATTGACTGAATGAATGGACCCCCTCTTCACCAAGGGGATATCCTAAAACTAAGCTGTCGGCCAGGAGGAGGAAGGTCAGACATGCCTCATAGTGCCCCCCTCCCTTCTTGGAGATATCTTTCGTAACCCATTAACAGGCCTAAGGGTATACAAGACAAACCTGCAGGTCCTCAATTTACACAGCAAATATATGTCTTGCGGCTTGTCTCTAATTAACAGATCTCCTTATCACCAGGTTCGTGTCTTTAACCAATTACAAGTCAAAGATTCTTTAAACCCACCTATAACCTGTAACCGCCCCCCCTGCGCCTCTAGATGCCCCACCTTCCCAGGCCAAACCAATGTATGCTTCCACCGTATTGATTTATGACTTTACCTGTCACCCCCGTCTCACTGAAATGTATAAAACCAAACTGTAACCCAGCCATAGCGAGTCTACTTGCTCAAGGCTTCTTGGTCATTGTTCTGGGTCATGGTCCTCAAATGTGGCTCAGAATAAATTTCTTTAAAAATATTTCATAGTTTGGCTTTTTTTTTTCATTCACAATAGTAAATTCCAACTGACTTCAAATTTAACCTAAGAAAAATTCCAGTTGACTCCTAATTTAACCCATCCAATTTGTTACCTTTCTTCTCCAGCTGCTATATTCAACTTTCTTTTATTCAAGTGTGTCTTTATGCGTAGTCTGCTTTGGAGAAAAAGTGATGTTTCTCTCCCATCTATGTGACTAGTTAACCTCTTATCCATTTTGTTCTTGATATTGGGACCCATTCAGACTGGAAAGGCTATCAAGGCTATGTCTTTTAAGGATTTTTTCTGAATAATATGAACTTGCAGATCTTGTGTGGGAATGTCAGCTGAATCACCTGATTGAGGTATTACTTCATCATATATGAGGAAAATAGATGTCAAACACTAAGATGTGCCACTGAGTTCCCCCTTCAAGTTCAGTTCTTCAGAGTCTCTTTCAGCTGCACAAGATGCTTTGTCCTAGATCACCATATTCCTCAGACCAGTCCACATGCAGCAACTGAGCAAGGCAGGGGGATAAAGGACTGGCCATTTGAGCCAGAGATGGGGCACTGAGATAGGCAATACCAGCTCTAGAATCACAACTAGTTTGGCTGATGCTTTATAGTGTCTGCATGGCAGTTTGAATTATTTTTATGCACAATTTTCATCGTCCATCTTCCCTTAAGAGGTACAAATATTGTGCCACAAACTCAATTTTCATGTCTGTTTCTGGAGAACCCAATGTGTTACAGTTCTTATTTGGAATGGTCTGAGAAGAAAAGGTGATAAGTGGGATTTTGGAGCTGGATTATTGTTCATCCTGCTGGCAATGAGGACCCTCTCATTGATGCTAAGTTGGTTGCATACAAAGAAAAATATCTCTTGTTGTAGAAAAAAGCATAATACAGAGTTTAAGAGCTAATAATAAGAGTAACTAAGCTTTGAAGATCATTGAACTTTCAGCCCAGGAAGACTTTTTAGGCTAAGGCTGGGAAAACCTGAGAATAGAATCAAACATGTGAATTAGGAAACTCCAAGCAAAAAAGACACAAAAATTTTGATTCCTCATTTTCTTCTGAACTTTCTGAGTGTGCCAGAATGGCATGGTCCCCCCAAATAAGTGATGGAACACCCCAGTACTTAAAGGTAATGCCTGTTCTTCTCAAGACAAAAGAATCCTCAATCTGTTTTTACCTCCTGTCCTGGCAATTAGCACTGTACCTACAGTTGGGTTGCAGCATAACTCAACGAGGTCTGTTAAAGGAAGAAAGAGTTATTTTGTTGACAAGACCAATTGATATATGTTGTTATTAAGCTTTTATTATTAATATTGGTTTATTATCTATATTAAAAATATTTGATTTTTCTAACTGAAGTCAATTCACTTAATGAGTGATTAATTTCTATTGTGATAAATATACTTTGTTAAATTCAGGGCTAGACATAGATTTAGGGGAGATAAATGGGTGATTTTTCTTCTTTTTTTATTTCAGCATATTAGGGGGGTACAAATATTATGGTTATGTGTATTGTGTTTTTTTTGAGATGGAATCTTGCCCTGTGCCCAGGTTGCACTGCAACTCAAACTCCTGGGCTCAGAAGATCCTCTGGCCTAAGCCTCCTAACTAGTTATTGCTACACGCATGCTCCACCACATCCTGGCTAATTTTTATTTTTATATTTTCTAGAGATAGGGTCTCACAATGTTGCAATGCTGTCCTGGACTTGAAGTCCAGGGCTCAAGTAATCCTCCCACCTCAGCCTCCCAAAGTGGGATTACAAGTGTGAGCCACCATCGCTCAGCCAATTTCTTATATTTATTAACAATGCTAATATAATACTTTTTGTTATGATAATACTGAAAAAGAAATTACAAACTCAGAGGCAATTATAAAAAGAAATTACAGACTCAGGGGCAAATTATAACAATAAACATGTATTTGTCACATTTTCTGTGGGATTTAGTTGGGTGATTCCATTTATTTTGGCTTGATTCATTCATGTGCTAAGGGGTTGGCTGTCTTTTGACTAATGTAGTATTAACCTGGTTAGTAATGAATCCACATCCATATTCAGATTGCATCAACTATTCCAAAAGCATATGTCTAGCTGTTCATTGTTTTCCAGTTAAGTACCCAGTATGGAGCATTCATTGTTTTTAATTGTTATATCTCTATAGTATCCTTTGATATTCAAGGGTTCCTTAATCTTTCTTTGTATTTCTTCACCTTGACATTTTTAGTGCAGGCATATAGAAGAGTACAGTCCTTTATTCTGTAGGATGTTTCTCAGTGTTTTAGTATTTTTTAATTTTATTTTCCACATGACTACTAGATTTAGCTTATGAATTTTTGACAGGAAGACCCAGAGTCATGTTGTTTTCTTCTCATTGTATTATAGCAGGAGGCACATGATATCCCTTTATAACAACCTGGTGATCACTACAGTAAGGTGTATGAACCAAGGGTCTTTAGTGTAAATTTACAATTTTTTCTTGTGTAATTAATTAATTGCTTATAGAAAAATGCTTTGAGATAATGTAAATAATTTGTTTTCAAGAAGCTCTTTTTAAACAAAAATTATCAAACCAATTTGTCCTAGTCTCAAGGGCTGAAAAAAAGCCAAATACTGGGTAATATATTAAAGTTGCTGCTCTCAATAATGGAAGGCAACACTACTGGCAATTGCTAAAGCTTAAGAAGTTTCCTTCAAATCATCAGTCCAAAATCTGGGAGCTGAAATATTGCTTTTCTCATATACTCAACTGGTTGAGAGGTATCCTTAATAGGCTAATTTCAGATTGTGCCTCCTGTCGGGTAGAGTAGATTATGAGAAGGCCCAAGACAGAAATTTAAATGGAAAATAAGTTTCTGAAGTGGGCACATGAGTAGAATGCTGGAAGCATGCCCAGGTGTAGCTGAAATCAGGGGTTGGCTAAGGAGACATGACACATGGCATCACAAGCATCTACCGCATAGTCTATCATGATGGAAAGGAACATTGGTTTTCTCAGATGATCATTATATTTGCTAGGGATATCATATCACTTGTTTATTGCCCAGGTTCATCACTTTTAGGGTCAGTGCAATTTACAGAAAAGGACAGAAGATTTTATCATCTATTTTGAGGACCAGTACTCAATTAAAAAAATCAGAATTTCTTTTATTTCCAGTTTATATCAAGATACAAAGTGTTTTTCTCTCTGACTCTAGCACATAGTGTGGGCATTTATACATACTTGGTTTAGGAAAAAAGGTTAAATTTTTCTAAAATATAGAAGTTATTATTTTATTATGCTATTATATAACATATATGCTACTTATTGTATATTATATGTTATTATATCCATTTTTGCTGTTATAACAGAATACCTGAGACTGGGTAATTTACAAAGAACAAAAATGTATTTCTTACAGTCCTGGAAGTTGGGGAATCCAAGAGCAAGACACCAGCAGGTTTGGTATCTGCTAATACCAAACAGACAATTTGGTAAGTGTCTGTTTTTCATTTTTAAGATGGTGCTTTGCTGTATCATGTGGAGGGGAAGAACACTGTTCCTCACATAGCAGAAAAGCAGGAGAACCAAGAGAGAGAATCCACCTCCGAATGCCCTTTTTAAAGGTCACTAAACCCATATGAACTATGAATGGATTATCCAGAAGAATCCATATTATTTTCAGAGCTGTCACTATATTATTTTATGAACCTCTCTGTTTTGAACATATATTATAGCTGGTAGCTAGCAGCTATACAAAACTCTGAGAAGGAAAACAGTCCCTGACATCCTGGACTGGTCTAAAGCTCGAAGGTAAGGCTCAGTGTTATTATAAGCTGCTTGATGCCCACAGCTAGAGCAATGCTGTCCTCCTGGTGAACATAAACAATCTCAGAGAACATAACAACATCAGGTCATCTGGAGGGGATTATAAATTGAAGCAAAACAAGGTCACTGTGCAATCTATGAAGTACCCAAATGCCCCCTTCTCTCTGCAAAAAATGAGTGATAGCTGCTTCTTTACCTAGTCTGCCCTTCCCATAGATAAGATTTGTTGAGGTACTCAATCATAAAATTGTCTTCCTTCCAGACAGCACCCAATTGTGAACAAAGCCTGACTTCTTTGGATGCTCCCCTGAATTACCTAACCAAAGCCCAAATCTTATAATAGGTTTTTCTAATACCCTCTTACTGAGAGGCCCCATGGCTTCCTATGCTGTGTGCTTTCCTTTCATGCAAAGAGTCATAAATCCAGCTTATTCAACTACAGGTGTGTTCTTGGTGACCTTAGTCTGGAGATCTTTGACAAGTGACATTTTTCCAATTTAACCAAGGGTAATGCCTGGCAATGAATGCTTTTTGAAATCCAAATTGGTGGTTATGTCAATTCTGCTCTAGCACTCTTTAAGTATTTACTAATAAGATTAATGACATTATGAAATGTTCATAATATTCTGTATTTACATGTATTTCTCCTTAAAGATTTTGATTTATTATGTTTCATAAAAATAGATGTTTTAGTAGCATATTTATGTGATAGTTTTCATATGTTTTAAATCATATCACAATTGGGTTTTCATCCATAGCCCACATTAATTATTTTTGTAAAGCATTTAAAGTACCTCAATTTTAGGAAATAATGTGAAAATAGTTTATTTGACTTATAATTATAAAGCTAATTCTCTTGTTCTTAAAATGTTTAAAACATGATTTATCCTTTATCTTTTTCTTAATGTTATTATAAATAAGAAATAATGTTATTTTAGTTCTGAAATAAGTATTTGGAAACTATTTCAATGTCTAGACAGTGAATTGTGCTATGTTTATGGTTTCATTATTTCCTTACAGGGAATTAGCTAACCATATCATATATTTTCTGTCTAATGTACTCTTGTGTATATATGCTAATTATTCAGTTTGAGTTATGGAAGGCATCTTTTACTCACAATGACAGAATTAAATTGGACCAATTCTCTCTTTGCTTGTGGTTGACTGAAGATACGTCAAAGATAATTTGGGACATCCCCAATAGAGGTCATTGCTGTATTCTTAAAATTTCATCTGTAATCCATATGAAAAGATTGTGATACTTTCCTTAAATAATCAGTTTTATAATTATTTTTTCACATCAATAAGAAATATATTCTAGGAAGGTGAGTAGAGATTAGAGAATCATTAGTTTTATTATCCAAACGTATGAGAAGTGAGTACCATATTTGGTCATATTGATTTGCTTTTAGCCTGGAAACTTATTTACTCTCCCTTAAATTCTTATTTTGGGTAAAATTAAGCAAAATGAAACAATGTCAAGTAAATGTCATTTTAAAAAGCTTAAAAAGTGACATAAAGATCACTCAGCTAGTAACTGACATGTCTGAAAATAGAAAATAAATGTGTAATTATATTTTTTACAAAATAATTATTTGGCAGTAACAGATGGAGCTGAGGGGAGGAAAGACAAGCACAAACTCAGATGAAGTCTCAGGCATGAGTACACTAGGCAGCTTCGATTGGTGTTTTGACATATGTACACCTGTGGAATGGCTAAATTGAGCTAATTAACATATGCCTTACCCCACAAACTTATCATTTCATTGTGGTGTGAACACTTAAAATCTGTTCTTTTAGCAATGTTCAAGAATGCAATATCTTGTTATTAACTATAGTTACCATGTTGTACAATGGATCTCTTGAGGTTATTAATATTTCTCCTATCTAACTTTATACCATTGACCAATCTCTCCCTACTCCCTGCCAATCCTTCCCAGCCTTTGGTAACCACTATTCTACTCTCTACTTCTATGAAATCAACTTTTTAAGATTCCACATATAAGTGAGGTCTTGTGGTATCTGTCTCTCTGTGCCTGGCTTATTTCACACAGCATAATGTCCTCCAGGTTCATCCATGTTGTTACAAATGACCGGACTTTGTTTTTCTTTTAAAAGGCTGAATAGCATTCTATTGTGTATATATATTAATACCACATTTTTAATCCATTCATCTGCTGATGGACACTAAGGTTGATTCTGTATCTTGGTCATTGTGAATAATATTGCAGTAAACATGAGAGGGCAGATATCTTTTTGACATACTGATTTCATTTCTTTTGGATCTGTACCCGGTAATGGTATTACTGGATCTATATTCAAATTCTTGAAAAGAAAATATGATAGGTTTCTTTGAGAATATTAATTGGTTCCATTGGCTTATCTGCCAGCAAAGGTAGTGCCTTCTTTGAGAAAAAAAATATTGAGTGAGAGAGAGAGAGAGAGAGAGAGAGAATGTATTGACCTTGAGGAAGAAAATGGTTTTGTGGCATTATTCTAAAGATGACATCACAGGTGGAGAAGGAATGATGAATCCAGAACCCAGAACATGTTTGCTATATACTGTATTTCCCATAGCTAAAAGTGATGGATGAAGCCACTTCTGCTTTTGTATCAATGCCCACATTGAGTACTTATTAATATTAATTGAATATTAATTGACTCTCCTAAATATTTGATAGTGAGTTTAATATGTATATTTTGAGATACAAATGTTATTTCTTTGTGACTCATTGGCTAAAATTATTTTTTATTAAAATTTTAGAAATAGTTTGTGTTTTTTATTTGTTTTGAATACTTTTTTCATTCATAAATTTCCATATTAAATAATTTATTTATACCTGTATTTCTGGTATTGGCTTAATCTTTTGTCATTTGGTCTAGATTAATTTTTAATAGATGTAAAAACACATTTAGTTATGTTATTTTCTATTAATTAGATGATAAACCAAAATTATTATAATAGGATTATTCATTTCATTTAAATTCAACATATAAAATTATATTAGAGTTAAGTATTATGAATTAAATAACTACCACAAACTTAGTGACTTAATATCTATTTAAATTCTCACAGTTTCTGTTGATCAAGAACCCAGACAAGGCATAGCTGGGTTCTCTGCATAAGTGTCTCTCACAAGACTGATATTGAGGTGTCAGCTAAGACTATGGTCTCATCTGGAAATCAACTGAAGACTTCTGAGGTCACAGTGATTAGCGTCAGAATTGAATTTGTCAAGCGTTGTTGAAGAAAAGACAGGCCACATTTCCTTGAAGTATGGATCTCTTTAAAATGGCAGCTTGTTTTATCAGAGTGTACAGGCTGAAAGGACAATAGAGTCTACTGCCAAGACAAAAGGGACAACATTTTGTGACCTAATCACAGAAGACACATTGTATCATGTTTGCTGTATTCTACTGGTTATAAGCATATCATTGAGTAATCCCACATTTTAGGGAACGGTATTAAACAAGAGCATAACAACAGGAGGTGAGGATTATTGGTAAGGCCATCTTAGAATGCTGCCTACCACATATGGTATTTAATAACCATACTAATTCATTAATATTGTTATTTGAAAGTTGAACCTCTGTTAATTTTAGAAGCTTGCTAGTAGCACACAGTTTCAAAATTGTCAGAGTAAAAAGCATACAGTCATCTCTTGATATCAGTAGAGGATGGGTTCCAGGACACCTTTCCTCCCTCCACCATACCAAAATCCACTCCATATATAAAATGGCATAATGTTTGCTTATAACCTATGAATATTCTCCTGCATACTTCAAATTATTTTTAGGTTACTTCTAATACCTAATATAATGTGAATGCTATTTAAAAGGTGTTATACAACTGTTATCCCAGTAATGGGATTGCTGGATCAAATGGTACTTCTACTTTTAGCTCTTTGAGGTATCTCCATCCTGCTTTCCACAGAGGTTGTACTAGTTTGCAGTCCCACCAGCAGTGTATGAATGTTCCTATCTCTCTGCATCCACGCTAACATTTATTGTTTTGGGATTTTTTGATAAAAGCCATTCTCACTGGAGTTAAGCAATGTCTCACTGTGGTTTTGATTTGCATTTCCCTGATGATTAGAGATGTTGAGCATTTTTTCATATGTTTCTTGGCCATTATCCTGTCTTCTTTTGAAAAGTTTCTGTTCATGTCCTTTGCCCACTTTTAATGGGGTTGTTTGATTTTTTTCTTGTTGCTTTTTTTGAGTTCTGTATAGATTCTCGTTATCAGCCCTTTATCGGATGTGTAGTATGCAAATATTTTCTCCCATTCTGTAGGTTGTTGGTTTACTCCTGTGATAGTTTCCTTCGCTGTGCAGAAGCTTTTTTATTTGATCAAGTCCCATTTATTTGTTTTTGTTGTTGCTGTGATTGCCTTTGGGGTCTTCTTCATAAATTGTTTCCCTAGGCCAATGTCCATAAAAGTTTTTCCACCATTTTCTTCTAGAATTCTTATAGTTTCATGCCTTATGTTTAAGTCTGTTATCCATTGTGAGTTGATTTTTGTGAGAAGTGAGAGGTGTGGATACTGTTTCAATCTTCTACATGTGGCTCTCCAATTTTTCCAACACTATTTATTCCATAAGGATTCTTTTCCCCAATGTATGTTTTTGTCTGCTTTGTCAAAGATTAGATGGCTATATGAGGATGGTTTTATATCACAAGAATGGGAAAACGAGCACCACATGTACTCAACATCAAATTGGTATGAACTGATCAACAATCAAGTGCATATTTAGTAGTAAAATTTATTGGGTGTGGGGTAGGTGGGAAGGGGGAATTGGGGATGGGGATATTCACACCTAATGGATTCGGTGTGCACCATCTTGGGGATAGACATGCTTGAAGCTCTGACTCAGATGGAGCAAAGGCAATATATGTAACCTAAATATTTTTATCCCTGTAATATGCTGAAATAAAAAAATAAATAAAAGTGTAAATAAAAATATAAATAAATAAATAGGGAAAAAAAGAACAAAAAAGCCACAATATTCCCTTAAACCAATCCGAATCCAGGGAAGGGCCCTAACTCTCTTCAATTCTATGAAGGCGGAGAGCTGAGAAAGCTGCAGAAGAAATGCTGCAAGCTTACAGAGGCTGGTTCATGAGGTTTAAGAAAAGAAGCCATCTCCATAACAAAAGTGCAAGTTGAAGCAGCAAGTGCTAATGTAAAAGCTGGGGCAAATTATCCAAATGTTGCTAAGATAATTGTTGAAGGTAGTTACACTAAACAGTATATTTTCAATGCAGACAAAACAGCATTATAATGGAAGACTCCATCTAGGGCTTTCATAGCTATAGAGGATTCAGTTCCTGTCTTCAAAGCTTCCAAGGATAGGCTGAGTCCCTTTGTTAGGAGCTAATGCACCTGGTGACTTTAAGTTGAATTCAGTACTCATTTACCATTCTTAAAATCCTAGGTCCCTTAAAAATATGCTAAATCTACTCTGTGCACTAGAAATGAAACAACAAAGCCTAGATATAGCACATCTGGTTATAGCATTGTTTACTAAATATTTTAAGCTCACTGTTGAGACCTACTGCTAAGAACAAATATTCCTTTCAAAATATTACTGCTTATTGACAATGTACCTAGTTACCCAAGAACTCAGATGGAGATGTACAGGGATATTAATGTTTTTATTCCTGCTAACACACCATCCATTCTGCAACCCCTGGATCAAGGAGTAATTTTTGCTTTCAAGTTTTATTATTTAAGAAATACATTTCATAAGGCTATAGCTGTCGTAGATAGTGATTATTCTGATAAATCTGGACAAAGTAAATTGATAGTCTTCTGTAAAGAATTTGCCATTCTAGATGTCATTAAGAACATTTATGATTCATGGAAGGAGGTCAAAATATCAATTGACAGGCATTTGGATGAAATTGATTCCAACCCTCATGCATGTCTTTGAGAAGTTCAAGGCTTCAGTGGAGAAAGTAACTACAATGTGGCAGAAATAGTAAGAGAAATAGGATTAGAATTGTACCCTGAAGATGTGAATGGATTCCTCCAATCTCATGACAAAATTATAATGGGTCAGGTTTTGCTTTATATGGATGAACAAAGTGGTTTCTTCAGATAGAATCTACTCCTGGTAAAGATGCTATGAACATTGTTGAAATGACAACAAATGATTTAGAATGTTACATAAACTTAGCTGATAAAGCAGTTACAGGGTTTGAGAGGTTTGCCTCCGATATTGAAAGAAGCTCTCCTGAAGGTAAAATGCTATCAAACACACTGAATGATATAGAGAAACCTTTCTTGAAAGGAACAGTCAATCAATGGGGCAAACTTCATTGTTGTCTTATTTTTCGAAATTACCACTGCTACCCCAATCTTCAGCAACCACCAGTCTGATCAGTCAGCAACCATCAGCATGGAGGCAAGACCCTCCACCAGCAAGATTATGACTTACTGAACACTCGAACAGTCATTAGCAGTTTTTAGCAATCAAATATTTTCAGTTAAGATATGTACATTATATTTTAGACATAATGTTATTGCACACTAAATAGGTTACAGTATAAGGCAAACATACTTTTACATGCACTGGGAAATAAAAAAAATTATATGACTCACTTTATCGAGATATTCACTTATTTCAGTGGTCTGGAACTGAAGCCTCAATATCGCAGAGGTTTGCCTGTACATTATTTGAAAAATATATCCTTCTTTCCAAACACTAAAGTGAAAAAATATAACTTGATTTTGTTAGATTTGGGGAAATTTATTATATATCTGTATTTATACACATCATAGTAAAAATCTCAACATGATTTATATAATAAAAGTATAACCATTGAGAAATGTCATAAAATTAATATCACCTGCAAATTCAAAGAGAAATGATTAATAAGGAGAAGTCATGGGTCATTGAACTTCTATGTGTCAAAATACCCACATAGAAATTCATGTTTATGTTAAATATATCAGTAAGCATTCACATTAATAAAATCATACAAGAAAGTGTCCTTGCTACTTCCACATTTGTTAGTGTAAGTCAGCTAACATTAGAATGATAAGCATAGGTGGTGATTTGGAGTCTAAACAGGGAGATGTAAAATGGAAGAGGTTGTTATTATGCTAGGCTATAATTAGTGTAGTAATTGTTTTTGCTAGAAGCATTTTTTCCCATCAATATGGCATTTTTGACAAAGTACCAATAACAATGGTTATATTAGCTATACAAAGTGTGACAATGCATTTGTGTTGTGGAAATGTGATATGTAATTTGTAGAGATAGTTCAGGAAGATATTAACTGAATTTTGAGATGTAATCATCTGGTGCTCAAACTGTTCAGTGAAGTTGTCTTACATGCTCTGGAGCAGAGCCACTGTAGAACATTCCAACTATTACTTTCAATTTAGACCATCAGCTTTGGTCCATTTACTGAGTGGTGAAATCAGAGCAATTGATTCTTCTGAATCTCTGCCAGTTATACCCCATATAGTTCATCCAGACCATGTGCATTCAGCTGAGTGTTATTTTTAGACTTCAACAAGAATTGCTCTACCATCAACTGAATAGACACAGCTTCAGAATGAGGGTCATAATTTGAAAAGCTGAGATTGTTCATCCAGGTCACAGGTAAAATTCAGTAAATTATAGACAGAATCCTATTTTAATAATGGCCATCCAGGTATGTAACACCTAATAACAAAGTTATTTTCCATTCATGTATGACATCCTACACAAGCATTATTTGTGGATTGAATGATATATTTTCAGTAATAAGCATTTCACAAGTCCTATCAGTTTATGACCCATTTTTTAATAATTATATTGTATTTTCTGTGTTGTACAAAAGCACACAAAGTTTATCATAATGTTTATATTTTGTTGATTAATTATAATAATACAGGGCATGTTTTACAAAAGGACTCAGGATATATATATATATAAATATGATCTCTAATAAAAATTATATATATCATAGTAATTATTTTCTCTTTAGAACTGAATGGTATTGGCCAAAAAAAAATTCATCATTCTTTAAAATGTTCCAGTGAGTTATTTTAAACATTTTCATTCTGATGACATTAAGTCTGTATGAAATATATGTATATTGCAAATACATGTATATATATACAGTTAACATACATGTATATAAATGCATTTATTAAACAAGAAAAGATCAGAGGAAAAGTAATCACTAAAGCAAACTTATTTAGAGCCTACCAACTATTAGTTCCTATGCTTAATATTTTATTTATTTTTAGAATATCTTTCCACTTTAATAATAAAATTTTGTGTATATTCAAGATTATAGAAAAATATACACACATTTGAGTTAATAATATAATGGATGCCTATATAATAACCTTCAACTTTTATATTTTGAATCCCTGTCTTGTACTTAAACACTACTGTCAGGAGACAATGGTCCATAAATATTTTCATGTTTCTACACTGTTAGGACTTTCTGAGCAAAGATCATATAAAGACATAATCTGATCTAGCCAAGATAAAACATATGCACAATAACTGAAGTTGGGACACTTCTTAGCAAATTTGAAATAGGCCACTGCAATCTGAATTTTTTTAATTTGACTGGTGAATTAATATGAAAAACTATTGGATTCTTTAGATCTTTAATGCTGACATGATTTTCTGCTATATCTCTGGGAGGAAAGAATGAAAAGATGATGCTGCCATCGCACATCTTTTTGGTAAACAGAATGTTCTCTAGGCCGTATCATGGAACCAAGTTAACTAGTGGGTTTTCTGGCCTTATTTAATATCTCTCCACCATCATTCATTTTTCTAGGATTTAGCTAACAAGCTGAGAAGAGAGAATATCATGTATAAAAAGGGGAACTTTATTATAAATCTTACAGATGTTAATAGAATAACACTATTTATGTACAACCTTGTACCAATTGTTTAAAAAATCTAAATGACTGTAAGCACTTTTTGAAACATAATTTGAAACATAATTTATCAATCTCAACACAAGACTACCTGAATAGTTCTATATCTACTAACAAAATAAATAAAATTCTTAATTTAAATAAACCCACAAAGAAAACTCCAGGAATAGATGGGCTAACTGGAAATTTTTCAAAACATTTAGAAAAGAAATGAAATCTTATAGATGCTTCCAGAAGGCAAACAAAGAGGGTACACTTCCTGATTCATTTTATGAGGTCAAGATAAGCTGGATATCAACATCTACAAAGGATATTATAAGAAAACCAAGTATAGACCAATAACCATCATGAATAGACACACACATTCTACACAAAATAGTAAATACGATCTGGTGATATATAAAGCAAATAACAGATGTGATTTATTTCTATGATGCAAATGTTCCCATTTAAAATCAACTAATATAATTAGCTACATTAACAAGGAAATGAGGAAAAAAATATGATCATCATATTAAGAGATGATTTTTTAAATTTTTGATAAAATAATTGGATATTTTATACAATACAATAGCTAGTTAAGGATAATGAATGTCAGCAAAAAGAAGTGTAACAACAAAATGCAATATGTTAACTTTAATTCTAGTTCCAAAAACTGCTAAGTGATACCATTATTTTAATGTAAGTAATAAATGCACAACCTTCATTGTACTATTCATACATTTCTTTATGTTTAATTTTTATTTTCTTGTTTACTATTTATTTTATTTTTTACTTTAAAAATATAATTATTTTATTTTATTTTTATATTGTAGCATAAAACATCTATGAAAGAAAGGAGACTCCTTCTAAGCCTGGGTGACAAAAAATTTGCCCAATTCCAACAGTAATCTTCCCATATCCCCAGCCCTTGCTACAAAACAAAAGACTCTCAGGAATCCTAGAACACTTTCCCTCCATAATTATATGTGTATTCCACAGGGCACTAGAATGTCAATTTTCCCTCCTTTATTGCTGTTGCACTTTATTGCTGTTGAGTTGTTTCTGCATCTTCGCATTTGCCCATTAACACATGAGTGGATCAATAAAATGTGATATATGTATACCATGGAGTTCTGTTCAGCCACAAAAAACAATGGTAATCTCACACCTCTTATATTTTCCTGGATAGAGCTAGAGTCCATTCTACTAAGTGAATTATCACAAGAATGGAAAAACAAGCACCACATGTACTCACCATCAAATTTGTATTAACCGATCTTTACTTAAGTGCACATATAGTAGTAACATTCATCGGGTGTTGGGCAAGTGGGAGGGGGAGGCGGGGATGGGTATATACACACCTAATGGGTGTGGTGTGCACCATCTAGGGGATGGACATGCTTGAAGCTCTGACTTGGGGCAGGGCAAAGGCTATATATGTAACCTAAACATTTGTATCCCCATAATATGCTGAAATAAAAAAATAATAATTGAGCACTTTACTATCATGCCTTCTTTTAAGGTAATCCCTGAAGAAATAATAATAGTAATTACAATCATAGTAATAATATTGGCCAGTATTTATTGAGTGTTACTTATGCATCATGCACTGGGCCAAAGTCTATTAAATCAAATTGTGGATGAAGTAATTGCGGCACAGAACTTTTCTTTATTAGTCAAGGTGACAGAGAAAATAAATGTTGCAATGAGAGCAGAATTAGAGCCTCCTGATTCAAAAACTAGATATAATAAGTATAAAAGTCAAAGTCCCTTTTAGTTTAATATATGTTATCATGTTAAGGAAGAATCCATTAATTTTCATCTTACTAGGTAATGGGTATTTAGTTTTGTTGAAGGAAGGTCTTTTTAGCAGCTATGGAAATGATCATACTATTTATCTCTTTTTAGATCAATTAATATGATCAGTTACATTAATGGATATTCTAAGGGAAAGAAAGAGTGAGCTGGAGAGAGAGGAAGAGAGAGAGAGGTAATGAATTAAGATAAAGATATTTTAACAGCAGACTGCTTCTGAATAAATATGGAAGAAATGACCAAATAGAAAATAGCCATTTTGATTTCTTAATGAAGTATTTGATTCTGACAAGGATTCTCAATCCATGCTAAAATAATTGGTGAAAGTTTTTTGGAGAAGAGGGTATAGAGGTCTAGGGTAATCATATCAATTCTTATTTATTAAGGGAAAGTGGAACCTTGGTAATGGAGAGTTTTTACAGAAACCACTTAAATCAAGTAATTCAATTGGGAAAAATGGCAGTACTTACCTATTTAATTAAGCAATGAAAATTAAGCAACAGTAATTTTATTGCATTCTTACAAAAATTATGTTGAATCAAATCAAGTTGAAGAAATTAGACAATACTAATAGTTGAAGGTATTAGTAAACAGCCCAGATTTCTCAAATGTGTTAATAATATGAAATATAAAATAAGGAAAGTGCTCTGGTTAAAGAGACTAAGGAAACATAAAACTCCATATAATATATGACTCTTGATTGGTCCCTAGATTTAAAAAATAAATAAATGGAGGATCTTTTGGGGACAATTAGGAAAATTTGATTATGTACTGTAAATTAGGTAATATTACAAAGTCAATGATAAATGCTTGGGAAATAGTAATGGCATAATCTCACTGTTCTGCATGCTGAAGTATTTTGGGGTAAGAGACCATGACGACTGCAACTTAATTTTGAATAATTTAAAGAAAACAAGTGTGTAAGTATGAGTATACTAGAATATATAGTATAATTTTTTCAAATTTTCTGTATGTTCAAACATATATAAAAGCACTTTGTAACATCTTACCACTCAATACTGATTATTCTTCAGACACTTTGTGCTCAGGTTAACTAGAAAAGCACAAGTACTGTCAGCATGCAATAAATACAGAACAATAACAACAAAGAAAAAAATCGATCATTGACTGTCTTCCTTTTTAAGTTGTGGTGATATTTAATTAAACTATGTGTATAGATCAATGTTTAAAATTATTCAACATTTAGTGTACCCTGGGTTTTTTCTCTCTCATTATTTGCCTTAAGTATCTTTTCTTTGCTGAAATGGTTCTTTTTTCCTATGAACTCTGTTATTCTCATATAAATTCAAATTCAATTTTTTTCTTGTTTTAAGAAAAGTTATAGTAACTTGATTTGTAGCTACATGTAAATGTGTGTTAAAAATCAAACTTTTAGAAAACATTTTCAGACTTATAACTACATTCAATGAAGCTGCAAAAGTGGTGTATTTTTATTCCTCTTTGTTTCAATAGAATGTTAGCTTTCTATCACAGTTTAATAGCCTCCATGGTAGGTGGTATTTAGTTAGATTTCAGGCCAGAGGAGAAAGCCACAAAGAATTTGTGTTTATATAAACTTATTTTATGTATCACTATATTCAGAGAATGCATACTAATGTGTAGGTATATATAAATAAATGCATGCTATAAAATACATCTTTCTGGAGAATACAATGAAGAGAAGTTTTTAGGTCTGTATTTGTCATTCTACATGTTTATATGGAAAGTGAATGCTTTAATGGTACTGGCAGGAAGCTGGCAAATAGTTTAAGCTTCCATATCATAGTGATGGTACCATAGACAGCACTTCTAAAATTAATGAGTTATACATGAATCAACTAAAAATAGATTAAAGACTTAAATGTAAGACCAAAAACTGTGACACTATTAGAAAAAAACATAGGGGAAATCCTTCTTGACAGTAGTCTGGACCAGACTTTTTTGCATAAGCCATCAAAAGAACAGACAACAAAAGCAAAAATAGACAAATGGGATCACAACAAACTAAATAGCTTCTGCATAGCAAACAAAACAATCAACAGAGTGAAGAGACAACCTATAGAATGACAGAAAATATTTACAAATTATACACCTGAAAAGGGTCTAATATGCAGAATATATAAGAAACTCAGAAAACTCAATAGCAAAATAATAATAACAATAATAATAAATAACCTCCAAATAATCAGATTAAAACATTGGCAAAAGACCCTGGTAGACATTTCTCAAAAGACATACGAACAGGTATAGGAAAAGTTGTTCAACATCTCTAATCATCAGGGAAATGAAAATCAAAACCATGATGAGATATCACTTCACTCCAGTTAGAATGGCTATTAACAAAAAACCAAAGGGTAAGAAGTGTTAGTGAGGATGTGGATAAATGGGAACCCACACACACTCTTGGTGGGAATGTAAAATAGTATAGCCACTATGGAAAAGAGTATGGCGGTTCTTCAAAAAACTAAAAATAAAACTACCATGTGATCCAGCAATCCTGCTATGAGGTACATAGTCAAAGGAAATGAAATCAGTATGTGGAGGAGATATCTGCACTTCCATGTTTATTGCAGCTTTACTCCCAATAACCAAGGTATGGAATCAACCTAAGTGTCCATCAGTGGATGAATGGATTTCAAAAATGTGGTTTACACAGTAGAATGTTATTCATCCATAGAAAAGAATAAAATATTGTCATTTGTGACAACATGGATGAATCTAGAGCAGGGTTCCTCAAACTTTTTAAACAGGGGGCCAGTTCACTGTCCCTCAGACCGTTGGTGGGCTGGACTATAGTTTAAAAAAAACTATGAACAAATTCCTATGCACACTGCACATACCTTATTTTGAAGTAAAAAAACAAATGGGCAAAAACACCTGCATGTGGCCCGCGGGCCATAGTTTGAGGACGCCTGACGTAGAGGATGTTAAGTCAAATAAGTCAGACACAGAAAGACAAATACAACACGATCTTACTCATACGTGAAATCTAAAAACGACCTCAAAGAAGTAGAAAGTGGAATAGTGCTTACCAGAGGCTGGCGATGAGGTATGAGCAGAAGGTTGTCAATGAGTACAAAGTTACAGTTAGACAAGAGGAATAACCTCTGGTGCTCTATTGCACAGTAGGGTGACTACAGATAGCAATAATATGTTGTATATTTTAAAATAGCTATAAGAAATGATTTTGAATGTTCTTACTTTGAAGAAATGATAAATGTTTGAGGTGATGGATTTGTTAATTACCCTGATTTGATTATTTCACAATGTATACATGCATCAAAACATAACATTGCAGTCCATAAATATGTGAAAATATTATATCAATTAAAAATAAAATAAAACTTAAAAAATAAAATTAATGAGTTAGAAGAAATCTTATGTTCAAAGATGTTGCCTGCAATCTGAATAATTAGAAACTGAATAGTCAAGGAAAAAAGATTTTTCAACATTATATAAAAAATAAGAAGAATTGAATATTTACAAAGGGCTTGTACAGGAAGCATTCAGATACCATAGGATGAGAGCTATCTAGACCTGTGCATCAGTTTTCTATTGGTGCTTAACAAATTGCCACAAACTTAGAAGCTTAAAAAATATAAATTTATTATTACAGTTTCCAAGAATAAAGAGTCTAGGTATGGATTAGCTGGGTTTTCCCCTCAAGGCCTCACCAGGCTGAAATCAATGTGTCAGGTTAGAGTTAAAAGTTTATTTTGGGCTCAGGGTCCTTTTCCAAGTTCATGTGGCTATTGGCAAAATGAATTTCCCTGCTTGCAGCTATGGAATTCCTGGAGGCTGTGTCCTTAAGGCCATCAGAAAACTGACTTCAGGTAGGAATCCATCACCTTTAAAGGCTCATCTGACTAGGTGAGAATCACCTAGATAATTTTCATTTTGATAAAATTAAAGTTAACTGTTTAGTAACAAGCACAGGAGGAATCGTCTATTATATTATAGTTGCAGGTTCTTTCTGTACTCAAATAAAGGATACTATACAGGACATGCATATCAGGAGTAGGAATCTCAGAGGCCATTTTGGAATTCTGCCTACCCCAACAAGTACTGAAAAACCTGAGCTCAAGTAGTGACTCTAACATTAGTATTTGGCCTTGGGAAAGTCATCTAAATATTCCCTTAATTGGTCTATTTAAATACATTTAGTTACGATATGGGGATATGAAGATAATACTACAAATGTTTGTTTCCACGAAAACTACATGACATATTTAACTACTCGAGGACAGTTTTAAGTATTTAATGTAAGCACTGGACCATATCTAAGTGGGCTAGAGACTTGGTCCCCACATTAAGTGAGTTAACAATCTGTAAAAATATTTTTTAATTATAAAGAAATTTAGAAAATATAACTTTCAATGTCATTCTTAATGATATTAACAGTTTCATACTTGTTCTACATATCAACTTTGAAAGACTTAAGGCAAAATGAGAGATTAAACAAGATCAGAGTGTAATAACTACTCAAACGGGTAGGGACTAATTCATGTTCAATTTTATATATTAGAACTAACACAAATATCACGACACTACTTGGTGGTAGAATGTGGAAAAATCAGTCCATATCCTACAGAGATATATTACTTAAGAATTCCTTGAAAAATAAATGTTTGAGAAATTACCCAGGACATTGATAAAATTGGATATACAACTGGTTATCAAGCATAAAGTTGATAATTCAATATCATCTGGAATCAGGTAAATGAAATTAAAAAAAAAATATGCTATTGGCAATGCCATTTTTTCCCAGGGGTTTAGGAATTGTCTTTGGCTCCTTTTTCTTCATACTCTACAGCTAATCTACTTAGAGCATTTTTCCCACTTTCCCTTCAGAAATGCATCTAACATTGTCTATATCTCATCACCTCCCCTGCCTCCCTCTGATATTAGCCACTGTCATCTTTTGCCTGAACTGTTGCATCAGCCTCCTAACTTGTTTCCTTGCTTTGTCTCTTGCAACTCTTCATGTTTTTTCTCTCAACTGTTAAATGTACAGTCAGTTGTGTTACACAGCTCAAAACCTTACAGAGAATTTCCATCTTATCATGAGTAAAATCCTTAAGGGCACAACAGTCCCTGTTACCCCTTTGAACTCATTTACTACTCATTTTCTAACTCACTTCTTACCCACTGCATCAGCTGGCTTTCTTGCTATTCCTTTCTAGCGTAGGAGATTCCACATTTGACATTTTACCTTTCTGGAATGCCCATTCTCAACATGTCTCACTCCGTGCACAAGAAAAAATAAATGAATACATAAAGATAGTTACATTATGAGATTTATATAACCATTAGAATCAGAATCATGTTCAAAAAATACTATAATCATGTTTAAAAGATACTGTAATCAAAGAAAATCATAATGATATAAAGCATTTTAGAAAAAAATTCAAATTCCATAATTGACATGGCAACAAATGTTCCAATTTTCTGTTGAAAGTAGTAAACAAAACCAAAGTTTAGCATTAGGTGATTATTTTAGTGGTGGGCTTATTGTGAGTTTATTTTTTTATTTGAAGTTTAAAATTATGATAATTTTAGTAGTGGAAAAAGAGTAAGCCCTTACTTAAAATCAAAGCTGAGACCCATACTGTCCAGGTCAAAATAAAAAAGAGGTGAAACTGTGTCTAAGTTAATAATGTAGAATTAGAAAACAGATCTCTAGAATACCTATGAATATTATGAATGCCTCTTCCATAAAAAAATTCCATAATAATCATGATGTTTTTGAAAATGAGAGCATAGTTACCCAGCAACATTTCTTCCTTTCTTTTTTTTTTAATGGTCGAAGAGCTTGATCAATTAATTAATAATTTAGTGCACAAAGCTATTTGGCCTGGGCAACAGAGTGAGACCCTGTCTCGAAACAAAAAAAAAAAAAGAAAAGAAATAAAGCTTTCCAGTCAAGTCCATTCTTCTGATAAAACTGAATCTCCACAAAAAAAAGATGTGTCCCTCGTGGTTTAGATGAAATTGGGCTATAGAAACACATAGGCAGATTTGATGAGAAGAGAAACCAGTACAATAGTAAGAAAAGAGAACTACCAGCCTGAAGACAGACCCAGCTGAGAGTCAATCAAAGTAGCAAATACTGTGAATTTGAAGAGAAGAGAGCTGGAAATTTACAAAGGTGAAAGTGAAGCAAGCAATTATCTCTAGAGAATCAAAAGCATGATCTACTAATTATCCTACTTTGGTTATTCTAATTGGATAATTAGAAAGTGGTAGTGAAAATCCAAAATTTACAGATGAACCATGGAGAGAACAGTAACTACAGCAGATTGATAGCAGGTGATTATAGGTGAGGCAACCTCCAAAATATCATTGGGAACGCTAACAGCAGCGGTAATCTAACATTTTAGATTAGGACTATTGATAATTTCATTCAAGTCACAAATCAATCTTCAGAAAAACTTAATTTCGATTTTTCAATACATGTATCAGGAATAGTGGAGAGATGGGCTTCACACCTGTCAAACCAAGTAAGAAGATTTTAAGTTTGTTTTTCTCATACCACACTAGTATGATGTTGATTGCCTTACCTTCCATAACACCACCTTCTCTTTAATTAATAATGAAAAGGTATTGTGTACTGAGTCAACCAAGAATTTCCAAATTTTAGCAGTATAGCCAGTCTATCTTTACACATGCGAAGTCTACTGTGGTAGACCCATCATACTGATTGATTCAGGATCTATCATGTTTCTTCTTGTGCCACTTTCTTCTCAATATGTAGATTCTAGGTTGTGGAGGGTAAAGAAAATGACAGGTTGGTGTAATGGATTTTTCAGTATCCCTTCATAAAAGTTTTACATGGTTACTTGGCCCCAATTATGTGCAGACAAAAAGATGAGAACCAGTTATTGGTAAGCAAGAATGATGCCCCCTAAACTACATCCTTCTAGAATTGTAGATACCCATTATCAACTTCATTGTTCTGAAGCATTTGAAAGGGGACTTCCATATGAGATCATTAAGAAGGGGCTAACGTGTATCTTTTCTGCTGGACTTTCACTTGAGAATATGCAGGCAACTCTTGGGGTAACAGTGATTTGCTTGAGGGGAATAACTCTACAGCAGCTCCTTGGCATTGGTTATACAATGATTACTGAAAGGGTAATAGACGTTTATAAATCTGGGCTTCCTGTAACAATGAGTAAAATTGCTCCCCCAGCAGAAGATTGGCTAATGTAGGCTCTAGACTTCTTTGAATGTTTTTTTGCACCAATCCATAACCATCCCCTCCCACAAAAAAACTTCCTCATACATCATGTTTTGAAGATCTTCAGCATATAACTCAATCTTACAACGATAATCTATTCTGAGGGGAAACAGATGGATTCATGGTAAATCTATTTTTCTTCTAAGGTACTTCCTTCCTTATAGGGTTTCCTTGATTGCAAACAGGGTTTCTTTTAAAAAGCCTCGTTCTTGCAAAAGAAGTGCAGAGATTTAATTTTTTTTCTGATTGAATTGATATGTGTAGTGTGTGTATGTGTACTTGTGTTTGTGTGTTTGCTAAATTATATCCATGTATAACTCAACAGTTGAGCCCAATCTTTGTATAATCTTGCCATAGTAATTCTAATTCCTTTCATGTCAATAAATAACTCTTAATATATTAAAGTAAAAAAGTCATGGGGGAAAAATTTAAAACTCTTTGGGCCTGTATTAGTTTCCTCTGGTTGCTGTAAAAAATATTACCACAAATGGAGTGGCTTAAAACAACAGAACTTTATTCTCTCATAGTTCCGGAGGCCAGAAGTCCCTAATCAATATGTCAGAAGGTCTGTGCTCCCTCTGAAAACTCTAGGGGAGATTCTGCTCTTTTCCTCTTGCACACTGAGGTTGCTACAGGTGTTCCATGGCTTGAGGCTGCATCATTCCAGTCTCTGCCTCCGTGCTCATATTGTCTTTTCCTCTTCTCTCTTTTTCCATGTGTGTCCTTTAAGAACACTTATTATTGGATTTAGAGCCCACTTAGATAACTCAGGATAATCTCCTCATCTCAAGATCCTTAACTTAATTACATCTGCAATGACCCTTTTTCCAAATAAGATAACATTCACAGGTTCCAGGGATTTGAATGTGAGTGTATCTGTTTGGAGGCAATTATTCAGCTAACTAGAACAAATATTGTAAAATTTTCACTGACCAGGTATACTTCCAGAGGATTCATCTTAATTATCCTTATCTGAGACAGTAGGGCCAATATTGTCTCAGATAAAGCATTTTAATTATAAATCTCCTTCATTTAGAGTTAATATTCATTCTGATTTGGTGAGTGTCTGCCAAATGAGTGTTCCCTTCATTTTGGAAATTAAAATGCTCTGTCTCTCTTTGAAGGCCTATGGACTGACTCTGTTCTTTGGCTGTAGGCTATAGTTCCTGTCATCTGGCCCTTGCCACACTGCTCTTCTGTTCTCCAGGGTCCTATAAAAATTTCTAGAATTGGCACCTTCAAGCATGAGGTGCTTCATGAGTCTATGTCACTGAAATACTGCATGATCCCTTATGGTTACTCTACATCCTACCTGCCCCCACACATGTAGAAAGACCCTCTTTCCAACTGTTTTTATGTAACTGATTTAAATGTACTGCTTGTTTTTTAGATGAATTCTAACTGAAACAGAATATTGCCCTGCTAGAAAGTCTCACAAAGATGGGAAAGAAATCCTATTCTCTACGAAGAGAGGGAACATAGTGAAAAATTTATAGTAAAACCTTATCTGTGAACCAGAATATTTTTAAAAGACTTAGCAGTACATGAGTCCAAAGTACATTTGGAGACCTATATAGACTCAGTACTCAGGAAAATCAAGTAGAGTGGAAAGTGAGAGTGAGAGCCAGGTCTGAAGCAAAGTCTGTGTGTAAATTGAACCTCCACACTCAATCTCTGCATTTAGGTGTCAGAATGTTGAAAATTAATAGATTGCTAGCTCTCCCTGCTTCTGAAACCTACCCACCTTTATGAAGCAGGAGTCTGGAAAATTTTCTGTAAGGAATCTGGGAAGTCACAGATAAAAAGCATTCCGACTACTTACAATTGGATTTCTTAAAAAAAAAAAAAAAATCTGGCATTTCATCCACCAGCTCACCCTCCAGTAAAGTCTAGCATTCAGAAAAATATATGCACACATACACACACTTACACAAACACACACAATATTATCATTTAGCTTTTTATTGCTTGAATTTGAGAGTTAAAGTCAGAGATGTCAAATATTTGAAGAAAGCCTTTAATATTAGAGGGACCTAAACAAGTAAACCAAAGGGCCAGAAGAATGGAGGGAATTTGAGGAAACAGACAATTCAGGGATCAAAGGAAAACTGTAAAGAGAAAGCAAGCAATATTTTCATAGAGTAAAGGGAAATGTAACCATTTAATTAGTATAGCATATGAAAGGAAATAAGGTCTTTTAAAAATATGCATTTATAGTTTTTATAATATGAAAAATAGCATTTAGAAAATTTCTTAAGAAGGTTAGTAAAACTAAAGGAATAGGAAATACTTTAAAACATTTAAAAATGGAGAATATTCAAGAATGTCCAATATCCAAATAATAGAAGTTGCACAATTGGAAAACAGAGATTACAATGGAGAGAACATTTTCAGAGAATGAATATATTAATAATAAAAAATTCAATGTTGAGAGACAGGATTTTACAGATGGACAGTACCCACTATTATCAAGCACAATGAATGAAAGGATGGTTACTTCAAAGATATATCATTAATGCTTCTGAACAGCAAGAATAAAGTGAGATCCTATAATTTTCTGTGTGAGGATGGGGAAAACAAATGGATCTTATATACAACCTCAAGAATCATAAAGGAATCAGACTTAATAAGCAACAGAGCTGAATGTCAGGAAAAAATGAGAGCTGCCTTTCAGCTTCTAAGAAAGAGAGATTTGCAAGCTACAATTCTATATCTAAACTATCTATCCAATACAAGCTTAGAAAAAAGTTACTTTGTGACATAGATTCTCAAAATCTTACCTCCCCTTCCTCCTACGGAAGCTCCTGGAGGAAGGAAACAACAAAAAAGCCATAGGATTCAGGAAATAGAAAATAAAACCTTTGGAAATGAAAGTAATGAGAGTCCTTCTGTGACCATTTTATAATGGTCCAGAGGAGAGACTAGTTCAAGAGTTTAGAGCTTTATGAAATACTTGAAGCTAATGGAATATTCAGGCCTTTTAAACACTTCTAACTTTTAAACTTTTAACACTTTTAAATATCTTGCTAAGTGTTTCATATACCTATTGCTAGATTTGAGGAAATTTGAAAATAGGAACATAATAAAATAACTACAAGAAGAGAATATTATAAACCCCAGGAAAAATTAAATTACATAAGAAAGGGAAATTCATGAACCAGCTGTGAAAAATATTTGCATACTCACATAGATAATCCTTGATTACTGGATTAATCAAGAACAGTAGAATAATAATATTGGTAGAATATGGGGAAGAGGTGGAGGGAGAATATTACCTCATAGTAAGTCAGTGAATAATGCTAAATCAATGAATTATAAAATGGTCATAAATTGGGTGACTAACAAAAGAAAAAGAAAAAGGAGAGTTGGAGGCAGCAGAGAAGCAGGGTTGGGAAGTAGAATGTGGTCAGTTAAGACATGGCTATTTTTTATAACCTCTGAATACCATTCACAGTTTTATAAGAATTTATTAATTTGGTTAAAATTTAAGAAACAGTACTATGTTCAGGATGAATATTGGGAATGAAAATTATTTTAGAAAGGCTATTAGTTAATATCTTAAATAGGGTAAGTCTCTTCATTGAACAACCAATTACTAAACTCCTATTATATGTTTGCTATCACACTAAGCTTTGTAGATAAAAGACAAATAAGTGAAATAATGAGTTAAATTTCTGTTAGCCTCTAAGATAATCCTTTTCTTGATTGTGATTTGTTCATTTTTATATCCATCTGTTGTTTATCTTACTTCAGAATCTGTGGTTTCCACTAAGAGACAATATTTACCACCAATGTAAATTTCACACATGAAGAACAACTACAGCCACCTTGTCTTCACCATATTTTTGTAGATTTGAAGGGTAGTAGGTATTAATTAGCCCAGAAATCTCATGTTAAAAAAAAAACCCTGTGGCTAACACAACTAAAAAGATAGGATCAAAGATACATAGCCAGTTTATCACTGAGAATACTTTTTTTGCATATAATAGAAAATTATGTATTTACTTAGTATGAGTATATAATTCTTGTCAGCATAACCATAAAATTATGATGAGTAAATATGATTGTATAGAAGACATTAAATTACACATTTGAATAATAAAATCATTTTAATATGTAGTAATATTCTACTTAAGGTAGATATAATATTCAGAATTTGTCTTGGTAATAAAAATATTTTAAAACATTTATTGATGATTATGTGCCATTGCTCTAACAGGTTTGTGTGATCCATTTCATTTGTGACATTGAAAAAGAGGAGAGAATTAAAAAAAACTCCTAATTGACATCTCTTGCAATTTTTTTAGGTTTATGATTCAGTCAAGATGTTAATAACCAATGTACTTTAAAATTTACTATCTGAAGGGGAAATTGAAACATTTTATGTATAAAAACATAAAAAGGTATAAGTGTAATATCAGTATATAAAAACCATTACTGAATTAAATGAACTTTTTTCACTTTATATTGTTAGAATATAATATGGGGAACAACATTTTAAAATATCATAACTACAAAGACGCTATTTATTTAGCTCAAATATTCTAAGCAGTTTGAAAATCTTGTTGCATTATAAGCAATAGAAGAAATTTTGATGAATCTGTGATGAAATACCAGCCAAGGGGTGATAGTAATACATAATAAAATACATTTGATGATGTGATAGCTCTTAAACTAACCAAAATATATCCATTTAAAAGAAAAGCATTGAATTTTAAAAATGTAGAATTTACTTCAAACCAAGGAGATTATTACAAGCCCATGGTTTAAGATTTCTATTCTCTTATAGCAATTTTGATATGTAAAATGATATATTCAAAGATATAGTTACCAACCCAAACTCACTTTCATAGCTTAAAGAAAAGCTATATACTGTTATACAACTTTGAACTGATATTAGTCAATTATACAATTTATGAGAGATACCTTCTTAAAATTCTCTCTCTCTCTCTCCCTCTTCTGGATGCCATTCATAACTCCTAAGCACATTAGGATACTTGTATTAGTATTAAGATGTGTATCATTTTAAATTATGTACAGTTATTCAGTTAGTTATAATTTTTGAAGGGGATAGAAAGACACCTTTTTTGAATCTCCCAAATATTTTAATTTTGATCAACATTGTTTTTATTCCATGTTGTTAATGATAGTCTCCCTATTGAAATGCAAAATATATGAGAATAAATTCTATGCCACAATTTATGTGCTATCATATTCAAATAGTCTAAAGTGGTAAGCACACCACTGACACACAATAGGTAATGGTAGTTTTAATGGTCTCTGAAGACAATTTGAATGGTAACAGTTCTACCATCTACTAACTGTGTCACTGAAGGTATCTGAGTCTCAGTATAATTATCTGTAAATTTTAAAAAGCTAATAAATAGTATGTTCAATATAAGGTTATTATGGAGATTAAAATAAATTTTACATAAAAGGAAAATACTAAAACAGTTCCTGATACTAGTAGATGTTATATGAGTATGTAGTGCAAGCTTAATATTCTTATTAGATGGAAATTAGCAACAGGAGCTAAAAATCACATAGAAGATACTATTTTATAACACTATTTTCAGCTATAGGACTAACAGTTACTTTACATGCTTTGATAATGTAACACTAGCTCTAATTCTGTAAAATATTGAAGATATAATTTCAATTACAGTTGTTAAAATTGTTTAAATTGTGATCCTATCCCCAGCAGAATCTCTTTCATGTTTAACCAGGTATGCGTTTGGGATTTCAACCATGTCTGAGAAATTAGAGGCATGGACATCAGTGCCTTCTGCCTTTTTCCTTTGGCTTTATTTATTGATATATTCCCTTACTGAAGTGTCCCAGTTAAATTTCTCAAGCTTTTATTAATATTTATCCATATAATGATGGATCACAATCCCTACTCCCAACACATATGCACTTAAAATGTGAGACTACGATTAAAATTGGACATTTGTTCTGAAACATATTCTGTACTTCCAAAACTCTGTGTCATTACAATATAAAGAAAAATGTGAGTATTAATATGAATATAAAATAAATAATTAGAATAGAATATATGTGAATATGAAAATATTACAAAATAATGATAGTAAGTTTCAAATTCATTCTTTTCCTGTATTTTTCCCTAATCAGGTATCAGAGGGCCATATTTCCCAGAAAGAAGGATATTTTCCTAGAGTACTAATGGTGGAATACAGGCTCTTTGAATGGGTTCTGATTTTTACATTGCTATTTTGCCACTAGCTCTTGGTGCTGCTGTAAGGTCCAAATCCCTTCTCTATTGAGTCGCCTTGGTCATTGCTGTGCTGTCTCAAGTCACCTGCATAAACCAAGCATTCTAATCTTTACTTGGAACATCAGCAATCTCTTTGCCAAGCTATTTAACCACTATAATTTCTTTCCACACTACTTCTATTTCACCTCCACTTGAACATATTAGTGTGTTACAATTCCTATTTGCTAAAAAGAACTTCTTTGAGAAGAAAACATGGACAAAGAATTACATGACTTTGGAAAGCCTGAAGTTTGATAATCCACACTGCTAATCTCCAACATTTCTCCCAGCAATGTTTCATGCACACTCAAATTAGGTTTCATTATAACTGACTTTCCTGGTCTCTACATTTTGTTCTCTCTCTGTAGCTTTGATTCTCATGTCAGTCTAGCCAAGTTATAATTCACATTGCCACTGAAAAGAGACTAGAAGCTGGTCAAATGTAATTAATCATACATGTTGCTATGGTTTGATGTGTCTCCTCCAAAATGCAGATGTTGCCAATGCGATAGTATTAAGAGATGAGACCATTAAGAGGTGATTATGCCATGAGGGGTCCTCCCTAGTGAATTGGGTTAGGTGCCCTTATAAAAGGGCTTCACAGCGGGAGTTCCTCCTTTTTTGTTCTTCTGCCTTCTGCCATAATGACGACACAGTGTTCTTCACCTCTGAAAGACTCAATGTTTGAAGCACTGTTTTGGAAGCAGACAACCTGCAGGCACCCTGATTGTCAACTTCCCAGTCTCCAGAACTGTGAGAAATAAACTTCTGCTCCTCAGTCTGTATTTGTTATTTTGGTATTTTGTTATAGCAACACAAATAATCTAAGACACCTATATTGAGGCTAAATTTTTCTTTGCCTCTCTTATATATATAAAATGTATATTCTTTGTGTTTTCAAAGCATGCTAAGAAGACACATATGAATGAGATTGGGCTTTTCTGATTACTAAAAAATAAAATACAACACTCCATATCTCTACCTTTCAGAATATTGCTCATCTTACAAGACAATGCTTATATGATGCTAATTTAGTAATCCATTTCTAGAATCACCTATGAAAAATGCGACTTTCTTCCTTTCTTCTCATATATCAAATTTTATTCTAATAATTTTGATATCACTTATATGGTATCATAATTATCAACTTGCAAATTATTGTAATGAACCTAATCTATTTGGCAGGAAAGAATAAGCTTATATTCAAGGAGTCCAAAATTTCCTTTTCACTGAGATATACTTCTTTTTAAATACATTTATTCCATTCAAATTTAGTCTATAGCCACAAGATGAACATTAGTAAAAAATAAATTTTGTCATTTCAGAGATTTATTCACATATTCTTAAACCTCCTCCTTTCTTAAAGACCAAAATTTAAGTCCCCTTTTTGGCATCTGAAGTGACTAAAAATAGCGTGTAATTATCCCATAGAGCCCCAGCTCATAGCCGTTCAGACATCTTTAATGATGACAGATGATGAAGGAATAGAAACCACAGGGAAAACAGAGCAACTTTTGCATTCCCTTTCAAAAGTCTGTTTGCCTCTAAAATTATGGCCATTGTGCCATTCAAAAATTAACTTTAACACAACCTTTAACATGGGTAAAGTGTGATCCCCATCCTCAACCTATCTCCTGACATTGCCTGATAATTGCTGAAACTCCACCTCACAGGTTAAAGGAGCTACATGAATCTGAGGTGCCATTTCTTGATTCTGAAAGCAGGCTTTAGGTCAAATGTAGTTAATAGCTTCACCTTTCAATATGACTTTTTTTCTCATAGACTGAGTAACACAGTTGACCTTATTCAAATAATAAAATGCCATCCTGTCACATAAGCTTGCAAACATTCCAAAACAAGCTCATTAGCAAATAATGATGCCAAAAGAGTAACTTTTTAAATGTCAATAAATACATTTTACATCCTTCTGATAATCTGGGAAAAGTAAGCAGATAAGTAATTATCAGAGCTATGCTTCTCTATAGATAAAGTTTGAAAAAAAAATCTGTGAAATTTAAAAGTTATATTTAAAACACAAAGCACATCAATGATTCTTTTTCTTTCTCCCAGTATGAAAGATTTTTAATGAGATTCTAAACCTTAAGTGACATATTTACACAAAACTCTGCTGCTAGATAATGAGAATGAAAAGGTGGTAAAAATTTCTCTAATATAACCTCTGATTTAAACCTTAACTATGTCTCCAGATTACATAGGAAATAATTCTTTCTACTCAAGTCTATACCCCCACACACACACACCCAAAGACACACACACATCTAGACCATTCAAACAGGAATGTTGAATGAAAAAAGTCACCATCATTCAAAAGTCATCAATTCTGTGTACCATTGACTTTGAAGTGCATGTATTTTGGTCAAGTTGATGAGAAGTGCTTTAGTTTACTGGGTCTCAGTCCAGTTGAATAAGTTTCCCAAATACCCACATGGGGTTAAGGAGGTTTCTAGGTTATGGTAAAATAGAAATTGCTATCTTAAAAAGATTGCAATAATTAAGTGGTAAATATAAGTCTAAAACATACTGTAACTCAATGAATATGTGACGTCTCCCTAGATAAGGCAATATGTTAGTAATATTTGAGAATTATTTGAAATAGATTAACTAAGGGTGGAGATTAGAGAGAGTATTCCATGAAGAAGGAACTTCAAAGCATAAAAGGAGGCATGGAATAATATACCTGCGAAGAAGAATAAATAGTCCCTTGTAAAGTTATATATGCCAAGGATTTAATTAATCTAAACTAAGATAATGGAAAATGACCATTATTTTTAAATATTTCAGGAGTTGAGAAGCTTTTCCTAGAATTTTAGTAGAGTGGGAAAAATAAATTCCAGTAGTGTGGAGCATGATACTTATGAAGACATTACTGAACATTTGGTATAACTGCAAAATAATATGTTATCATATATTTCATCTATTTTCTAATATATAGTTGTATAAATCATTTAAAAATATATCAAGTATTTGGATGTGTGCTAGAAAACAGATGGCCTTGAAATTATTTCAATTTTGTAAATGATTACCCTAAAACTTTATAAAAATAAATGAGGTGCATAAAGTTTCTAAGTTAAAATGTGATGGGACCAGAACAAAGCTCTATCATAATGAGAATCTTAGTGTGCTTTAGCAGCTGTAGTGACCTTAAACAGAGGTAGATGGTTATTGCTTACATGAAATCCATTAAGAGACTCTTTCCTCTCTTCTCTTACCTTCTAACAATGTTATCCCACCCTATGACTTAAGATTCTAGACAAGTTAAAATCTCCTCAGGGTCCTAAAAGAGGAAAATATATTTGTTAATGGCAAATTATTTTCTTACATAATGAAAAGAAAAACTGAAGTAGAATCTGTGAAATCTACAAAGTTATAACTTGTGTGAAGATATGCCTTATGAAAACTTCATTTTCATCTTTGGAATTTTTAAAAAATAAATGATATAGACATAGATGGTTTCCACGCAGTCAGTTTAAAATAAACTTTATGGAAGTTTTCTAGTTGTCTCAGAACTTTTTAAAACTTTATAATCATTCACATACAAGTAGATGACAATAGTCATGCTATATTGCTGTTTCCATTATCATTTTCTATAATGGTTGGGCCTATAAGGTATAGTATAATGTAAATAATAAGATTTTCTCTGGTCAAAGAATCCCATTGTAAAAATAAAATCAATCACTTATCTAATGTATTTGGTTGCAAAGTTAATTCTTTCACAAGTCACTTAGTACAAGATAAATGTGCCAATCCACTACTTTTGTTAATATAATTTTAAAACACATTTAATACTGCAAAAATTGATCTTTTTTAAAAGAAATTAGAAAAGTTGCATAAAGAACAAAATCAATTTCCTGATGAAGTAGTTAACAGCATTATGAGGAAACAAAAAATAATAATTTTTGTTAATAAATATCTATTGGTCATTATATCTTTGTCTTGACATCAGTTTTGCTAGCTAACAAGATATTCATGGCAATTTCATAGAGTACTGTACATAAACTGACCTTTATTCTTCACCAAAAAAGAAACACAGGAACCTAATATAAAATATTTTTAAACAGCCTTGTACTAGAAATCTTCTGGATAATTCATTTTTCAAATATGCATTCTTTTGTTCATTACAAGCATATTTTCCCCTTTTCCTATAGAAATTATTTTTATTCCTTTAAAAAATTTCTTTGAGTAAAGGAATACAAACTAGGTATTGGTATCCATTCCATTTTATGTTGTCACTGTAATTTTAATGAGTATTGTTTACATGCTTTACTGTCCAACAATTTTATGGTATAATTCAAACTGATTATCAACACAAGTTTCTTTTAATTATATATTCTAATAATGAGAACAAGTTTCCTTAATTATTACTGGCTTAAATACTATTTAAATATTATCTAAAAGGTACTATACAGGAATTATGTCCTCAAGTAATAAAAAAGATATGAGCTATATAGATGATATTATTTCAGATAGAAATTGTGGAAACCCTACTCTTACATAGATTTTTATCATGCCATGAAAACCCTCTTCCCTGATATTCAAAGTGCACCATTGAAGAAATCTAATAACTGCTTTCTCAATAGTAAATTCAATCAGTGGAAACTTGTTCGATAAGGAAAAGTAGAATAGAATCAGTCAGGTTCTCAGAATACGAGCAAACTAGACTAAGGCCTAAAAATTCAATATCGTTTCATACTCAAGAAAAGTCACCTTAAGGTAAGAGCCAGGAGCTCTATGGTTTAATAAAAAGATAAAGATCAATGAGTTATATGATGACATCAAAAGACAATGATAAAGCTATGCTTTTTGACACAATAGGGCCTATATAAAACCTGAAAGTGAAAGTAAAACAATAAATTTTGTATAAAACATTATAATTAGGTATATTTGTTGTAATAATAACTGATCCAAAAGTTTAATGAACCCATTGTGGAAACCAAGGAATGCTGGTTTTCCTGCCCATTGAATCTTTGAGTGTTTTTGGAAAACCTGGATGATTTGATTACATTTATTCTAACGGTATTGCATGTGAGGCACTGCAGCTGTTAGCTTTTAGCTCTAACTGCCATAACTAAATAGCATATACTAGGTATCTTAAACAACAGAAATTTATTTTCTGTCAATACTGAAGGCTAGAATTCAAGATTAATGTACCAGCATAGAGAAGTCCCTGGGTGAGGGAGGAAGGTAAGAGAGAATCCCTCAGGACTTCATGTTTCCACCATGGGCTTTTACATTCTTCACTACAGGAGAACTCCTCGACTCACATGGACTTTGAGTCTAACACACAAAGCTGCCTAGAGATTGCACAGAAACATTGTTCCAGAAAGGAAACTCATGTGGAGTCCCACAGGCACCCAAGCCCTGACCAGCTTCAACTTGGTACAATTCTGAGAACGTGACTTATGGGGATCTGCATCCTGCTCCAAGGCTGGATTGACATGGCTGCTGCTCCTGCCATCATCAGGCCAAGGTGGGAGAAGGGAGACAGGGCACTTCCATTCACCCAAGGACAAATACCATCACTGCTGCAATGAGACAAAGATGAGGGCAGTCTGCATTTTCCACAACTACCTGCACACACTACCAAAGCTGAGAGTGTCCCTGACCTTCCATGTGGTAGGCTCACATCATAGCTGCCACAGACCATGCTAGAGAAGTCTGCTGGCAGCCTAGGCACCCTTCTACCCCTGCCTATCACAACCAGAGCCTGAATGTATTACCAGGGAGTCCTGAAGACAAGTCTACTGGCCTTGTGCCTCCTCCTGGTATTGACCATGCCAACCAGGAGCCAGGAAATCACTCAGCCCACTCTAACACTGTTGGCATCTGATCAATCCTGCCAGTGTCTGAGGTTCAGCTTACCCAATCTGCTGACATCACCATAGCTGACACCCACCCCCACACAACACAGACCAGGGGACTGGCCCATCCAACCAGAGGAAGCCACTACCTGCCCTAACACAAACCATTTGATTTCCAATGGGTTTCTTCACCATTCTACTGCCATCACCCACATCACACCAACTGCCCAGGGGCCTGCGAACCAGCCCAAATGCCCAGTCCAATGATGCCAATAGCAACAGCCAAGCAAGTCATCGGGACAGCCAAGAATTTGCCCTCCAGTACACAGTAAAAATGGTGTCATTGTAAGATACCCAGAGGCCCAAGAACAGAAACATTCAGCTCACCACTGCCACCACAGGGACCCAAAGCCTGTCAACTTGATATCCTAGTCTTCAGCACAACTTCATCTCAACCTCCACTAATAATGCAGCCTAAGGCATGGAGGAAATCAAAGATACCATGGACACTATGTCCTGCCAAAGAAATGATACAGAGACCACACCATTGCAGGGACTCAAATCAAAGTCAAAGTGCCCTAACCAACCAATCATATATACATCTTCAGGAAACAAATCCTTCCTTATGAAAGCAATTTCAGAACATTAGAAGAAGTAATTATTGTATTAGATGCACAGAAGTCTGCATAAAGATACATGAAATAAAAGAAAAGCAAGGAAATATACCCCCACCAGATGAACACAATAATTATCTAGCAAAAGATACCAGTCAAAAAGAAATTCACAAATTCCTGGATCAAAATACTGATTTTAAAGAAGCTCAGTGAGATACAAGAGAATTCTGAAAAAAATCAGCAAAAAAATTTAGAATATGAATGAGAAATTTATTAAAGAGATAATTCCAAATAGAAATCCAAATAGAAATTCTGGAACTGAAGAATTTATTGACAGAAATATAAAACACATTTGAAAGATTTAACAATAGACTAGATCAGGCAGAAGAAAGAATCTTAGAGCTTGAAGACAAGTCTTTTGAAATGAGCCAGTGAGAGAAAAATAAAGAAAAAAGAAATTTTAAAATTAGCAAAGACATTATGACATTTGGGACAAAATAAAGTAACTGAATATACAAATTATTCATATCTTCAAGGGAAAGAGAAAATAAAAGGATTAGAAAATCTATTTAATGAAATAATAGATAAAATCTCACAAGTCTAGCCAGAGATTTAAACATTCAGATACAGGAGACTTTATGACCCCCAGGCATATACAATGTGAAAATTCTTCTCCATGGCACATCATAAACAGATTGTTTAAATTTAAAGACAAACAGCTAATCCTAAAAACAGCAAGAGAAAAGTGTCTCTTCACCAGTAAATGAAAACCCATCAAATTAAAAACAGATTTCTCAGCAGAAACCTTACAGGCCAGAATAGAATGGATGGTATAGTCAAAGTGCTGAAAGGACAAAAAAACCAAAAAACAAACAACTATTGGAAAGAATACTAAATCCAGTATAACTGCACAATTAACTAACATAAATGAAGGAAACATAAAGTTTTCCCAGACAAGCAAATGCTGAGGGAATCCATAACCATCAGAGCAGCCTTATAAGAAATGTTAAAAGGAGTCCTAAACTGGGATGTGAAAGGAAACATTTAACATCATAAGAAAACATGAAAGCATAAAACTAACTGGTAAAGCAATCACAAAAAGGAAAAAGAGAAAGGACCCAAGTGGTATTACTAGAGAAATCCACCAAACTAAAATGACAAACAGAGCAAAAGAAAGGAAAAAAAATTAAACAAAAAGAAAACAATTAATATGACAAAAACAAAACTTCACATATCAATAATAACCTTAAACATAAAAGGAGTAAATTCTCCACTTAAAAGATATAAAATGACTAAATGGATAAAAAAAGATCCCATTATATGCTACTTACAAGAAACTCACCTTATCAATAAAGACAATATAAACTGTAAATAAAGGGATGGAAAAAGATATTCCATGTAAACACATAAGTAACTAAAATCAAGCAAGAGTAGCTACATTTATATCAGACAAAACAAAGATTAAGTCAAGAACAGTACAAAAGGCAGAGAAGACCATTGGAAAATGATAAAGGAATCAATACAACAATAAGATACACCAATTCTAAATATATATTCACCTAAAATTGGTGCACCCAGATTCATAAAGCAATTATTAGTAAATCTAAAGAGAGAGCAATATTACAGTAGAGTAGGGGACTTCAACACCCCACTTTCTGTATTAAATAGATTATCTAGACAGATAATTAATAAGAAAACATTGGATTTAACCTAGATTTTATACCAAATGCACCTAACAGACATTTACCCAATATTCTATTCAACAACAGCAGAATATACATTCTTTTCATCAGCACATGGAACATTCTTCAAGATAGACCAAATTCTAAGCCATAAAGCAAGTCTCAGCAAATTTAAATGAATCAAAATTATATTAAATATCTTCTAAGACCACAATGAAATAAAATTAGATATCAATATCAAGAGGAACTCCAGAAAATATATAAATACATAGAAATTAAACAACATTCTCCTGAATGACCACTAACTCAATGAAAAAATTAAGATTGAAGTCAAAAAGTGTTTTGAAACAAATGGAAATTGAAAGACAACATAACAAAATCTATGGCATACAAACAAAGCAGTGCTAGGAGGGAATTTTATAGCACTACATGTCTACATCAAAAAAGTAGAAAGATTATAAATTAAAAATCTAACAATGTACCTCAAGGAACTAGAAAAGCAAGAACACACCAAACAAAGTTACCAATATAAAAGAAATAATAAAAATCAAATCAGAGCTAAATGAAAGGCAAAAATAATAAAAAACAGAAACAAAAAAACTGCAAAGGGTTGGTTCTTTGAAAAGAGAAACAAAATTGATAAACTGCTAACTAGACTAACCAAAGAAAAAAGAGGAAGACTTAAATAAAATCAGAAATGAAAAAGGACATATTACAAATGATAACACAGAAATACAAAACAACATCAAAGACTATTATGAACAATTATATACTTACAAAGTAGAAAACTTATAAGAAATGGTTAACTTCTTGAAAAAATACAAGCTACCTCAACTGAATTAAAAAGAAGTAAAGCCATGTTAGAAATAACAGACCAATAATAAGAAGTGAGATTGAATCAGTAATAAAAATTTTCCTCAGGAAATTTTACCAGGGGGTCCTGAAGAAAAGGGCCTTAAGAAAAGCCCAGGGCCAGATAGGTTCACGAATGAATTCTACCCAATCTGCAAAAAACTAATAACATTCATCTTGATACAATTCCAATAAATCAAAGAGGAGGGAATTTACCATGACTAATCTATCAGGCCAGCACTACTCTAACTCCAAACTAGACAAGGATACAAAAGAAAAAGAAAACTAAAGACCAATATTCATAATAAACATAAATGCAAAAATTCTCAACAAAATACTAGCAAAACACATCCAATAGTACCTAAAAAATAATACACTGCAATCAAGTGGGATTTATACCAGGGATGCAAAGATAGTTCAACATATGAAAATTAATAAACATGACATATCACATCAACAAAATGAAAGATAAAAAGCATATGATTATCTCAATAGATACAGAAAAGCATTTGATAAAACGTATCATCCTAACATGATAAAAACACTAAATGAACTAGGCATGAAAGGAATTTACCTCAAAATATTATAATAAAGGCCATATAACAAACCCATCATGCTGAATGGAAAAAAGTTGAAAGCCTTTTCTCTAAGAACTGGAGCAAGACAAGGATGCCCACTTTTGTTACTTCTAAACATAGTACTGGAAGTTCTATGCAGAGCAATCAGGCAAGAGAAAGAAATAAAAGTCCTCTAAATTTGTAAGGATGTCAAATTGTCCCTCTTTGTTGATGACATGATTTATATCAAAAAAAGCCTAAAGACTCCAACAAGAAATTCTTTGATTTGACAAATAAATTCAGTAAAGTTGCAGGTTACAAAATCAAAGTACAAAAATCAGTAGCATATCTATACACCAATGAAAGAAATATAAGAAAGCAACCCCATTTACAATAGCTACTACAAAAACAAACAAACACCTTGAAATATATTTAGCAAAGGAGAGGAAAGATCTCTATAAGAAAAACTAGAACATACTGATAAAATAAATTGAAGAGGACACAAACAAATAGAAAAACATTCATGCTCATTGATGACAGGGATTTATATTGTTAAAATGCCCATATTGCCTAAAGCAATCTACATATTCAATGCAATCTCTATCAAAATATCAGCATCATTCCTTACAAGATTGGGAAAAATAATCCTAAAATTCATATGAAATAAAAAAAGTCACTAATTAACAGAAGCAATCCTGAGTAAAAATAACAGTTGGAGGCGTCACACTATCAGACTTCAAAATACATTACAAAGCTATGTAACCAAAGCAGCAGGGTATTGTTATAAAAATAGACACATAGACCAATGGAACAAAACAGCAAATACAGAAACAAAACCACATATTTACAGCCAACTGATCATCAACAAAACTAACATGAACTTATACTGGGGAAAAACCACCCTCTTCAATAAATGGTGCTGGGGAAAGTGGATAGCCACATGCAGAAGCATGAAAATGGACCCTTACTATGTGTGTGTGTATATATATATATCTCAAAATAGATTAAAGACATACACATAAGACCTAAGCACATAAAGATACTAGAAGAAAACCTAGGGAAAACTCCTCTGGATATTGGTCTAGACAAAGAATTTATGGCTAAGATCCCCAAAGCACAGAAAAAAACAAACAAAACAAAAATAGAGAAATGGGACTAAATTAAACTAAAAAGCTTCTCTGTACAGCAAAATAAATAATTAACAAAAGAGACAACCTGTTGAATGGCAAAAAATAGTTGCAAACTATTCATCTGACAGGAGAGCAATATTTAGAAAATACAGGGAACTTAAACAATTCAACAAGAAAAAACATTGAAAAGTAGACAAATATATGAATAAGAATTTTTCAAAAGAAGACATACAAATGTACAATAGGTACATGAAAAAATGCTCAACGTCATTAATCATCAGAGAAATGCAAATTAAAACCACAATGAGATATTCTAACTGAATCAGAATGGCTTTTACTAAAAAGACAAAAACCAACAGATACTAGAGATGATGCAAAGAAAAGGGAACCCTTATACACTGTAGGTAAAATGTAAACTAGCACCGTCACTGTGGAAAATACTTTGGTCATTTCTCAAAAAAAAAAAAAAAAACTAAAAATAACACTGTCATTCAACCAACAATCCCACTATTGAGTATCTACCTAAAGGAAAAGAGATCAATATATCAAAAGGAATACCTTCACTCACATGTTCATTGCAGCACTATTCACAATATCTAAAATATGGAATCAACCCAAGTGTTCATCAATGAATGCATGGATAAAGAAAATGTGGTATGTAGGCACAGTGGAATAGTAGTCAGACATAAAAAAGAACAAAACCATGACATTTGCAGCAATGTGCATGGGAAATTAGGGACATCATGTTAAGTGAAATGAGCCATGCACAAAAACACAAATATGTCATGTTCTCAGTTATATTTGAAAACTAAAATATTTAAACACATAGAAGTAGAAAGTGGACATATGGACAACAGAGACTGGAAAGAGTGACCAGGGGAAGATGCGGGAGGATGAAGAGAAGCAGATTACAGGGAAAAACCATATAGAAAGATAAAAGGAATAAATCAATGCTTGATAGCAGAGTAGGATGACTATACCTAACAAAAGTGTATTGTTTTTTGTACTCATTTGAGGGACACCCTGAGTACCCTCACTTGATCACTACATACTACACATTACAGACATGCAAGAAATTTTCTGATGTACCCCATAAATTTGCACAAATAAAAAAATAAGATACCAGCATAGTTGGTTTCTGGTGAAGTCCCTCTTTCTGGTTTATAGATGACCACCTTCTCTGTGTTGTTATATAGTTAAGGAAGAACTAGAACCTCACCCTCATGAACTCATCTAAATCTAATTTTCTCTCAGAAGCTCCAATCCCAAATATGATTGCATTGAGGATTAGGGCTTCAACATGTAAATTTGAGGGATGGGGTCACAATACACTCCATAGAACTGATTATATTAAAATGATCATCAGAAGGAACATTAACTCTGACATAATATCATTCTTTGTGGCCCCTGTACTATTTTTAAAAATAAATATCTACATTGTCCAGCACCCCATTACAAACTACTAGGCAGGTCTAAAAATATTACAACACACCCAAAGATGAAGCAGAGGGGAATAAAAATCTAGAAAATAAAGAGATCCAAAGATACTCCAGATATTAGAGTTATATATGAAGATGTGAGAAAATATATATAATATCAGACATAGGATCTCGTATTGTGTAAATATTTGTTTATATGCATGAATAGTTTAGAAGTTTGTGTGATTAATGGGTCATAATTTGAAAATAAAAGAGCATACTGAAAATTATGTTTAAACTATCCATAGAAAATATGCATTAGATGTAAGAAAGAATGTAAGTTCTACCTCATAATGTACTATCGTTATAATGATGGTTATAATAATATTTTATAGTATGTGTATATGTGTACATGTTTCTCTGTGTATGTGTGTGTATGTGTGTGTGTGTGTGTATCATCCAAGTTTTATGTTTCATGTCATTTCATTTTGGTTTTCCCTATGAAGGTCTAAATCTTATTTGAGAGAAAGATATATTGTTTGGAAGCAATAACGAGTTTATTGGAAGCAAACCCAAAGATTTATATCTTCTCATATTGAAGATAAAAGGCAATTTTTATATATCTTATCATCCTTTTTGAGTTTAGATGCCTGCTGCCTTCAACTCTTAAAGATATTATGAGATATATTAAAAAAATTATTGGTCAAAAGTGGTAGATTCCTGTTGGGAAAAAATGAAATTCTAGTGTGCACCAATATTTGTTCCTACAATGAGGTGAAAAGTTTGATTTATTAAGATGGTTTGTATGATAAAAAAATAATGATATTACAAAATACCTTTAAATATAAACTATTAAAAGTTCTTGAAAGGACACATGTTTAGGCTTGTTATGTTGTGTGAGCTTTGAATTTTTTTATTGAAAAATTTCAGAGTTCACAAACAAAAGGAAATATAAAACCACAGACAAGACCAATGCAATAAATAAAAGATAATTACTAGCAAACTAATATAAGTGGACTGGAGGACGGTATCTGCTGTAATGGCACACATGTCCAGGTAGTGAAAACTGGTAGCACTATGATATACAAGCAGTATAAGAGCTTATGACAGCTATTAAGTTATTAATTAATGGTTTCATATTTTTATTAAATATGTCTCTTGTAAATGTTAAGGCAGCTTAATAAAATTGTATGCCTAATTTTAATATGAAATATAGAATACTGATCTATTTAAACAATATTTTATTTATAAATAATAAGGTATTAATTATAGGTAGAAAATATTTAATTATTTAAACTATATTTGCATTAACTAAATAGGTAGAGAAAAATTTACTAAGTGAAAAATATGACATACTTTTTAATAGTCATTTTCACAGGACATATTTATTGTATTTGAATGCAAATAAAAAATAAGATTTTTAGCTGTAATACTGAGCCTGACACTCATGACTAAACTTCAACTAATTGACACTAGATAATCAAAACACCAAATGTACTTCCTTTAGCCAAGATATGAGATTAACTTGGATTCAATTCTCTGTTTTATTTAGAATTTGAAGACTTTATAAATATATTTGGGAAAACTCTTTCAGTTTTGAGATATTGGACAATTAGAGTTTAGTCCCTCAAACAATTTTCTATTTGGTAATGGTGAAGAGAGATCCCAACAGAAATTAGACAAAGAAAAATGCACTTAAAAACTAGAATAACTGATGGGAGAAAGATGTCAGTAAGTGTAAAAATTTTGATATCTCTAATAAAGAAAAAATAATAAACTGAAAGAAATCCATTTCTTCAGAAAATGAATAAAAATTGATATCAGAGAAACTTTAAGTAGATATGCTCCAGGGAACTAATTTGGAAAAAAAAAAAGTTAATTTAGTTGGAGAAAACATTGTGGAAAACAATAGATATGAGACTAAATAACTTCATTTCACGGCTTATTTTCCCACAGAGTAACCTTGATCCTTGAGTCCCAGGAATTAAATGTTTCTGTAAATTCTGAATTGAGAGCTATTCCTTCCCAGCAGGACTTCCCTCTGTTCTCAAGTGTTGTTTACTTATAAAGAAAAAAAAGAGATCCAAAAATAAAGACTGTGCTTCATGGGATTTGTCTACAGCGTGGCTCAACATTGGTAGTCATTATTTCAGGCTGGATCTTTCTCTCATCTTAATGATTCATTTAAATTTTTCTTCCAAAGAGCAGAGATTGTTTTTTCATAAAACATAAAATGACGATTTTGTTTTTCCAAAATGTAGGCTACTGAATGTGTGCTATGTTTGTAACTCTCTAGGATATTTAGAAATAGTTGGGACATTTCACTTTTTAATATATAAAATATAATTTGAAATTTGAATATACTATGAATCAACATTTGATATTGTTTATTGAAAAATTTCTACCTGAAAGATATGTGTATATTTACCTTACATAAACTATCTTACTTTTTATAATAATTATAGCAATATGGCCATAAATCACATTGTATAGAAATGGGAGCAGAGTTAAATATATATATATATAAAATGAATTAGTAGTGATGTAATAACAAATAAAAGCATATATAAATACATGTGTATGTATAAAGATATAGCATTTTTAAGTCACATCAGAAAACTGTGGAAGCAGAGTAATGAAAAAACTAAAATTTCAGAGAAGATTAAATAATTTCAAGATAAAGTTTTTTGCACCCCTCTGTGTTATGCTTCTTATTCTAGGCATGCCTAGCTATGCCTGCTTATTCTATCCATGTCACCTGTCATGAGAAGGTCACAATGTCAATGTTATCAAAATTTGACATGGCAAATTTTAAAATTAGAAGGTATCAAATGCACAGCTAGCTTTGCTTACAGGATATTTGCTTTGTTCTGGTATTGCACAGGAGGCCAGGGAAATAGACCAAAATCTTAGTCTAAAATCAGGTGAAATCTCACAATCTTAGAGTGCTTAATAAACACCACTGCCTTAAACATGCACCCTTCTATTCTCCTTGATGACACAGCTACAAAGTTTGGAAGCCATATGAAACATCAGGATAAAAGGCAGGGATGAAAATTTTAACATGCCAACTAAATTGGTAGTGTTTTCAGGACTAAAAAGATAGAGAAGCAACAGGCTCTCTACTAAAATATCATAAGAGATATACTTTAGAACAGATTCTAAAGACAACTATTCTCTGTTTCCTCCATAAAGTGAGGTGGATACGTTGTTAATCTCTGAACAACAGTTTAGACAATGTCCTTGAGGGGGAAGCCATTTCTAATAGGACACTCAGTAGACTTCTCCCCTCCTCTCAAGGATCGTAGCTCTGTGTTGTTCACTGTTCAAAGCAGTTATATAAATTTTATAGATTTAGAGTTGTTCACAGTGGGAGATTAAGTGCAATATCAGCTACTCAGGTATACATAGAACTGGAAAAGTCCTTTTGTTTTAACTTATATTGATTTATACATTCTCTGCATTATTTCCTTTAAAAATCTGTTGAACAGAAAATTAAGAATACAAAAACAGTTCTTCATTTTGAAAAAGGATTTCCATATCAAAACATCACATGTATTGCATAAATATATACAACTATTGTGTCCAAAATTAAAAATTAAAAAAATAGATAGATAAACATATAAATAAATAAATGAGCAAACAAGCAAACACACATAAAACTCATTATCATCACAGTTAGTGTTGCGAGACAGAATATTTTACCCTAATAATGGAAACATAGGAAAAGGCAAGAATATCTGCTTTCAAGACTCTAATTCAATATTGTACTAGAGTTCCTGGACAGTGCAGTATAAAATATAGACAAATATTAATAAAAGGCATAACAATTAAAACAGATGATACAACATTGTCTTTATATTCAATCTTTATTGCCTCATTGTATATAGAAATTTTTAAGGGATGCATAAAAAGTGCCAGAATTTGTAAGCAAATTTTACAAAAATGTCACATGATTTAAAAGCAATATATTAATAAAAACTTACAGTGCATTTATCTATAAGCAAGTTATATTCCAAAAATATAAAACTTGAAAAAATTATTAAGTCAGCATGGAAACTATATTTAAAATATAAATGTTTAGCAAAGGGTTTATATCTAGAATATGTCTTGATTTGGAGATATATACATATAACAATTCATTGAGCTGTATATTTAAGATTTTTACATTTTGTTTTGTGTATATTTGAGTAAGTTGTGCCTCGATAAAATAAAAAGATAATAAACAGGCAATACATAAAATTAGCAAAACTGGATTTGGTTCTTTAAGAAACTAATAAAATTTATCAACCTTTATGAAAACTGATCATTTATTAAGAAAACAAGTCATCAATATACCTAATAAAAAGGAGTCATCATGATAAATCTTATAGCCATCAAAAAAATAATAGGAGAATATTACATTAAACTTCAGAGAAATAAGTTAACAATTTGAATTAAAGAAGCACATTTCTCAAAAAATTACAAGTTACCCAGTAGGTAGAAAAATAAATAGGAATAATCCAGTATCTATTAAGTAAATTAATTTCATTACTGAAAAAATCTTCTAATAAAATATCTCAAGGTAGAGATAGCATCTCTGGTAAAGAAAGGAAGAAAAAGCTCCTGACTTTTCTATAAGCCTATAATAATCTTAATTCAAAAGCCTTATAAGTGCATTCAAGAGAGTAAAGCTTTAGCTCAATATTTTTCATAAAGCAAAATTTAAAAATACTCCAAATATAAGTAAACAGAACCTTGATATATATGAAAAGGCCAATATATCGTGGCCAAGTGGATTTATTCAGTTTTTTTTTCACTATGTATTTATTCCCTTAGCATTAAGGAAACAAAGTAATTCGTGACATTTATAAATATAGTGAGACCATCATATACTTAAGTAGGTCACATGACTGGAGTAGACATTTGTAATGTAGATATTTAACAAAGGAATTGTATCTTGAATTCATCTTTATCTAAATGTATACATAAAAAATCCATATGATCACTTGATAGATTTGGAAAAACAGTATTGAATAAAATAAAACACCAATTTATGATTAAAAAACATTTAGCAAAATGTACCTCCTACACACATTAAATGAATGAATGAATAAACAAGCAGCCAAAAAAATAAATAAACGCAACTATAACAAACATCATTCCCTAAATATAGCTATCTGCAATTTCAGCAAATGATTGGAAACAAGGCAAGGCAAGTATGAAAATAAAAAGGTATAAGAATTGGTAAAGGTATTAATATAAGATATAAGGATCCTTTGCAGATAAAATAATAATGTACCTAGCATTCCATTTGGATTAATTTGTTTTAGCAAGACATCTGTTATCTATGATCAACATACAAAATCAGTTTTATTATTATCTTCCAGAAGAAAACAAATATAAATGAAACTGTAAAAAAAATATAGACCAGTTACAATAGGAGTAAGAAGACAAAAAAAACCCTAAGAACAATTGGAACTATATACTTAAAATGATAGTGAAAAAGGTAAACAAATACTAAAATGGATAGGATATACTTTATTCATGAATTGACTCTATTGCAAATACTTTGATTTTCTGTAAGTTCACCAATAAATTCTATGCACTATCAATCAAAATCCATTGATGATTAACAATCTCATTTTGTAATTATTATAAATTCAAAGATTCAAATATGCTCAATATGCTGAGATAATCTATCTGGAGAGTTTATTCAATTAATTGACATATTATAAAGCTAGACTATTAGAGTGTGATAGTACAATTATATACTGACAAATAGTACAGACTACAATGCACAAAGAAAACAAGGATGTAAGGTTATTTGATTTATGGCAAAGCCAACTTTGAAGCACAATAAAGAAAATATAATCTTCCTAATAAATAGTGCTAAGTTAATTTGATATTCAATACTTCTTTTCATCAGTAATGGACTACATAGGAAGAAATTAGAAAGGAATAATGATAGCATAGACTTAAAAGACAAACATAAAGCAAAGCATACAAAACCAAAAATATATCTAAAGCTTTCTAATATGTTTATGAAATATATTGAATTTAAGATTTATTCTTGTATGGTAGATAATCTATTATTTATGCATGACAACCCTTTTTTGGAATATAATTTTATATAATTATTAATACCTATAAATAATAAAACAGGAACTTATAAAAATAACTTAAAATAACAATTTAGTATTTATATTTTTCTGTAGACTTGTATAGCTAGAAAAAAATCGCCATTATTTCAGCTTTCAGATCTCATTCTCAAAGCACAGAGATAAAGACAACTCCTGTTTAGGGAATACTGCAGTGTCCTGAGGTGGAAATCTACCCCAAAGGTACATTACTATTTATTTTGAATTGCGATAGCGTATTGAGTTGATAAATCCTCTTAACTAGAATGAAAATGAAAGAAAAATTTATGGAGAAAGTTAGTGTAACTATTGATTTTAGATAAAGTTTCTGAGATAACTTTGTTCTTTTACCCCCTAGTCATTTTCTAGTGTCACTTAATCCTCAGAGTCTTCCAACTTTAGGTATGAGTAGATACAACATCATGGATAAAGAGATCTGAGTCAACTTCTACAGCTTTTAAATAATTAGAAGATTCTAAAAGCATTCTTTAGTTTTATGAATTACTGCTTTTTAAATTTATTATTAAACTACCTTAATATTTTATTCTTAATTCACTCATTTATATATAATTAAATCGTATGTTTTTAAATATTGAAAGAGTGATTAGTGCACTAAAAGAAGTAAAGCTCAAGACATATTAGAAATAACTAGGGATGGCTACCAGTCCTGGGATTCCTCAACCAATGCCATCCTGCTTGCTCTGGTGCATGGACACAAGTCTGCTTGGGACTCAGCCTTCTAGTAGTAGCCTTTGCATCAACCTCACCAGGCCAGAGAGGAAGTACACAGAACAGAAACTCACCTGTGTTGTGCCTTGTGACTGGGGGCTGAGCACTCCTCCTGCCCTGCCTGGGACCTGAGCAGAGGGGAAGCCACAGATGACACAGGCACCACCTGGGAAGTCTTGGGAGACTGCCTCAGTGGGTCTTAGGTGTAGGGGAAGAACCTTGGCCGACCAGCAACCAAGTCCACCTACTTGGTCCCTGGGCTGCTGAGGCAAACCCCTGCCTTCATGGTTAGACATCAGCAGTCTCCACTCTGGCAGAACAGCCCTCTATATGTATGACTTTTCCCTCATAATCCCCAGAGCCAGCTCTGAAGTTCTCACTGTACCTGAGGCTCTGCTTGTGTAGCTCCAGAACTCTCGCCAAAGCTGCATACAACCCCAGAGACTCCAGAGGTGAGGCTCAGCTTGCAAGTAAGCAGCCGAGATTGGTCAAGAGACAGGCCAATCTTCTTGCAAGACAACACTTAACCACATGTCACACAAATAGTGCTGCTCAAACTACACAGACTGGACTTGGAAACTCTCTGTCATGCATTGTATTCACCAGACCTTGTACCAACTGACTACCACTTCTTCCAGGCTTTGGGCAATTTCTTGCAAGGAAAAATATTCAATTCTCAACAAGCTGTGGAAAACACCTTTGGTGATGTCATCTCCACTTGCTCTCCAGGCTTTTTCACTGATGCCATAAACTAGCTACTGTTAAGATGGCAAAAGTGTGTCACGACTTTAGGCACATACTTTGATTAAGTGTACTGCTTCTTGAGATATAACTAAACTTTTGATTCCAAATTGGACATTTCATATTTAATGATCTAATAATATTTGACACCTCTTCAAAGATTAAAGGGAGATAACTCAATCAATTTTGATTGTAACTTATGTGTTTGTTGTTGATAAGAATAGAGTTGCCTTTCTATATACACTAGTTTTTTTTATTTAGAATGTAACATAAAAATTTCATTTTGATTTCTTTCTGAGTGATAATTTCTATTTAAGGAACAAACTGTATTAGTAATCTATTGCTGCATAAAAAAGTATCTGAAAATTTATTTCCTTAAAAAATAAACCTCAATAATTTAGTATTTGCTTATCATTTTGCAATTTAAGTTGTTTAGTGTATTTGTTCTAAAGCTGGACTTGCCTGAGCTCATTCATGTCCTTCTATTTACTTGATGGGGACTCTCCTAGGACTAGACAGTCTAAAATGGTTCCAATCAGATATCAGGAATATAGGTTCTACCTGCCAACAGACCAGCTGACTGATTCTACTCTCTCTCTCTCTCCTTTTTCTTTTCATGAGATTTCTTATTCTCCCTTTGTGTGAAACCATTCTGAAATGCATGATTATCAGTTACTGATGTTCTCCTACTCTATAAAATTTCATTTACTGGTTATACTCATTTGAAAATTACTATTACATAAGTGCTCTTATTGAGAGGTTTTGGGTATGCACTATTTGGAGACAGACTCACAGATTTAGCTCAGGCAAGTGAAAACAAAGAGAAAACAATTTTCATGGAGGAAAAAAAATCAGAATCTATAACAAATGATTTGAAATGTACAGTGTTCAATTAAAAATTGAAAGGCATACAAAGCAAAAGGAGAGTATGATTCATATTCAGAAAAATAACACATAAAATAAGATTGCCTCTGAGTGTTCACAAGTGTTGGATTTAGCAGACAAAGACTGTAAGGAAGCGACTATAAATATGTTAAAAAGCTAAAGAAAAAGTTTGACAACAATGAATCTAGACAAAGAAATCCTCAATAAGGAACTAGAAATTATGAACAGAACCAATGGAAATTCCGAAGCTGAAAAATAAAATAATTAAAAGTTTTCTAGACAAGCCCAATTTTTAGTTCACTAGCAGATTCAAGGTAGAAGAATAAAGAATTGTTCAATTGAAAGATAGATCAAAATAAATTACACAATCTGAAAAATAAAAAGAAAGCTCTTGGAAGAAAATTAACAGAATCTCAAGATCTCTGACACCATTTCCAGCATACCGATGTGTGTGTTTAGTAATGGTAATCCCAGAGGAAACGAGGTGAAGGGAAGAAAAATTTTTGGAGACGTAATCATCAAAACCTTGCCAAATTTGATGAAAACAATTGGTCTACAAATTCAAGAAAATTAGAAACCTCATGGAGGATAAATACACAGAGATTCATAATTGGACTGAACATAGTCAAATTATTGAGGGCCAAAGCTAAAAAGAAAATAATAACTCATTGAATAAATGGAATTTTCAAAATAAACTTTCAACCAAGATTCTACATCCAGATAAGTTCTTAAAAAAAAAAAATAAAGTCATTTTTTAATACTCACCAGCAATATTTTAGTATTCCAGTTTCTTTATATCTTTATCAATAGTGCTGTTGGGTATGAAAAATGAGCTAGTTAATCTGTGAAATGATCTAATGTTTCTTTAAAAATTAAACATAAACTTAACCATATACCAAAAATGTCACTCCTAAAAGTCTACCCAAGAGAAATAAAAGCATACATTCACAAAACGACATATGTGTGAATGTTTATAACAGTATTCTTCATAACTGCCCCAAACTGGAAACAATCCATATGTCCATTCAACTTGTAAATTCACACACAAAATATGGTGATATCTCTACAGTAGAATATTGTACTATTCAGCATTAAAATGGAACAAAGTGCATGCTAAAAAATGTTATGCTAAGTGAAAGAAAACAGACACAAAAGACTGCTTATTAAATAATTCAATTTATATGAAATTCCCATAAAAGACAAAGTTTTAAAGACACAAACCAGATCAATAATTACCTAGAGCAGAAGGTAACTGCAAACAGGGATGATAAAACTTTCTGTGCTTATGAAAATGTTCTAAAACTGGACTGTGGTGATGTTTGAATAATTCTATAAATTTACAAAATAATCAATATACTTTATAAATTTATAAAATATTATACCCATACAATGGGTATACTATATTATGGTCAGTAAATTTCAATAAAACTTTGATTATTATAGATTATAATTATTAATAAGAAATAGTGTCTAAATCAACATTTCAGTTCAATATTAGGAAGGAAATCATATTTATTTTTAAGTAGACTGTAATATTGATATGATACAAAACTATGATATTGGGGAACACATTGCATTCATTTGACACAGACACGACTAGTTCTTGACAATGACCCCTCAACTATTAAGAGTATCACATGGCCAAATGTTCCTCTATGTCACTATAGCAGATATATTAGACACTGAAAAGTTACAAAAGCCCTAATGAAATTTGAGAGGGAGACAAGATCTGTAGTTCAGCTTACCAGGATAATTGCAGATAAGCTATTATTCAATATTTTTATATCTTCAATAAATTTAAATGGTAAATACTGGGAATTTCTTTAAAACTATGTATATGTATTTATTTTCAACTCAAGAATTTTGGGGAAAATAGTATAACTTTATTTGGACATTTATGATAATTTATATCAAAATAAGTACTTGACAAATTATTCCATGAGTCAAAAATTGAGACTCTAATTAAAAGAAGTATACAATTTTATTTCCATTCACTCAATTTATAAATGAGGGAAAAGAAGGATATCACTGTTTTTCTAACATAGCTGTCTTAAAATAGGGTAATGAGAGTGCAAGCATTTTTTTTTACTTTAAATTACAGAATTTTGGAGTATATATGTCTCTACTAGCAATTTCTGAATTAGTCAGCATCTCCAAACCATTGAAATAGAACAAAGAAGAAAAGTAATTTAGGGTGTGCTCTACTTCACAGGTAAGTCCCATTCAATCAGAGCTATATCTATATATACACAGAGAGAGTACAAATAAAACAGAATTTTCGAATATGATTTCTTTTCTAGAATGGCTTCTGGTTTGGTTTGAATTGCTGAATGAAGAATTATAGCTCCTAATTTTCCCAACATGTGTAATTGACTTTTTGGTGCACATTTAAATTTGTAAGGTTTCAAGGTGGGTGGTTCATAAATAAGAAAACCATGGTTAAAATAAGAAACATCCTTATTTTCTCATTCTTTCTTTTGTTCTAAACTCAAAACATTTTAAGGAAAAGATTTTCAGGGTTATAGCTTTCTCTAAAGCAAAAAAATATTAGATCTGACAAAACCAGGCTACTCTTTAAATCATCTTAGATACATGGCATCTCAGGAGCCTCTGGTAACTTTTCAAAGGAGGTGTGAAGAAAACAAACAAACAATCAAAAAACAAGGTCAAATATCTGTGGGAATTCTTATAATTACCCAAATAATCCCTAATCAATAACTCAGCTGTAGCTTAGCACACAGATATGTTTTCTGGTGTAATACCTCTAAGGAGAGAAAAGGATTTACAGACTCACAATTTTTTTTCTCAGTTCTTTTCAGTAATACAAGATAGACCAAGGAGAATAATTTTAAATCATTTTAACTTTGGGACCTTTTTGTTGTTGTGCATCTTTGTTGAATAAAGCCCTATGTTCAGCTCTTACCTGCCCCAATAATTCTGTGTCTTGTATTTCTTCAACTCAAAAAATATAATGTAATATAATGTATAATCTTATGACATTACTTGGATAATGCATTTCAGTGAAAATCTCTAATTAAATAAAAAATATCTCTTTCTCTGGTCCTGTATCGTCTTAGAACAACCCCTGTGGAAAAGAATTTGGAGATACCTCAAACAGCTAAAAAGAGGAATACCATTCGACCCAGCAATAGCATTGTTAGGCATCTACCCAAAAGAGCATAAGACATTCTATTATAAAGACATCTGCACCCAAATGTTTATGGCAGCACAATTCACTATTGCAAGGACATGGAAACAACCCAAGTGCCCATCAATTCATGAGTGGATAATTAAAATTTGGTATATGTTCACAATGGAATATTACTCAATTCTAAGAAACGACAGCGAGTTAGCAGCGCTTATACTATCCTGGATTAAGCTTAAGCCCATTATCCAAAGTGAGGCAACACAAGATCAGGAAAATGGGCTCCACATGTACTCACCATCGAATTGGTACTGACTGATTAAAACTATGCTGCTAAAATGGTGGTAGTGTTCACCAGGGATTCACGGATGTGGGGGGTAGACCCATATCTTAGGGATGTGGTGAGCATTGTGGAAGGGAAGGGCATACATTTAACCCTTCTGATGGAGAGGTAAAGATATAAAATATAACCAAAATGTCAAAAAAATTATTGGATGTGGGAGGTAGGAGGGAGGAGGGGGTGGGTATAAATTTACATGATGAGTGCGATGCACACCAACTGGAGGATGGACACACTTGAAGCTCTGACTGGGGGGGAGGGGTGGCAAGGGCAATATATGTAACCTTAACAACATTTGTACCCCCATAATATGATGAAATAAAAAAAATATCCATTTGGAACATAAATTCACATGGTATATCAGAGAATGTAAATATTTTAAAGTTATGTTAGCACTTAATAGTCATCTGTAGCAATCAGCTAGAGAATGGAAACCTGCAGTAAAAAGAACTGGATAAGAGAGCATTTAAAAGCCAAACAATTCATGTCTTGATTAATTGTGGATTTAATAAAATACATAAAAGCATCTCACACATTACCATAAATAGTGTTACTGACTGAATATTTGTATCCTCACGAAATTATATGTTAAAATGGTAACTACCCCCCAATGTGACGGTATTTGGAGATGAGTCCTATGGAAGGTAATTAGGTCATGAGGATGGAACACTCATGAATGGCATTCGTGTCCCAATAGGAGGTGGCACAAGAGAGACGATTTTTCTTCAGGCCATTTGAAGACACATGAAAAGATGGCTAATTTCAGACTAGAAACAGGTCCCTTACCAGACACAAGATCTACTGGTGCCTTGATCATGGAATTTCTAGCCTCCAGAACTGTGAGAAATAAAAGTTTGTTATTTAAGCCACCCAGTCAATGACGTTTGGTTATAGTAGCTCAAACTAAAACAAATAGTGATATACTTATTCTGTATAGAATAAAAATCCATTTAGATGGATAGTATTTATAGGAAACCAAACATTAGGATACATATTCATATTTACCTGCTTAACGATACTTTTCCTACTAAGTAACTCCCACTGTTCAAAATCTAAGAATACAATTCTCATGAAAGGGAGGTCAAGTGTCAAGTGTCAGCCATTAAGGGAATGGAGTCAAAGAGGAAATAACAATAAAGTCTAATATATGTCAGGAAGTGGGATGCAGAGGACTATGGAAGTCATGGAATAGTTTCTGATATGATACATGGGGTAATGGAGGGCTTTCTGGAGGAAGTTATATTTAAGGCAAGAGCAGAGGACATGTGGGAATTTGCCAAGAAAATCGATGAAACAGGTGGAATCAGCAGGATGAGTATTTGCCAGGAAAAATAATACCATCTGGGAAAGTCCAGGAAAAGGTTTTTGATGAGTGAAATGAATTAGAGTTTTTTACTGGTGTCTTAAAGATGAGATAGGAAACATGCAGAGGGCAGGTCATAAAGGTCCCTGAAATATATATGAGCAAATTTTGACTTAATATTGAGGAAAATGGAAAATTACTGAGGAAATTTAAGCAGCACAATGACAAGAACACATTTTGTTTTTCTTTCAGAAAAATAATTTTGAACACATTGGATAAATGATTGTGGCCATCCTTTCAACACCATCTTTGTCACTACTTAGTCTTGTCTTAACTATTGCCATGGCTTACTACCTTGTCTTCCCATATACATTCTTCTTCACCATACAATATATTCTTCATAGAGAATCTAGAATGAGAATTCAAATGTGTATGCCACGGGTCATAGATCATTTCTCTGCCTAAAACTGTCCAAGTGCTTTGCATTTCAATCTGATTAAAATCCAAACTTGTTTTGCAAATTTCCCCTAGATCCTCAATGATCTGCTTCCTAATTAACTCTTTGGTATTATGTATTTCCTCCTTCTCTTTGGCTCATTCCCTTTGAACCATACTAATCTGCTTGCTTTTTATTGGACACATCACACAAGTCTATAATCCAGACTTTTGCACCTGCTCTGCTTACCAACTTCTGCCTTATTCCCCAAGCAGACACAATTATGGGCATACTTTAGTCATTTTTCTGCTCAAGCATCACCTTTTAGAAACCTTCTTTGGACACCCTCTATAAAATATTATTCTAATCATCCATTATTTCCTGTCCTGCTTTTTAAAGAGCATTTATTACTATCTAAAATAATAGGACTTTCAATTCATCAGACTGTGAATTCCATAAGAAGAGAAGTCTATATTTTCACTGTCATGTTACTGTCACTTAGATATATTTCTAGCACAAATTAGATGCTTAATTGTTATTTATTGATCAAATTAATTTATTTGTCTACTAAATTATTTATCTACTAAATTATTTATACCTTTCTTTTTTCACTTTACTTATTAAAAAAAAATAATCCAATCACGAATACAACCAACTCATCAAATTCTCTACAACTACCATAAGGGAGTTACGCTCTGTCAGATCAAGTTTCCTAACAGGGTAATTTAATTCTTCTACAAATTCATGGGACCTAACCAGAAATATGCCTTCCTGACATGTCTACTCTTTTGTTTTGGCTCAATTGTCTACATAATTACGTACAGTGCCTCCAAACCCCAAATACTTTATTTATTCTTAGCCTTTGGCCTGACATACTACTTTCATTTAGAAAATATAAATGTCACATGAAAAATGCTTCATCTTCTGATCATCGACCCATATCTCAAATCAACCTGTAATTTTGTCCTCCGATTACAATATGGAAGCTCTTAATAGTCTTAAATAATCTGAATCTCTCTGCTAGTGTTTTAAATTTCTTTTCTTCAAGTCTTATGAAGATCCAATTACCATTTCTCCTCTTTCTTCACTTGGGTAGTCAACCACTCTTTCTCAGATCAGTATTTCTCAACAACTTTCTTACTTTTCCCCATTACAACAAACACGAAGATACCAGAAACACTCTTACATAACTTCTCAAATATCTCTGTCTAACATATTAAACTCTCTCCTTTCCATCACAATACACTTGAAAAACTTACTGCCTCCTTGTCTCAATCCATTTCATTTTAGCATCTGGTCTAGTCATTTAGCAATTTTTTGTTGTCACTGTTGTTGAGGGAAATGATGATTATATATCTAAATTCATTTTTTTCCTTATTCTATTTGTTGTTTCAGCAACATTTGGAATTATTAATTGCTTCAACCAAGAAACTTTCAATTCAACTGGCTTCTCCATCACATCCTTTTTCTATATATTTTCTCTCACATTCTGCCTGTTCCTTGTCTTCAGGATCATACTGGTACAACCATGTTCCATCTTCTGTTACACGTCTTCAAAGAAATGCTTCAGAATCTTGATCACATTTGTTTAAAATTTCCGTTGAAAGCTCTGCTCTTGTCTGAATCTCATCCGTGTGCAATAGTTTTGGCACCCATTGAGTAGAAAATTTGCTCAACTTAAATTTTTCAGTCAGAATTGTGTAAGCTGAATTAATTGAGATGTCTATGGTATTGGCTATTGTTTGAGCTGTTAATTGTCAGTTCTGTTTAATTAGAGCACAAACAAGATGAATTTTTTTCCTCACAAATTGATGTGGATGGACTGCCATTGTGGGTTTTATCTTCATCGTTGTCTTGTCCCTGCTTAAAAAGAGTTATCTGTTTGTAAACTGCCAATTTATATGGGGCATTTTCCCCATAAACTTTATGTAAAGCATCAATGATTTCACATTCTCCCACCCAAATTTCACTATAAATTTTATGTTTGTTCTTGTCTCAATTTTAGCAGAATTCATGTTGCTCTGACAGGGGCTTTTTTCAAACTGATGTCTTATCCTTCATAGTGCCTCAAACCACATCCTGTTCAGACATGTTATAACAAGTCAGTTTGGGTACAAAAAATAAGTAACAAGTTTATTTTGGCACAAAAACTTTTGAAATCCAAGCATAGTTTTTCATAATATGCATTTTCCAGGACCTTTTTGAAAACACTGTATTTCCACATCTGATAAACACAGATTCTAAATCAATATGTGTGATAAAAATATAAAGTAGGTACAATATAATGAGTTTATATACCATACAAAACCAAGGTTATTATTGACAGAAACATACAAAAATAAACCATTAATATGAAGAAATACCAGTAATTATATAGAGATAAATCTATAAGACTTTTTGAATACCTGGCCTAAGATTTACTCTGAAAAACAATATTCTATTTTATTTATCAGAAAAGAGCCAATTATACAATTAATTAAATGAGGAATTAAAGAAAGTAAAAATGTATACTTCCTAATGGGCATGGCAGCACATGCCTGTAGTCCCAGCTATTCAGGAGGCTTAGGTAGGAGGATCACTTGAGCCCAGGAATTCTGTGCTGTAGTGAGCTATGCCAATCAGTGTCCACACTAAGTTTAGCATTGATATGGTGACCTCCTTGGAGCAGGGACTACCACATTGCCTCCAGAGGGATGTACCTGCCCAGCTTGGAAATGGAGCAGATCAAAACTCCAGTGCTGATCTGTAGTGAGATCACACATATGAATAGCCACTGTACTCCAGCCTGGGCAACATAGGCAGATTTCTCAAAAAAAAAAAAAAAGAAAAAAGAAAAAGAAATACACTTTATATAAATATAGCCAGATATCATTTCTGATGCATAAATATGTATTAATTAAAAAGAAAAAAGGTATTAATTTGAAAAAAATATCTTATTCTTTTAAAAAGCCAATATTAAACATAAACTTGCATGTATGAGTAATATATAAATAAGAACTACTCAAATAACTTTGACTGGAAAAAGGTACAGAAATACAAAAACCTAATTAACAAAAATATAAAGGAATCCCATGTCAATGTTTCTCAAACAAATATGACAATAAAGATGAAACATTTCTATGAAAACACTAAATTAAAAACTATTTAAAGCAAATATGAAAGCATTAAAAATACTTGTCTTCTCTTGGAGCTACAATTACACTACAAAAGTCAATTTGATATTATTCCACTGATCAATAGGACTAAATTCATTTTTTTCAGTTTTTTCCCCTCAGTGTGCTTTAGATTAGTTTATTTCTTTTATTATGACTCCAGATTTACTGACTGTGTTGTCTATAATGTACTGCTTACTGTTAAGCCTATCTAATTATTATTTTTATTTTTTTATTTTTTTTTTATTTTATTATTTTTTTTTTATTTCAGCATATTATGGGGGTACAAATATTATGGTTATGTATATTGCCCACGCCCCCGTCACCCCTCGAGGCAGAGCCTCAAGCATGGCCATACCCCATACGTTGCACATCTTACTCATTATGTTTGTATATACCCATCCCCTCCTCCCCCCTCCCACCCGCCTGACACCCGATAAATGTTATTCCTATATGTCCACTTAGGTGTTGATCCGTTAGTACCAATTTGCTGGTGAGTACATGTGGTGCTTGTTTTTCCATTCTTGAGATACTTCACTTAGTAGAATGGGTTCCAGCTGTATCCAGGAGTATACTAATTATTATTTTTAAATTTCAGTTATTGTGTTCAGATTTTGTATTTTCAGATATTAGATAAGTTTCTTTTTTTATAGCTGCCATTTCTATTCTCATTATACGCAAGATCTGCCTTAAATCCCTAATTATATTTATAATAGTGGTTTTAAAATCCTTGTCAATAATTAAATAAATTTTTGGTCTATTTCTATGGTCTACCTGATTTTATTTCCTGATAAGAGGGAACATATTTTTTGGTTTTTCCCTTGTCTAGCAAGTTTATGTCAAATATAATATTACAAACATTATAGTATTAAATGACTAAGTCGCATTCTATTTTTGTAGAGCATGTTGAATTTTGTTTTGGCAGGTTCTAAGTTACTTATGAATCAACTTGATCTTCCTGGATCTTATTGATGACCCTTCCAAGGACTAATCTAGACCAGCCTTTATTCTGTATCTATGTTGGCTCACTTCCAAGGCATATTCTTCCTGTTGTTGCTATTGTGCTTGACATGAGATCTCTACTTTGATTAGAATCTGAATGTCTTCTAGACTTTGTAAGCTCTGGAAATTTTTCATCTCAAAGATCCTAGTGGTCATCCTGTGATGCTTTACCCTATGGTGTATAGAGCAGTTGCTCTGTCAAAGGCTTGAGGGGACCATTATGCAGACTTCTGTAGCTCTCTCTCTAGGCAACTTCTTTCCCTCTGGGACTGTGTTCTACAAAATTCTGCCATCTTGGCTTCCTTAAAATACAGTATATCTTTTCTTATCTCTGTCAAGATACCATCCTAGGCTTTGGGCAACCCTCCACTGTGGTCTGGAAGATGTTTCTAGGCCCAGAACTAGAATAAGAACAGAGCTCAATCAGTCATGCACTAGAACTGGGCTTAACTTTCTCAAGACCTGACTATATGCATCATATTGTGTTCAGGGACATTGATTGGAAGCTTATATCCAACCATGTGTTTATACCACAAAAAAATGCACATGCTAAAGACTAGGGCATGTTTGAGTTTTTTTGGTTTTGGGTTGTGTGTTTGTGTGTGAGTGTGTGTGTAAGCCAGTTTCACCAGCAAACCACTGAGCTCATTTTATTTGTTTCTATGATCTCAGGAATCAGTTTCCTGCTCCACCAAATTTCTCAGGTCTAAAAAGTTTTTCTTCATATATTTTTCCCAGTTTTATAACTTCTTATGGAAGTAAGGCAAATCTGAAAGCAATTTCTTTATGATGGTCATGCAGAATTAAAGAGATGAATTAATTCTTATTGGTCTTAAATTTAGTCTTAAATCAAGTTCACTAGTTAAGAAATAAATATATTCTATATGATATGTATAAAGTTATCCAAAAAAGTATATCTGTGTTTTCTACCTTCTTGATTTAAAAATTATAAATATTCATTTTTAATGGAATGACTATAACCACCAATGTTATGTGTAGATATAATATATATGCAAATATACATATATGTGTATATGTTTACACACACACACACACCTATATGTATCTCTCTCTCTCTGTGTCTTTATATGAAATTTTTTATGGTTAAACTTTCTTTTTAAATTTTAAGCACTTTAAAAATATATATAGTCACTTGAACACTAAATCTTAGCAAACTTTCATTGAGGTCAAAGATTCCCTTTGTAAGTCCAAAATTAGTTAACCCATTTTATAGCAACATTTTGTCTTAGTAATTCATTTTTATCCTATTGCCATTGTCTCAACTATTGAAATATTTTAAGATGTGTGTGTGTGTATCATATATATAAGCTGGCCTATAGAATATGTACAATAAATAGTGATTGCAATGATTTAAAATAAGTATTCTGTTATTTTTTACAAGTCATATTTATGTGTAAAGCATTTATTCACTTTATAGACCTAATTTCTATTGAAAATTTTCTATTGAGCTATTTGAATTTTTGTAATTATTTTTTTATATTTGAAAAGAAGTATTCTTCTGTTTAAAAATACATCTTTGGTATTTGATACGGACATTTATTATGATTATGTTAATGATTAGAAACTTAAAACACATAGAAAGCTAAAGGGGAGAATAGAAAGGAAAAAAAGGGAAAATATTCATTGATAATCTCTCCTTCTAAACATAGCAATTACTGATATTGTGGTGTACATATTCCAGTGCTTCTAGACTACTAAAATTTTAATATGTATTCTGTTGATTTGAGTATATAAAGTAATAACATATTTATTCCACAGATGAGCATTGCCTTAAAAGTAGGCTTTTTAATGAGAAATATTTTATTTGGTTTTTGCCTTCAAGATACTTAGTTTTTCATAAATAAATGTCAAATAATTTTAGTTTTAAAATATGGATACAGAAACAAATTGAAAAGCTGTGTGTGGCAGGACTACATTGTTCCATTGACACAGACTTAGAGAATATTAATGTGGACATATTGAAACCATCTGGACCAAATTAAATGATAAAAGAAATAAGGAATTAATTCATTACTGTTCAAACAGAAAAATAAATCTCAATTGTATTCCTTTCTTATTTGATGTTAACCATATGGCTTTTAATTATGTTTCCTTTCTAGGAAAGAGCATGATTGTATACATGATATACAATTATGAGCATATTTTTTACAGTAATGAAAATTTCTGCTTCTGAGTCTCATCTGTTAATGCACAATCATGATCTATTCACTGTTATTGACTTCAAACAACTTACAGTAAATTATTCTGTTTATTGGCTGTATTACTTTGAACCAAGAATTATTCTTTATGAATGAATATCCAGTTTATTATCACCAAGTATCATTTTACAAATAATTGTTAAATTGACAAAAACCTTAAACTGTATTTTTAAATTTGGATTAATTTCCCAATAAAGAAAAGAAAAGATGGAGGGATAGAAAAGGGACATGGAGATAGACAATAACAATGATAACATGGAGAATTATGATAAAAAAGAAATGGGAGAAAAACACACAATGAAATCAAGATTAAGAAAAAGAAATTTAATTTTTAGGAAAGTCCCATCTATACCTATTTTGTTAAGCATTCTTATCATAAAAAGGTGCTGAATTTTGTTGAACGATTTTTCTACATCTATTGAGAGGACCACAGAGTCTTTATTTTTGCTTCTATTTATGTAGTGAATTACATTTATAGATTTGCATATGTTGAACCATCCCTGCATCTCTTCATAATTTCTATTTACAGTGATGACAGTGTAAAATACAGACAAGCTCTCTCTTGCAGCATAATGTGGAATTAAATGTATATATAACTTCATTTAATTGAATTCTTAACTCTTAATTTTATCCCAAAACATTCTAAATTTAGGTATTCTATATGAATCACTAAATCATTGATATAATTTAGCATATATGTATCTCAAAGTCAGTGGCTTAGTAGCAGCTAATGAAACACTGCATTTATGCCACTTTGACTCCATTGATATTGTATAAAGTTTACATCTTCAGATTCTGTTTTAGTATTATATTTTTCTCAGTTTTACTTTTCTTTCTGTTATTCATATTGGTGATGGTGAAGGTAATGATGATGTTCAATAGTAGATCCCGATTCAGTAGTTCTGGATAGGTGCCTGAGATTTTGTATTTCTGACAAGCTCCCAGGTCATGTCAATTCTGCTGGTCTGCGAAACACACTTTGGGTAGCACGGCTCTAAAATGTCTTCTAATATTTAATGAGCTACAATATCAAAGGCTTTCATGCTGGTTTTATTTACATATTTTCACCTATGAGCTTGAAGTTGGCTATTTAATACAGGTGTTTCGGATTAAGAGGATGAACCAGATTAAATGTTGTCCCAGAGAGTCTGAGTAGTTGTCTGCAAGAAATGTGGGACTATTTAACACAAAGCTTAGAAGGTATACTAGCTGGGAGGTTAATTTATTTCAGAGGAAGTAATCATACAACTGACAATAAGAGGCACATGTGACTTAGAGAACTGTTAATTGACTTAAATATTTTGGAACAGAGGCTTAGAAATCAAATCATAACACTTAAATATGATTAATAAGATATTTCACTTTTAGACTGAACTCTTTTTGAAAAACCAATATTGTATTTAAAGTCAAGTATTCAAAGACAATAATAGGTCAATCAAGTAGAGATGTAATTCAGCAAGCTAAAGAAAAGAGAGAAAAACCCAAAACAAACAAACACGTATAAGTAGATGTAAAATTGTGCTTTTTTCAACTGTAGGCTCTAACTTTGAATGTATTTCATGAATCTAATCACTTGCTTCCTTACTGTTACCATCAGGTCAGACCCCATCATTATCCACATGGATTATTCCAATAGCCAGTTAAGTGTTTTCTCAACTTCTTCCTTTATTGTCACTGTACCTACCATTACCTCCATGTACCTCCATGGGAGCCAGAGTGATCTTTTTTTAAAAAAAATTGAAAATCGATCAACACTCACATGCACATAGAGTAGTAAAACTCAGTGGAAACCAAGCAGGTGGTAGAGGGCAGGAGGATACTAGTAAATTCACATCTAATGAATATAGTGCACACTATCTCAATGATGGGCACACTTATAACTTTGACTTAAATGGCACAAAAGCAATTCATGTTACCAAAACATTTGTACCTCATAATACTCTGAATAAATAATTGAATCATATAATGCTACTCTCCAGTATCTCTCCAGTATACTCTCTGATAATGCTAGGTCACATTTATAAATAGTAGTAATAGATAAAATCCTCATTATATTTAAAACTACTACTACTAATAATAATAGGTCATGTGTCATGCATAGTTTTAAGTTGGTGTTAACTAAGCAATACTTACAGTACTCTTTCTCCAAATATGATGGTTACTTTACACATGAGAAAATGGAGGTGTTTTTGGTTAAACAGCCTATTCTAGGGCCCTGGTAATACATGGTAGAGCTTTAGTCTTAACTTTTTTTTTTATTTTAGCATACTATGCGGATACAAATTTTAAGGTTGAATATAATGCATTTGTCCCCATGCCCCCACAAGTCTGAGTTTCAAGCGTGACCATCCCCCAGATGGTGCACATCTCACTCATGATGTATGTATATGCCCACCTCCTCCTTCCCCCTCCCACCTACCCAATACCCCATTAATGTAATTCCTATGTGTCTACTTAGGTGCTAATCAGTTAATACCAATTTGCTGGTGAGTATATGTGGTGCTTGTTTTTCCATTTTTGGGATACTTCGCTTACTAGTATGGGTTCCAGCTCTATCCAGGAGAATAGAAGATGTGCTATATCACTATTATTTCTTAGAGCTGAATAGTACTCCATGGTATACATATGCCACATTTTATTAATCCACTCATGTATTGATGGGCACTTGGGTTGTTTCCACAGCTTTGCAATTGTGAACTGTGCTGCTATAAACATTCGAGTGCGGGCGTCTTTTTTGTAGATTGTCCTTTGTTCTACTGGGTAGATGCCCAGTAGTGGGATTGTTGGATCAAATTGTAGATCTACTTGTATCACTTTAAGATATCTACATATTACTTTCCACAGAGGTTGAACTAGTTTGCAGTCCCACCAGCTGTGTAGGAGTGTTCCTATCTCTCCGCATCCATGCCAACATTTATTGTTTGGGGGCTTTTTGATAAAGGCCATTCTTACTGGAGATAAGTGATATCTCATTGCAGTTTTTATTTGCATTTCCCTGATGATTAGAGATGTTGAACATTTTTTCATATGTTTTTTAGCCATTATTCTATCTTCTTTTGAAAAGTTTCTGTTCATGTCCTTTGCCCACTTTTTGATAGGGTTGTTTGATTTTTTTTTTGCTGATTTTCCTGAGTTCTAAGTAGATTCTAGTTATCAGCCCCTTATCAGATGTGTAGGATGCGAAAATTTTCTCCCATTCTGTTGGTTGTCTGTTTGCTTTCATGACTGTTTCTTTGGCTGTGCAGAAATTTTTTAGTTTGATCAGGTCCTATTTATTTTTTTTGCTGCTGTGATTGCCTTTGGGGTCTTCTTCATAAATTCTTTGCCTAGTTTTAGTTATCCTTCTATACACATTCTTCTTCATGCCCATAGGGACTTTCACAATCTCTTACCTGAGAACGTTGCCCACCCTATCTCTTAACCTTTTCTGTTTAACACTGGTCTACATATGTGAGCCTTATTGCTCTTTATCAAATATGACAAACCTGTACTTTCCTTCTTCTTCCAGGTAAGCTCTTCCTCAGGTATTTTCATATCTTGTTCATTCACTTGTCATCTCTTCAGAGAAGCTCTCTGACCACCTAGTTTAAAAGAGCATCTTGTCAAGCTCTATTCTTTCACCATGCTTTATTTTTTATCAGAGAACTGATCAGTATGTATGCAGCATTAAAATATGAAGTCTTTACTGCTACAATACACGTTTCTGTAATAAAATTAGTTTCTGGCTGGTCACAGTGGCTCATGCCTACAATTCCAGAACTTTCTGAGACCAAGTCAGGAGGATCACTTGAGACCAGGAGTTCAAGACTAGCCTGGGCAATATAGCAAGACTCCATCTCCACAAAAAAATTAAAAAATTAGCTAAACATGGTGATGTGTGCCTGTAGTCCCAGCTACTTGAGAGACGGAAGCAGGAAGATTGTTTTAGTTCAGGAGTTCAAGGTTGCAGTGAGCTATGATCACATCATGCCACTGCACTCTAGCCTCGAGACAGAGCAAGACATCGTCTCAAAAAAAAAATTAAAAATATAAAAGTAAAATTAGTTTTTAAATAATGGTAGCAAAGGGAATGTATGGCTCACAGAAGTAGCCCCACAAAATGCCCAGCATTTCAGGCTCAGCATGTTAGCCCTGAGGAAATAGAAGACTTGAATCCTCAGGTTGCATTGATAATTAAGCAACTGATCCTGAACCCAATATTTACAAGCAGCATTTAGAAAATGACCTTTTGGGTGAAATCTCTTTGATTTGTCTCACATCTGACTTAATACATGTTACTGGAGTCTTATATCTGATTTTGCATCTAATATTTTGTAATATCTCATTTGGTTTATAGAATATAAAGACAATCCAGACTCATACAGATATGTAGCTGGAAAAGGTAGGAAGATTTTAATAACCTTGTCAGATAATGATGGATAGTCTATTTTAATACTATGCTAACATGTGACAAGCATTAGTTTATTAAAGATTAGGTTGCATTGTGGAATCTGAAAACATATCAGCAAACTTTTCAGACTATAATTTTGAAAACATTATTATTTTTTACATTTTAAATGGTTCCTTTCAACCATACATGATTATGCATCATCAGGTTCATTTGGAAAGTATTTGTTCACTGACCTATATGAATCTTCCAAATGTTGATGTATTGCATTAAATAACATTTTTGAAAAATTAAAATTGTTATTCTCTCAGCAAATTTTTCAAGTTATGAAAACTGACAAGCACATAGTAGCAAGTACATATTTTGCAAAGTTCTAATTTTTTACTGAAAAGTTCAAATTGTATCATTGACAAAGAGTAATGTCTGTTGTTTTACTCAGGGGACATGCTCACTTGGTTTATTTTCCAGAAACTATAACCAAATACAGAAATCTAAATAAGCATAGCTTGTCTGTCAGTCATTCTTTGAAATAAAAATAATGTTCCATGAAAAAAAGTGGCTATTTCAGTTTGTAGTCTAAACAATCACAGAAAATATTTTTTCTTGAGAGACAGTTGTACTTTGTTATGCAGCAGAGAAGTGCTTTATGAATGCACTTCATTTTATCGCTCAATATATTAAAAATATGTCTACCCAAGAGTTGAGGTTTATTTTGTTTTCCACCTACATAAAATAAATCCCTAATTGAAACTGATGGCTTCTTGTTCTACTTTCTCCTTTTTTTTTTTCTGAAAAGACGTTGTGAAGAATGCAATGATTATTAGTTCAGTGTCAGTGTTGTAAGTCATGCTAAGGCACTAGTAGTTTTACCTATACTTGCTTTTGTACCATCAGTTCAACTATCAATATAGTTTAAAAGACGAAAAATGTCTTAGCGTTATTTTGAAAATAATTTTGAACACACAGATTACCTGGATGAGTCATAGAGATTCACAAGCATGTATGGACAACTTTTGAGAACCATTTCTCCATAGATTTGTCAAATGAGAAACAACCCCTTACATAATGTCTATGACTACCCTCGAAGTACTCCACTACGGTTCTCCCAGAAATTACCTATACCATTTTAGGAGCTTTTAATGACAATACTTAAATAAGTATGTAGAATATGAGTAGTTAAATAACACAAATTTTCAAAGTCTTGAAAGAACACCAAAAATGAACAATGATCTAGAAACTACTCAACATAATATCTGAAGCAATAGTTAAATACCAACACAGCACATACAGGGTATACCCAATATCTGTCAAGTACACTGAAGAATACACCATTAACACTCTTTTTGAAGGAATATCACAGGATGATGGATATGTGGATAATTTCACTTGAAATCAAAAATACTTTTCTTTAGGGAGGTTTTTCTAATATAGAAAATAGAAAAATAAACTGAAATAATTAAGTGGCATTTCCCTCCCCAAACAGAAAACAAAATATTGGGCCATAACTAAATATTTACTCTCACAAAGCCTATAGAACAGTAGGATGTCATTTCTTCATTACATAATGACTAAATTAATTGAAATGATAAAAATAAAAATCTGATGATCAAGACCGAATGCTCCTGGTACAAAACATCTTTCATTAAGTATCATTATTCTCTGCAAGCTTCCTCTTCAATTCAACTAATTGTTTTTCTTTCAGTTGCACATTTAAGTTGTACATTAATTAGTTTCCTATTAAATCAAGAGAACATATTACAAATATAAAGACTATTTGACACCAGAGAGCTCAGTTTTAAATCAGATGTGTTTAAATAACTAAAGTGTATATGTGTTGATTTGCATTTTAAATAACATCACCTTTCACCCACATTCAATAAAATAAAATCTCCAAATAATTGCGTTTCCCTCCTCATTAAAATTAGTTTTTAGTTGTGCAGGCAATAAATGTATTATTTTCTTTAATAAGGATTTTATTCAAGATATGACTATGACCTTTCAATCTAATTAAAGGAAACAATTATTTTAAAGTGTCTCCTTCAGACAATTTCTATGCTTCTGAAAACACAAGTGTATCCATAAAAACATAGAGCATTGCTTAGATTTAATTTCATTTTATAAAAATTTTCATACTATACATTTTATTTTTAGAACTTTATCAACAGTGGACTTGCTTTGTAAATATATTGACACTGATATACATACATATATATACAATTCATAATTTTAGTCTATTGTATCCATAATTATATCCATAATATTGTATTATGGAAACATTGTTATATTATGGATACAATGTATCCATAATATAACATTGTATCCATGATATAACAGATGATTTAGTCAATGCCTTAATTACAGTTTGCTTCAAATCTATCATTATTATTATTATTGCTATCACCATATGCTTTATTTTTGGTTGTTTCTCTTGGACAGATTCCATGAAGCAAAGTTGTTGGATCATGACTACGTAAGGAATATACCCTTCAGGTTTTCATGCATGATGTTTATTGTGCCACATAGATGTAATTTTCCTATGCTTTCATAACATATGATATATAGTATTAAGACCATTTTAATATTTCAGACTATGTAACTTTCTCAATGTCAAACGATTAAAAAGTACAAGCCTTAACAGATACCATGTTACTGACATAATATCTTATTATTAATGTTTTTAAATTAAAATATTTATGTGGGCTTCATTTCTCTTCACGATATTATACATTAAAGGATAATTATGGATACGTCCACTATGAACAAACTTGGTACGACAGCATATTCCCTTTTCTCTTGAAAAATGTTGAAAGTTCACATGACTATGGGGAAACAGCTAGAAACTCCACTATGGAAAATTTAGGAAAAAATACTATAAAATATTTGTTTAGGTTGTCAAAGAGAAGGAGAGTGGCCTTGGAGAAATTTCAGTGTTGAGACCCTGATATCTGAAAGTAAGAATAAGAGTAACCTTTCTGATCCTACCTCCTTGATTAAATTGACAAATAAATAAAAGACAATCCCATGTTGAGATTCCCAAATAAAAGTCACATGGAAATAATCTTGTCTCCAGGGCAGCTGAGAAGAAAATATTTATGTTGTATAACCTAGACAGACAGAATTAAAAAACCCTCTGGAATCTTGCCCTCTATAGGAATTCTTTGCAAATAATTAATTTGGGAAACCCCAAATTATTCTGTAAGAATAACAAACAATACTAGGAAATATCTTTTGCCAAGGGGCAGATTAAAGTTTTGAACAGGTACTTCATGTGGGAGAGTTAAAACTGAATCTTTTGGTGGAGACCAAGCAAAATGCAAGAATATATTCCACTAGATGTTTAATAGATATCTCACAAGTAATGTTGCCAAAACAAAATACCTGATTCTATTTGTTGTTAAATGTGCTTTCTCCCATCTATTCTTCTCACCTCCAAATGCCATCGGTATGATATATTTGATTAAATAATAATTCTTAATGTCACTCTTTTGGCCTTGCTTATTTTTTAACAAGTAAATCCACAAATTATTTAAAATTCTACAAAAATGTAGAGATTCGTAGTTCTCAGCAAACTATTAAGAACATAGACCACTAAGTCTAAAAGAAGATGTCCTGAAATAAGATGTTCACTACAGAGTCATTTTTAACAACAACAACAAAGAAGAATCAACAGTGCTATCCTTGGCATCAAAAAGACATTTTTTGGAAGCAGGATTTCTTGGTACACCCAAGGAAGTGATATATAAATAAATATAGTATAAACAATTAGACATTAATCCCAGAGGAATTATCCAGTGCTTTGTGCATTTTTAGACACTGGCACTCATTGAAAATGTTTCCCTTCATTGTGAAAACCTAAACTTTCATCATCCAACACTACCAGAGTCAATAAGGTAAAGAAAGTGCTGCGTTCTGACCCTAGACGGCATCATGTCTTATGCTTTCCTAAGTCTGAAAACTCTCTCAAGGTTATTTGTTCTCAAGAGCATAAGGAAATAAAATTAGCTACATTCATTTCAATTTTTAATTTTTTTTATTTCAGCATATTACAGAAGTACAAATGTTTAAGTTACGTATTTTGCCTTTGCCCCACCTGAGTCAGAGCTTCAAGCGTGTCCATCCCCCAGACAGTGCATACTGGCACCCATTAGGTGTGAATATACCCATCCCCTACTCCCCCCACCCACCTGCCCAACACCCCATGAATGTTATTACTATATGTGCACTTAACTGTTGATCATTTAATACCAATATGATTGTTAGTACATGTGGTGCTTGTTTTTCCATTCTTGAGATACTTCACTTGGTAGAATGGGTTCCAGCTCTAACCGGGATAATACAAGAGGTGTTAGATCACCATTGTTATTTGTGGCTGAGTAGAAATCCATGGTATACATATATCACATTTTATTAATCCACTCATGTATTGATGCATTCATTTTAAAGCATTGGTTAATTTACTGTGTTTCATATATCATATTAAGTGTAATATGTCCAAATTGCAGCATCCAATAGGAATTCAAAACATATAATACAACAAAAAAGAAAAGAAAATTTGATCAAGATATTCAGCACCCAAAAATGTATTACTTTTTTGAGTATAAGTCTTACTTGAGTACAGGTATATAGAAGCTTATTTTCTATATAAGTGGATCACATTAAACCATTTTTCCACTGAAATTGCTGTTTTAGGTTCATAGGAGACACATATACACGCATACACATTTCAACACTTGAATAAATATAATCATGTCTTTCACATTAAAAGGAATTATATCCCTAACATACTTTATTATCAACTTGAAACAATTCAATTAGTTTTTTTAAAAAGATAAAACCTGTACAAAATTATCAAAAGTTTATTTATTTTTAATAGTTGTCATGTATTTTGTATTTCTACAGCTAATGAAAAATGCATATTTCTGTGATGTAAATAATTCCTTTGCCACAAAATACTGTATTTCTCAAGAATATATTGAGCACACTGAAAAGAGAATAAAAAAGGGAGCTGGGAAATTCATTTCTTGTAAAGGAGTGATCAATTGCATATTACATGAGTCAGAATAAAACAGCAGCAATTTCCAGACTATGCTGAGTAATCCAACAGCCTCCACAAACTTCTTAAATTGAATTCAGTACAAACTGAAGAATTATGGATAACCAGAACTCCTATAAACAGTTACTATCAGAAAAATAGTTAATAGTGTACGAATAAAAAGATATTTAAAGAAATACATACTTATCTTCCTTCCTTATATATGCAAAATGTTTTTCTTCAGTATTATTGGATCAAAGTGTCCTGTGTGAATCGGACTCTCAAAATTTTATTCTCATCCTGAATCATTTCACAAAAAACTGGTTATCTGAATGACACTCTAAGTAGCACTGACAGATAAAAAACAACACACCCAGTCAAATTTGAATTTCTGATAAAAGCAAAACAATATTTTAAAGTATGACAATCATTAATGCTGCATGGAACATAATGTGCACTGACATATTATTTGTTGTTCATCTGAAAAGTAAATTTAAGTAGGCATTCTGTATTTTTATTTGCTAAATTAGGCAATCCTAATCCTAAAAGAATGTTTAGAATTGATCAGTATTTATGTAGAAGAGTCTATGTGGATACAATACAATCTCTACCATATGCCTAATTAAAATATTCCATGTTCTCCAGAATGTAGCCATTTTTTCAAGCTTCTGTCTCAGATTCAGTGCTTCACAAATGAAAACATTACATTTTCTTCCTGTTGTAATCCTACAAAAGTGCTATGAAATGCTTAAAATTCAGAAATAAGACAGACTATCCTCACAAAGTTTAGGTGTTTGGTGCTGTGAGATCATTAGGTTCCTCTGCATTGTCAGAAATACTGTCAAACAATATGTCATGAAGTGGGGACTAAGAACAAATTACAATTTAAAAAATAAGTGGATAAAGCTAACAGAGGAAAGTGTCTCAGAGAAAAAAATGAATTATTATAAGCTTAGTATTCAAATGGTATTCAAAAAACTAGTCAGAGAAGAAATAAAACTTTTGAGTCTTCTTTTATGTCTAAAACAGGCATCTAACATACTTTCCCCCAGGAGTTTTTTTACTAGTTCAATTATTTACTCATTTATTAACATTTATGAAGCAGCTGCTTTATTTCAGACCCTGGGTTAGTTGCAAAATGATGGACAAGACAGGCCTGGACTTCATAGATTTTAACATCAAAATTAGAAGAGTATTTATTGAATAAGCAATTGCAGTAAGTCAATAAGTGCGGTGGAAACCACTTATGACTTCTATAAGTAGATAATTCTTTTAAACCATAAAATTTTGCAATCTTTCATATTTTTTTTGCATTACTTTTTGTATGACTTCTTTCCCTCCATCTGACCATGGACTTTGAAATTGCATTGTTAAATGTAAAACAACAGAAAGAAAAAAAAAAAAGACAATGTTTTTGTTGTTCACTATAAGACATGAAAGAAAAAGTTTGCTCAGAGAGAGATAGGCTTCCTCAATGTCCCTCTTATACATCAAAAGCTATGACTGATGGTAACCAAAGCAGTATGGAGCTCAGAAACCCCAAAATATGGCAGTTTGACCTGCTGACCCAAAGATGTAACTTTAAAGGCTCTCTGCCCCACCTTCTCTGTCTCTCAGTGCTTTGTCTCTGCCAAAGAACAAGAAAAGGCTGTTCACTACCTAGAAATCAGACCTCCAAAGTGCAACACAATTCCCTCCATCCTCTCTCTGAAATCTTATTATCTATCCAACAAAAGAAGACTGAGAATTGCATGCACACCTGGACAAAAATTTTCAGGAGATAACGTATCTCTGGAGTGCATTCACATTCTAAACAGAATCATTTACAATTTAATTTTTATCTTTTGGTCCCTTTATGTCCCCCCAAAATCATTCACTCTACACTTCTCTCTCCCCAATAAACAGAGTATGCAAGTGTTAAGATCTGGCCCTTTTTATTGAGTTTTTATATATTGTATGACTTCCATGCACACACGTGCATGTAATAAATTTGTTATACTTTTCTATTGTTAACCTGTCTTTTGTTATAGGGGTGTTGTCTTTGACCCTTTATGATAAAGAGGAAAGAGATCATCCCTTTTCTGCCTCTACAACAGCTTTAACTTTTTGCTTAGCTTGATTGAAATTTAGACAGGCTTCTTCCTCCCTCTATGTACCTGACCTCTCCTTTCTTAGAATATTTACTTTTGAAAATTCATAAATTCTCTGTGTTTCTATTTGAGATCTAAATCTTGGTAAACAGTTTCTTACCAGTTTATAAACCCAGGGGTGTCTTTTTCAAAGACCTGGGAGCCATTACTTTGAAATGTCATCATCAAAAATTGTGCACATCTCCTAGTTTCTATGTGAGATTAGTAGTTTATATTCTGTGGGCACTTTGCTCCAAGTTGCAAAATTACCTCCTGCTATGAAGATAAGAAAAATATTACTTATTTTTTGTGTGTGTGAAGTCAACATACATAACTTATAATTCCCCTCAACCTCATCTCTTAAAAATTATGCAGTTTTATTTATTTGTTTGTTTGTTTCATTTTGTTTTGTTTTTAAATGGAAGTTGAGATCAGACTGAGTTCTGGCCTCTCATCCTTACATTCTTATTGCAGTAGTCTTAAATAAAGCGTTCTTTGACTGTTTCACTTAGTCCTGTTTAACTTTCACTTTCACAGTGGATTCACGAGAGTCACGGAACATAATATAAATAATTATTCCACAAGAAAGAAAGAAAGAAGGCATGATATAAGTGAAGTTCTCACAAGTCAGAATGTGAAAATAAGAATTTCTTCTACTGTACCTGGAAAGAAAGATATTCAAAGTGGTTGAAAATAATTTGAGAAAGAAATGTATTCACTTAGATTGTGGTCAGAAATAAAAAAAAAGTTATTGATGCTTCACTTTCCATTTGGAACTCGGGTATTAAATAGAAAGATGTTTTGAATGTGTGTGTTTCATCATGGCATGAAATGAAAGTATACTTTGTTTATAGAAAGAAGGGGCATAAGATACTTATCCCCCCCCACACACACACATACTATTGACCCCACAGTCTACCTTATCTACTCTATCAGAAGAGATGTAACTATAATAGGTTCATCTTCTTGTCCATGCATCAGGTGAATATGCCAAGACACTGGACTCCAGCAGAGAAAGAGATTTAATCATAGGGTCATCAAATGAGGAAGCAGGAGAAAATCTCAAATCTGCCTCCCTGAGGAGTATGGGTATTTTAAGGCTTTTCGAGTGGTCCAAAGTATAGAGATTGTTGATTGGTTGAGGAATGCAGGGTAAAGTCTTGGAAAAGAGAAAGGAAGAAAATGCATACTCATGCTGATTTGGTTCTTCTGTAGGTATCTTCAAACTGGTTGGTGTCAGCTGTTCTTTTGCAATTCAGGATCTGAAAAATATCTTAAGCAACTCTTAAACAAAAGCCATTCTAAAGTCAGAGATTCTATCAACCTGAATAACAAGGATGTAAAAATGGAAACACAAATGGTCAGCATCTAGTGCTCCTTGACTTTAGGTTATAAGGAAATGGGCCAAAGTGCAGCCTGATTAATGTTTAGTTATAACTATATTTCTGTCTAGAATTCTTGTTAACCCTGTGTGGATGGCTTCAAAAATATTCCAAAGTTCCTTTTTCCCCTGAAGCAGTCTAAGTTGGTAGTTCACAGCCAGCATGTCTGCTAGGGATTCATCTGATTAGGTCAACAGAACCATGCACTGAGCTGTAGGTTAGAAAGCCAAAATCCAGGGAAAGATGGGGAGTAATATTGTGGAGTATCAGAAATTAACAATATAATCAGTGTGATATTGAGTCTAATCTTCAGGAAGGGCAATAGTGAAATAACATTAATCTATCTCTCTGCTTTTTCTAGACAGAAGATATCAAATAACTTACACTAGTACTAATGCTTTAGCAAAATAACATTGAAGCTCAGAACCTTCAATCATTGGAAGAAGTGGCATTGAAGTTGAGTCCCAAATATTGATGTTATGCAGATGAAAAGAGAGTTATCACCACATTTGCATTTAGTTGTCTAACTATGCCTACATTGTAGAGAATAGATAGGACCTCATCAAAATGAAAGACAGAAAGAACACTTAAGAAAGCCCTGGAACAAAAGGTCAATTAGTAAGTAAGGCATGTTTGAAAAAGCATGTGCGGAGAAAAGGAGAGAACACTGCTGAGGGAATATAACCAGATTAGTAGAGAAATCTGATGTAAATAACTGATATTTGTGAGTCTTGATGACTGATTTTATTGAGCATGGCATATGAATATACAGAAAGAGTCAAAACTGATTTTCAGATTTCCAGAATAGGCAACTCATAGAAATGGAGAGGTCATGTTACTGACTGAGATAAAGCATACTGGAGGTAGTTTTAATCATGTTCATACTAAAGAACCAGCAAGAATTAAAGTAGAGTTACCCACTGGGCATTAGGATATATGAATATATATTTTAAAAATTTAATTGTAAATATTGATATTGTTGAAGCCTGAAAATAAATGAAATTACCACAAAAGTAAGTTTAAAATGAGAAAAAGAAAGAGGATTAATGCCATACTAATGTTTAAGGGAAGAAAAGATAAGTATGTATTAAATTAACCAAAGCAATGGAAGCCAAGAAGAGTGTTTCATGATGAATAGAGTGGCCAGGTATGTCCATATCTTCAGTAAGTCAAGTAGTATAAAAATGATACAAGAATAAAATACTTAGGAATATATTCAACTAAGGAGATGAGGGACCTATATAGGGAGAACTACAAAACACTGAGGAAAGAAATTTCAGAGGATGTAAGCAGATGGAAAACCATACCATGCTCATGGATCAGCAGAACCAATATTGTTAAAATGTCTATACTACCCAAAGTGATCTACAGATTCAATGCAATCCCTATTAAAATACCAGCATCATCTTTTGCAGATCTATAAAAAATAATTCTATGCTTCATATAGAACCAGAAAAGACCCTGAATATCCAAAGCAACCTAAGCAAAAAGAACAAATTGGGAGGCATCACTTCATCAGACTTCAAGCTATACTACAAGGCAATAGTAACCAAAAAAGCATGTTACTGGTACAAGAACAGAGACATAGACCAATGGAACAGGACTGAGAACCCAGATATAAAACCATCCTCATATTGCCATCTGATCTCTGCCAAAGCAGACAAAAACATACACTGGGGAAAGAATCCCCTATTCAATGAATGGTGCTGAGACAATTGGATAGCCACATGTAGAAGACTAAAATAGGATCCTTACTTCTCACCTCTCACACAAATCAACTCATAATGGATAATAGACTTAAACCTAAGTCATGAAACCATAAGAATTCTAGAACATGTTATCAAAGCTCTTATAGATGTTGGTCTGGGCAAAGAATTTAATGCCCCAATGACAATCGCAGCAACAGCAGAAATAAATAAATAAATAAATGGGACTTTATTAAATTAAAAAGCTTTGCTCTGCACAATCAAGGAAACTATCACTAGAGCGAATAGACAACCTACAGAATGGGAGAAAATATTTGCATGCTATATACATCTGATAAACAGCTAATAACCAGAATCTACAAAGAGCTCAAGCAAATCAACAAGGAAAAAATCAAACAACCTTATTAAAATTGGGCAAAAGATATGAATAGAAACTTTTCAAAAAAGATAGCCTAATGGTCAAAAAACAAATGAAAAAATGCTCAACACCTCTAATCATCAAGGAAATGCAAATTGAAACCACAATGAGATATCACCTAACTCCAACGAGAATGGATTTTATCAAAAAGTCCCAAAACAACAAATGTTGGTGTGGATGCGGAAAGATAGGAACACTCATACATATACACTGCTGGTGGGACTGCAAACTAGTACAACCTCTATGGAAAGTAATATGGAAATACCTCAGAGAACTAAAAGTAGAACTACCATTTGATCCAGAAATCCCATCACTGGGCATCTACCCAAAGGAAAAAAAGACATTCTATAAAAAAGACATCAAAAAGACAGCAATCACAACACTAACAAAAATTAATAAATAGGACCTGATCAAATTAAAAATCTTCTGCCCAACCAAGGAAACTATCATTAGAGCGAATAGTCCATTAAGTTTAAATGAGAAGAGATTACTTGAAGTGTTATCCAAAGAGTTTTGTTGAAATAGTGGGTAAGTCAGAGATTAACAAACTGAAAAGTGAGTGGATGAAAAAAGTGATACAATAGTTTGTAGCAAACTCTTTCTAGAAGTATAACTCTGAATCTTAAAGAAGTTGATATATATAGTGGTTATTAAAGTGAAGTGAATATATAGGAGGGTGTGATACACTTGAGCAAACTTTAAACATGGAAAGAAGAACTACTTAGAGATAAGAAATTGAAGGATGATTGACAGAGTAAAATTTCTCACAGAGCTGATGCCTACTAGATACAAAGTACAAGAGGTGGAATTTACCTTGAAGTTACCTGACCCAATGAGAATGGAGGAATGTGGGAAAAAATGAGCATAAAGAAACCTGTGACCTTATATTTTATGGGAGGAGATTGAGGCCATTCTCAATTTCTGACTTCTACTTTTGAGGATTATGAAGCAACATGATTGAGAAAAGAGAGAGGCAATAGAGCAATTGCTCTATTGTGAAACTTAGGCATGTTTGAAATAGCTTATGTGGACAAAAGGAGCAGTGCTTTAGGAAATGTTGCAAGGCTAGTAGCCATCATAATTCTACTGTGGTTCATGGTCCTTGGAGGGGAATCTACACACATGTCTACCTCCAATTTATAAAAGTTTGATAACCAAGATTTTTTCTCGAAACAAAATATCCAATATAAAGATACCAGAATTTGTATGTTTTGTCATAAGTGATATAATAGATTTCCAGAGAAAAGACGATGTGAAAATAAATGCCAGGTGCTTCCCTTCAATTCATTTATGAATTGAATATAGTTGAACATGTGTGAGATGGAAAAATGGGAGAAGACTTGGGATCTAATGCAATATTAGGGATTATAAGATGCTATTTGATCGAGGCTGATTTAAGGCCATGGTAACCATAGCCATGGGATAGGGACCTTGTGTATGTTAAGAATGAAGCTTCTTGGATACAGTATCCTCCATTGTCTCATGCTGTGCTAGGCTCCCATGTAGCAATAGTTCAAAGAAATGTGGAAATAACTGTGTCTCTTCCAATTATCTCAAGAATTTTTTCATGCTTCTCTGAATCAATTTAAGTTCAATGATTCAAGATTCATTAAAATATAAAATAATGAAGCTATAGAAATGACATATCTAATAAGGATCTTTAAATGTTTCTGCAATATATTAGTTAATAATGAACACTAGCTATGCCTCAAAGAATTTCTGGAGAGGTGGGCATACCATGTAACCATAGCTGTCAATGCACTCCCACTAAAATAATATAAAATAGATAAAATAAAACTCACATCATCTCAGATATTTCACCATCAGCAGTAAATAAGCACTATGATAGCCACTAGTCACTTGTGGTTTTTGAATACTAAAAATGTAGCTAGTCTTAATTGAGAGATATTGCCATGGTAAAATTCAGGATGAATTTCAAAGAATAATATGAAATAAAATGTCAAATATCCTTTTAAGAGCTTTAATATTGATTTTTATGGTTAAATGATAATAGTTTTATATATAGGGTTAAATAAAATGGATTATTAATATTTCTATCACTTAATTCTTTTTTACTTTTTTAATGTGAATACTAGAAAATTTACATATGTGGCTCGCATATATTGAACGATATGCCTAAAGTGTCATTTTCCTAATCTTATTTATTTACATAGTTTTAGCTTTTCTAAAAAGCCTTGGAAATCCTAAAATACCTTTGTTAGTTTAGTATCACTGAGAAAAATTGGAAAACCATCTTATTAACTAAAAGGGCTTAACAGAAAAGGAATAATAACAGGGCTATTTTGCAAACCAATAGTCATATTTAAAAAGATAAAGAATTTTATTAGATAGGGAATAAATTAGAACATTTTGAACTACCAGATATAATTAGCTGTGATCCTTGAGCTTTAGAATCTATTCCTTGACTTCATGAAATAAGTTGTCTTATTGTGTTTATAACTGTTTTAAAGAGCCTAACACAGGAAGTAAGTCTAATCCAAAGAGGCTAAGCCAGATGTTTCTGCTTCAAATAACTAAATGTATGTATGTATGTATGTATTTAAGAAAGGGAGGGAATTCAGGCTCAGTGAACTTTTATTGTAAGAGAGGCACCTCCATTATAAGACAGGTTGTCTCCATACTTTATTTCATTGAATCTTTAATTGAAGTAACCTTTTGTGTAGACATTATTATCCCCAAATTATAGGTTGAGAAGTTGAACCTCATATTGTACAGGGTAAGCAAATTGTGAAATCAACTTACTACTTTAATTCTCTGGCTCTTTTCATTCAGATATGCTCTATCCTTCTTGAAGGAAAAGATTTTCAAAATTTGGGAGAACAAAATTCCCACATAAATTATTCCTGGAAAGAAAGAAATCAAATTTAAGTTCAGAAAACAAAGATGAGGATTATACCAAGGGTGGAGATTGCATATAATTAAGCCTCATTTGCCCAGCACTGAACTCAGTACAGTACTAATATTCAAACATTTTTTATCTCACAAAATAAATAAATTTATTATCCTTCACAAAGCAAAATTAAAAAGTGTATCTCCATGGGCTGAATTGACTATCATATTAATCCTGGCAACAAAAAGACTTAGATTCCGATTTTCTAGACAAGGAAAGTGGCATATGACTGCCATAAGGACAAGATCATTATCTTATTTTCTTTCTCTAGTTTCAACTTGTGCTAATATTTATAGATTTTAATTTAAATTTAAATTATTTTTAAAGCATATACTCTTATGTGAAATAAGTAATGTGATAATTTACAATTTGTTGGGTAAGGATGTTGAGATTAAACATGCAAATTTTTAAAAATTTGCATGCATTTGTGAAATTTAGTTGCATAAATAATTTAGATATTGTGCTTATGATAAACTTCAGAGATACCTATGATTATATAACTCTTCATCATTTGCAGAATACTATCATAAAATTTTGTTAAATTTGATGCACAGAAATTACCCTAACCAGTATGCAAAATTGCTTTTATAAATGCCATCATAGAGCTATATATTGGAATTCAAAATGTTCTTGTTCCTGCTAATTAATGTTTAGCTTGAGTCTTCATTTGAAATTGGTATATTTTTTTAATTTGTCATGTGAACTTCCTCCACACAAAAGTTTTCCTGGTGGCATGATATATGCATTCACTCCTGCATGTATTCACTCTAGAATCATCAAGTTCATTTAATTGTTTCTGGGCTATTTAAGGGAAAGTGAATAAGGTTTGTGTTTCAGACTATGCTAGGATTCCTGATACTGAGTCTCATCAAATCCTCTGTAAAGAGTCCTATCAAGTTCCTTGCAGTGTGCTTTGTGGTTTCGAAGGTCATTCATGCTTGCCTAACAGGCAAGCTGCCTGATAACAGACCAGTCAGTTATGTGAGAGTGAAAACAAGAAAAAGAGGTCTCTTCAAGGTGCTTTAGCAGCAGGCATTGATCTTGAATGGAAAACATTTTCCACGTATAAAAGAGAGTGCATTGACTCAATGCATTCTCTGGTGAGTACTGAAGTTGCTTAATCACACTAATTACTTGCCACTTGATGACATTCATTTACGATCACCGTCACGAGCACTGTCATAAGTAGAATTTTCTACAGCTCATTAATGAATACCTGTGTCGTCCCATCTTAGGAATTGTATTATTACCTTGTATTCTTTAGATTTAATGAAACATTGCTGCTGCTGAAAAAAGATCTTTCAGGAGTACCTATTTTGAAAGGTAAAATATTTTTAATCAGTCATTAGTGTCTCAAAATTATTTTTTTCTTTTCCAAAATAAGAATTTGATTTACTAAGTAGTAACATTTCATTTTTTTTTTATTATTCTTTTTCTTATTTGGTGTTCCCCTTAGGCCTGCTATTTAAATATTATGCTTCTGTTACGGATGGCTTCTTCATGATAATCAATTAATGTTTATATTGTCTACTAGTGTTATAGATAATTTAGTATGCATCAGATTCACCTGGAGAAGTTTTAAATCATACACAGATGCCTTGTTTAATGCGGCTAAAATGAGGGCTGGAGGACATTTGTATTTTTTTAAACTTTCAAATATGAGTATCCTTTCATATAATGATATGACTTGGCAGCTCGTTTGTCTTGATTGCTCAATCTAGTCATTCCACAAATACCCATTTAATGCCTACTATGTTCTGTGTGCTTAGAACATTTGAGACAAAGATCTGCCCTCAGAGAACATAAATTCTCAGAAAGACTTTTCTGCATCATCTTTCAGGTAAAACAAAAAAAATTCTTAGAAGGAGACATAAAACACAAAACATAATAAGTTGTTTATGTAAAACATTCACATAAATTAGATTCACTTTAAGAAAAGCTATAGCATTAAAAATGCCAGCTGGGCACAGTGGCTCACACCTGTAATCCCAGAACTTTGCAAGGCCAAGGCGGGAGGATCACTTGAGGCCAGGAGTTCAAGATCAGCCTGGGCAATACAGGGAGATTATTGCCTGTACAAAAAAAAAAAAAAATAGCCCACTGGCTGGGCATGGTGGCATAGGCCTGTATTCCTAGCTACTCAGGAGGATGAGGCAGGAGTGAGGCAGGAGAATTTCTTGAAGACCTGGAGTTAAAGGCTGTAGGGAGCTAAGATCATGCCACTGAACCCCAGCAGCCTAGGCAACAGAAGGAGACTCTGTCTCTAAAAAAAAGAAAGAAAGAAAAAGCCAAGTAAAGTTTGCAAAACATTCACTACAGCCACACACACACATATACTTACATGTATATTTACATCCACAAACATATCCACATACACATTCCTGTCTATGTCCACATCCATGTCATATTCTGTTTACTATCCAGTTTCCGTGGATCATATTATTATGCAAATTCTTACAAAATTGTAGATTAGAAGTAAATTTTTGGTCTCTTTCATGACTGAAAAACCCCTCTTTATTCTACCTTCACACTAGCTTTAGGGTATTGCTGGAATTTAAATTCTGGGTTGAATATAGTTTTTAAATATCTTGTTCTAGCATTTTGGCATTGATATTGCTGAAGAGACTATTAGCATCTGTCTGTTGGAAAGACAATTCCCTATAGATGTCTCATGCATGTCTTGCAAGTAGAGGAACTGACCACCTTTGG
>VBSM01003039.1:18215170-18234202 GCA_008086735.1 Cheirogaleus medius
ATTACTGTTTAACACTGTTTTAAAAAAAATGTTTAGTCGCACTTTTATAAATCTTAGGCATATCTTCAATTACATTCCGATTTGACTTTTATGCCTCAAATCTATACAGTATATTAATAATATCCCATAATACCTTAAACATAGAGCATAATAATAAACATTTGAGGTGGTAAATATGTTAACTAGTCTGAAATGACTATCACATTTTACCCCTCAAAAATATACAAATAGTTTGTCAATTAAAAATAAAACAAAAAAATATTGCTATAATGATCAATTTATATATTCTGAAAAGAAGTAAAAACTATAAAAACTAGTTTAGATTCACCAGAAAGAAGAAAAATGAACACCAAAAATCCTGGAAATTTTATTGAATTTTTTAAAATGTACATTTATTTTCAATATAAAATGTAATTTGTTTTTGCATTATTCATTTATTTGAGATATTGTTGAGCACCTCTCATGTGTGGTACTCTGAATATTGAGAATAGTAGGACCAAAAAGACCAAAATAATGAGATCTCTCTTCACATACTTGCTTTATATGCTAATTGAGGAGGCAACCAAAAAACAAATAAACATGTCAATATGAAAATTTCCATTCAAATTCTATACATACAATTAAGCAAGTAAGTGGAGTAAAATGAGACAGAGATGGGTATATCATTTTTTAAAGTTAAAATAAAAGTGGCATCTCTGGAAGGGATTGAGTGAGCTATAATATGACTCTAGTGAAATATTAATATCAAGTCATGCAAAGATCAAAGGACAATTCCAGCAGCTGAGCCAGCAAATTCAAAGGCCCTGAGCTATGAATATGCTTTATATGGTTAAGGAACCAAAAGCAAAATGTAAACTAAATGTAGGTAAGTGGAGGAGAGTGTTGGTAAGTGAAATTAAAGTACTAATAATAGGCAGAACATCTTAATGTTCTGAGGACCATGATAAGCAAGTGGAAGTTATTAAAGAGATTTTAGCAGGGTGGAATTTGATGTGATCTCCAAATTAGGATGCTCATTCTGGTCTTTAGATAGGAAATAGTGTATTAGAAGACAAGAGTAGAAACAGGGTGTCTTTTGACAAGGAAATGTAATAATGGTGGTGCGATCTCAAAGGAGCTTTAGATGAGGGAGAAGCCAGAGGAGCTGCTTTTGTAAGAACAAAACAGGTCAACTAAAACTCATATTTCATTACAGAAGCTACAATGATTGCAAAATTGGCATTTTGCAAATATTAATCACATTTTCTGATGACTCTCAAATTGTATAGACAAATCGGAAATTTAGAGGAAAATTGCTGATTCAGACTAACAGTTCAAAAATAAATATGTACAAATAATTCATACCATTTATTTTTGCACATATTCAAAGATCATTTACAATTTTTAATGTAAAATTTCTGAATATTTTCTTCATTATGTAATTTCTAGAACTGTGTACTTTTCCCCCCAAAGCATATAAGAAATTATAGTATTCAAATATTGGAAACTTATCTGTATTAATGGGAGGTATTTTTGTACTCACACTCTGATGACCTTGGAGCTAATATTGTGTGATGAGAAGGTGGGAAAAATATGCTGGTATAAAACTGCTTTTCAAATATGTCACTTCCCCCCTTACCTATTGAATTAACTAAACAATTTATATATGGTTTAATATATGCCTATTTCCCCCTTGATTTTTTTTTTTTTTTGATGTTATTGAGTTTGGGACATAGTGGACGGCAGTTTTAAGAATATCGAACTAATGTTTCTCAAATGACATATTATTGAATAAATAAAGGGAAATCTTAAGCTAAAAGATTTCAAATATGTTGCTTAAGGACATATGAGACCAGATCTGCAAGGAATTAATGAGCTTCCTAAGGCCAGAATCATTTTAATCTCTTTCTCAAGTCCTTAATCCTCTAAATTTAAAACACTGTATCCTTCAAAAGTTATAATGTCCATTTTATATTCCTGATATTAAAAGATATTCACATTTCATTATCATTTTTACAAAACAAGTTTGAGAAGTCATTGAAATAAAAAGTAACAGGAGTGTTTTATGATATCCCTGAGTTCTTTGAAAATTATCTTCTATATATTCTAAGAATGGGCAGGACTACTCTTTAGACAGGTATTCAGAGAGAAGCAGAGTCTGGGTATATTGTGACATTGCCTATTTGTCAGTGGACGTAATATGAATTGCTCATAAAAATCAGTTTGCATCGTATGATCTATGAAACCCTCAAAGTACCTGATCTTATCATTAAATACTTTAGGTTAATAAAAGGCTTGTATGAATGAAATAAATGATACTATTTTGTGGTAGATAGTGTTTATTGTCAAGAAATAATAAATAGGACTCAAATGCAATGCGCTATGAACAGTTTTCTTTCACAGAAAGCAAAATAGAATGGAAAAATATGTATAGACCAGTTATATTGATGATTAAAAACTAGTTATTTTGGCAAACTGAAGAATAATTTATGATAGTACTCAAGCTTCAATTAACCATTTCAATTTTTAACAATGGATCAAAATAAACTTGCAGGATTGAAAACTGAAGAGTAGAGGATTATGTCATTATTTTAGCAGATTCCAAAAATAGAATAATTCTTGGAATAAAACTTAATCTTTGAAATATGTCTATACATAGTTTATTTGTGTGTAAATATGCAAAAATTAATCTGTTATGCTCTTTAATTGCCGTTATTTTCCCTAGAATACATTGTGTAGTATGCCTTTGTTCTTTTCAAATTATTGCTATTAATTATTCTCATTACTTCAATGAATTATTTCACCTATTTAGATAGAGCTATGCACATATATCCTGAATATAGCCATATCTTGTTCATATAATTCAACATTTTCCACTTGCACTTTTTATTCAGTTTCATTATGTGTGACTCAGCTAACTAATCCTCACCCTATTTATATCAGTTAGTCACTTCTATCTTCCCTTGAGGTTTCTTTTCTTTTCTGCATTTGAATAAGTGTTCTTCCAAATGGAATTCTAGAGTCATAAATCTAAAAATAAACTAAAAGAAGTACCTTTGAAACATTCTGGGCAGATGACTACATCTCTTATTTTTAAGGGAACTTCTGAGTATAGTACCCAAATTTCTTGCTAACTTAGGGAAACGTTTATATTATTTCTTCTCTTCAGACTAAGTAAAATTTTGAAAAACCACAAGCATATTTGCAAAACATATCCATGTTAACATCAGAAGAGAATGTATATGGGTGTGCATATATATTTGCATAACTTTCCCCAAACTAGATTGTTGATAAAAATCCTTATTGCTGAGAGTATTTTATAATAGTGTTCTCAAATTCAAAGACACGTTGGCAAAATAACAAAATATAGTACTCTTACCTACATGAAATTAACTCAGATTCAAATATATAACTTTTCAAATGGTAACTCACAGAACTAGATTTACAAGAAACTATAAAATGTACTTGATAAGAAGAAAAAAAATTGAACCTTAAGATCTTTCTATATAACTCAAATAATTGGACTATTTCAGACAATAAAATGTCAATAGGCTTTCAATGATATTTGAAAAACTTAGATCTTGGTTAACCTAGCAGACCTATTGAAGCTTACAAAGTACAAATTTCCTAATGATTTGCATCAAGATTATTTTTGTCAAAATGCATGAGTGTCACTATTGTGGAATTGATGATGGAGCATATAGACAATGTTTTATGTTTACTAAATAAAGCAATATCAAATGGACTCAATCTTTTTCCTACATTGTTCTTTCTGATATAAAGGTTTTATACTCCTTTCTACACATACAAGAATAAAAAATCTCATCAAAGGTCTAAATGTATAAATTTGTTAATGCTAACTTCCAAGGAATGTAATATATAAACACATAAAATGTATATTTCCTACTAGGCTGAAGAACTATAATAAATAGCCTACATTATTTTAGTTCATCAGATAATTGCTGTTCCTTTGCTGTGGCATGTATTAATTCAAAAGGAGGATTTTTAAAAAATAAATAACTTATCAAATACAGTAGTTTGTTGATAACAGAGTCACTAAGATTTTTTTTGTTAATCTAAATAATGTCCACTTTAAAGACATATGAGAAATTTCCTTTCGATCTCAGTAACAGAAAAAAAGTTTTGGCTTCACTTGTTGCCATTTTAAGGAAATAAACACATTTTAAACTAATTTTTTTCTTTGCATTTTTTACTTGGAAACTCAAGGCCAGCGTTACTCTTGATAGCACATAATGGTATGCATATTTTACACTGACTTTATTCTTCACTTCATCTACGTCTACTTCACTTCATCTTTTTTCTACTGTTATGTTTCCTGTGTTTTAATTTTATCATTATATCTTGTGTGGTATAGATTACTATGAAAAAATTATTTTATTTTTCTTTTGGTGGTTTTATATGAATCATTATATATGTTAAAGAAATATTGAGTAGATTAACATATTTCAAAAATATGTTAGGTATACTTAACATTCTTCATAGTTACACAATCCAGACCTTTATCTATTTAATGTTCTTTCAGTGATTAACCATAGTCAACATATTCTTTAAATCATTTTGAAGCTAGAATATGATATGAAAGCTCAAATAGTTGTAGCAAATGTTCTGTTACTTGAGCACTTATTCTAAATCAGGAACTATTACAACCTTTATATACATATGTTTAATTTTATAAATGCCTTAAGGATAAATACTAACCATTTTCAAAATGATGATGCTCAATGACACAAAAATCACAAAACTGGTAAATTGCAGAGCCCAAATTTTCATCTGGTGTTCTCTGATTAAAAGAAGTACAGCAGTGCTCTTCAATTTATGACTTTTGTTTGAAGAGAATCCAAAGGTGATAGCTACAGTCTCTATATTTTATAGTTTCTTGCATATTATTAAAATCCCTAATTTATAAGTGAGTTGTAAACAAAAAGCTGATAAAACAGATGGAACACTGTCATTACATGCTGTTGTCTTTCATTTTTCTCCAAAGTGGTCAAAAAATCATTACATCACAAATATATCACTGGACAAAGACTACCTCTGAAGTTTGTTATTTAGGAAATTTATCAACAATTAAATTTCCAAACACCCCAGATAATATCTTGGAGCTGTCTTCAAAAGAATAGATAAAATGTCTGTCTGGACTTGGTGATGACTCCTAGCCCCCTTTCTTCTCTGATAGTTGATCTTTCCTGGTCACTTGATGAGATTCCTAGGGCGGGAGTCATAATACAACTGCGTTTAAACTTTCTTCATCAAATAAGAAACTTCTAGAGAGTCTCTCTCAGTGCTTGGGGAAAGAAGGTCAGAGAGATAGGGAGGCAGAAAAAAAAAAATGATCTGAGAGTAACCTTGGTTTCTTATAAGGTCTTATATAAGGTCTTATAATTTCAAAGCACTTAGCATACTGAAGCATCATATTGGGGAATTATTTTTTGAGCCCCAACATCCCCTGTCTGAAACTTCCCTACAAACTTCATATATTTAAAAACTGAATTGGTGGCTGTGGAGAGAAAAATCAAGTTAATAGCTGAGTGGCAAAGGGTCCCATTAAACCAGTCTCCCATTTCTCTGATAAGCCAATCCATGTAAACAAATGTGTATCATTTTAGGACAAGTCATGGTAGATGGGCCTTCAAAGCTAGGCCTCTGTATATGATAAAGGCAAACAGATCTTTAATAAGATGTGTTTCCATGGAAACAGAAGAAAAACAAAATTTAAGTCTGGGATAGTCTATAAACTAATTTTTCTAGAGCCTGTGAAACATCTTCCGTTGAAATGAGCAGACAGTGGCAATCTTACAGATATTTTTGGTTTATGGTTTCTATGTGACAAGGTTGTTTACAGATGAACTTCAAATTGCAGGGCCTGAAGAAAACAGGAGTTCCATTTTAGTGAGTCTAAGTGAGAATGATGAGAGAAAAATTTGAAAACATAGTTTGGAGACTTGTAACCAGCAAAAAATTCAGGAATTAGTCCAAATTGTAAGCAAATAATTAAATCTTTAAAACAATGAACAAGCTAGAATCTAATAACAGGTATACTATAGTTTTCTTCTGAATCATAGTATTTTTCTCTTCAGTTCCCCATTTCTACCAAGGATAAATCATAGTAAGACCAATTTATTTGCAAAATAAGTGCTAGTCTTCCCATACTTGGCCTAATTATTGGCATAAATTGCAGCAAGAGTGACTGGCCACCTAGGCTCTTTTAAAGTTGTTTTTTTTTGAAACTATTTCATAAGAAATTTCAAATTAGACTTTTAAAAATCTCAAGGCTTAGGAGCCAAGCCAAAAACTGTGTCTCTAATACCTGTACAAATTGGTTGAGTTCCTCTCTTCTTTAGGTCCCCAAAATATGCTGAGATTCCTGGGCCTGTCAGAGAGTGACATTGTTTACTTGCAACAAGGTCAGGGATTTTGTAAGGGAGCCATGTAGAAAGGGCACCAGGCCAGTTTTTACAAAGGACTTTTCATTGGCCTCATGAAAGTCAACCTCAATCCCTCAAATCAATCTGGTTATATCTGAAAACATGACATTCCAATCAAATCATTGGTAAAATAACCAACGTCTCCAATTGCAGTTGAGTGTAAAACCCCATGGGTTTGAACTGTGTGGGCTGATTTATATGTGAGATATTTTTCAATAAATATATTGGAAAATATTTTTGAAATTTGCAATAATTTGAAAAACTCTCAGATGAACCAGGTAGCCTAGAAATATTGAAAAAATTAAGAAAACTAAGGTATGTCAAGAATGCATAAAATGTATGTAGATTCTAGTCTATTTTATCATTCAACATAAGATATATACAAATCTATTATAAAAAGCTAAAATTTATCAAAATTTATGCACATAAATACTTAAAAACTATACATGGTGCTATTTACAGTTGAGAGAAATGTAAACAAATGTAAAGATGCAGGATTAAATGATAATTGCATAAAATTAACTACGGTACATGTTGTAATGCTGTAATAATTTCATAGCCACCTCCTATTGCTATTGCAGTAAGCTCAAGTGTTGTGAGTACCTGCTTGAAAAACGGTATAATCCTAATCATCTTCACGTGAGCACTTCATCTTTTCAGTAAATGGATGCCAATATAACACAAAAGATAGAAATTTCAACACTTTTTTCTAAAATTCTTCTGATTTCATGCCTTAGGTTGATGAAGACCCCAAAAGCAATCACAGTAACAACAAAAGTAAATAAATGGGACCCGATCAAATTAAAATCTTCTGCATAGCCAAGGAAACAATCAGTAGAACTAACAGACAACCTAAGGAATAGGAGAAAATATCTGCACGCTATACATCTGATAAAGGGCTGATAACTAGACTCTATATCGAACTCAGGAAAATCAATAAGAAAAATCAAATAACTACATTAAAAAGTGGGCAAAGGACATGAACAGAAAATTTTCAAAAGAAGATAAATGGCCAAAAAACATGAAACAATTCTAAACATCTGTAATAATCAGGGAAGTGCAAATCAAAATGACAATGAGATATCACCTAACCCCAGTGAGAATGGCTTTTATCAAAATTCCCAAAACAACAAATGTTGGCATGCAAGTGGAGAGGTAGGAACACTCATACACTGCTAGTGGGACTGCAAACTAGTACAACCTGTATCGAAAGTAGTATGGAGATACCTCAAAGAACTAAAAGTAGAACTATCATTTGATATAGCAATCCCACTACTGGGTGTTTACCCAAAGGAAAAAAAAAAAGACATTTGAATGTTTATAGAAGCACAACTCACAATTGCAAAGTTGTGGAAACAACCCCCAAGTGCCCATGAATACATGAGTGGATTAATAAAATGTGGTATATGTATACCATGGAGTACTACTCAGCCATAATACAGTGGTGTACTAATACTTCTTACATTAACCTGGATGGAACTTGAGCCCATTCTTCCAAGTATTCCAAGAATAGAAAAACAAATACCACATGAACTCACCATTAAACTGAAACTAATTCATCAAAACTTATGTGCACATATGTGCACGTTCATCAGAAATCAGGCAGGTGGGAGGGTGAAAGGAGATGGGTAAATTCACACCTAACGGGTACAATGAACACTATCAGGGGGATGGACACACTTATAACTTTGATTCAAACTGTACAAAAGCAATTTATGTAAACAAAACGTTTGTACCCCCATAATATTGTGAAATTAAAAAAAACATAGAAATTCACCACAGGGTTTTATAAGGAGTTGAATTTTAGTTAGATAGGTAGGTTCCAGTTTACTGTCTGTTTTTCAACTGGACCATTGAGCTCTGGGCAGAGGGTTAACAAAGCATTTGGAGTTTTCAGGGCCTAATACTTACATATGTGAACTGCATGCACAGCTGGAAGGCAGAGCACTTAATCCCCAGAAATCCAGGCTCTGATTTTTACATGGCATCCACAGTGCCCCTCATTGCAACGACATTTCCCCAAAGCTAGTGGGTGACCCATTGCCAACCAGCCTACTCTGTGATCAGCCCATCCCCCAGGGGAGTCATGCCCCTGTAGTGAGTGTTGCTGTAGCCTCCAAATGTCCAAACCACACTTTTCTTTATCTAAAAACACAAAGAAGTGAGTAGTCCCTTTCTGTAATAACCATTTGCTACAACTGTTGTCAGCTACCTTCAAAACTGCAGCCTGTGACAGTGCCTCACTGTTCATCGTACGCCAAAGGTCAAGGAAGGGCTCTCTCATAGCTCAAAGTAATCCTTTATGCCCCCCCTCCAAAAAAATATCAGGTAACTCAGTGCAAAAGAACAGAGATTTACACCTGCAAGGAACTTTACACCTGAGAAGAACGTGCTCATGACTCCTGTGGATCCATGAGGAAGACAGGGGACCCCAAAAAGCTAGTCTGTGGCACCCTCTTCTGTGTTCCTCAAGTGCTCTTAGAGGCACTAGAAATCTGTTCTAGATCTATTCATGTGGACTGGAAGGTGGCAAAAAGAAAGGAGGAATAGAAGTGAAAGGAAATAGGAGAGTCGTAGAGGAGCCAATTTGGGGAGGTTTTAAGCTTTCTAAAAGGCCAATGAAACTAACACATTTTTCTCAGCAAAAATCATGCCAATAAGAAAACAAAGGAAGAGAAGGACTGAACATACAATTAAAGAGGTTTCAATGGTCTGAAATAAAAAATAAAATAAAATTTAAAAAACCTCCCAGTAACAGGATCCAAAAGAAAAAAAGGAGAAAGACCTTTAAAAAAAATAGGCTGAATATGAGCTTTTAATTAAGTTGACTTCTGACCATAGAGCTCTTAAAAAAAAAAAATCCTTTCATCAAGTTTTAGCTGAGAAAATACCAAGCATCCCTGTTTCTTGGCTTTTTTATCTTTAATTTTGTATCAAGAAGAAGTTGTATTTTTTAAAGATGTGCATATTTGTCTAAGAGAGGTCTAAGGTAATCACTATTTAAATTTTTCTTTCTCTCTTTTATTTCTTAAGAGCAAGACAGTGACATTTCCAATGTGCTGATTTCTTATGATATTTGCAAGAATCCTGAGATAAATAGGTGGGCTTTAACCTGTTTTTAGAGGCATATTTCTGTTTTTGTAGACTCCATTGTAAAACAAGGACAGTTGCTTTCAATTCTTCTAAGAACTGTGGTGCAGCCTGAATGATATCCAGAAGCTGACCCATGGATACCATTGTATTATCTTTAATTTGTTATTTTATATCAGGGAGTGGACTTCCAGTTAAGATGAAAATCAAAAGATTTCTCTGTTCTAAATTTAAGCTATTTGTCTTTGAAATGTTGTAATAAACTTTTTCTTTATGAGTATATGATTCCATATAGTTTAGGAGAGAAGGCTAAACGAACAAAACAATAGAAGTTGCTATCACACTCTTAATATAAACCAAAATTTTAAGTCAAAGATATACCTGAAAAAATGACTCAAAGCCAACACAAATAAACATATGTGAGGCCAAAACCAAGAAACATTTTATGGCTTTAACCAGGATCTCCAAAAAGAGAGCAAAAAATATTACAACCCTTCCAAGATCCAGACCCTTCCCAAGGATAGCTTAAAGAAAGAAAAATTTTGCTACCCACAAATGGGAGTGCAATCCACGTTTCTGTCTGGATATATTCTCTAGGGTCTTGGCTTCTCAGCTGACCTTCTGCACACAAAAGCCAAACTTCCCATGCATCCCGTAGATGACAGATCAAAAGAGACAAAAGCCGTCCATAGAGGGGGAAAGTTCAATAACAAATGGTTATCCCATTCACAATAACATAAATTCAGAACAAATAGTTTAAGTCTTATAAATGTTTCTCTTTTCTTCTGAGTTTGAAGCATTTACATTTTTAAGCCTGGGCTGAAGTTCTCTGACAACTTGTTCTCTGACAAGAACTTGAGCCCAGGCTATAGTGTAGATACCACCAAATCCTAAACACCAGACTCCAGGGTAGAGTGCCTTTTTGTAAATCTTATAGGAAATCCAAAACAGATATTTGAGCATTTAAGTATTTTAACTTTGTTATAGGTCAGATTTCTGCTCTTTAATTTTGTGACGAGAATTTCTAAAGATAGCCATGACACTATTACGTGTCTTTATTTTAATTTTATCTTCCCATGAATATAAATAAGGCAATTGTTTAGAATAATGCATCTCTAAAATATTTTTCAAATATAGATATTTTTCTTCTTCAAATACAGGGGTCCATCTTATGGCCACTGATGGTTAGAATCTCCAATGGTTTACTTATTCTAATAGAGAATCAAATAAGTCTCTTTATAGAAATCCCAGGAGGTAATTTTCAGGTTTGAAATAGATTTTTACCACATAAACAAGAGATGTTCCTGAAGGAGGTATAGAAGAGGCAGCCTCAATTATCCCCAGCAACAAAGTTTCTTCTAGGAATAGGTTAAGATAGCAAAAGGCTTTTGTTGCCACAGAGGATTAAGGTTGGCGTTTGTGCCTCTCTATGGTAGCCCATAAACTTGTGGAGGGTTACCAAACATGAGGTAGGCACTCTAGGGATTGAAGTTTATCAAGACTAACCAATCAACATGGGATAAAATGACAAAAGCACTTCATATATGGGGCTTCTTATTAAAACGAACTTCCTTAAGAGCTTAAGAATGTGATGCTTAACATATTACATGTCTCAGGAGTCCCAGTCTCTTCAAATTGGCCGCTGGATGTGACCCAAAAATCAAGCCCTCAATGGCAGAGACAAAGAGAGTGCTTCCACTTGATCACAAGTCAATAATGATTTTTTTTTTATTTTCTCTTCTACATTTGTGGAAAGGGTTTTTAAGTTGATAGGAGATATTTCCTTTAATTATATTTCACTAACAATATATTTTATGCAATTTTATATTTCAAAGCTTCTCTCTGGTGAAAATCTTCAAATAATATGGATAATATCCATTTAAATTATTTTTTGCTGAAACAGAAATTTGTAGCTCTTAGAAAATTGATAATTTCCATGATTTACTATAGAATCTATACATGCTGTGTTGTAATATGAAAACTCCATACAGCTAATGTTAATCAAATCATGGCAGCATTGTGTGGGAACATAAAGCACCATGGCATTTACTCGTAGAATTTTTTTTTCCATTAACTGCATATAAATTCATACATGTATCAAATAAAATGTCCAGTAAGTCTTTTAGCAACCATCGTGGTCTATATAGAATAACCTAAAGCAGCTATCTCTCTCTCTCTCTCTCTCTCTCTCTCTCTCTCTCTTTCATTCCCCTAGGCCCAGGATAACCCTACTCTAAAGATCTAGAAACTAAATAAAAATTTCCAAGCATAGTTCAAGAAGAGGGGCTCTGGTTTGCTTGAATTGTGGGATAATAACATAAATCAATCTTAAGAAAAAATTAGATTTTAGAGAGTGCTCCAAAATCATCTGATCATATATTCTACTCATGTAACAAAATTTCACATAGACCCTATAAATCTGTACAAATATAATATTTAAGAAATTTTTTAAATAAAAAATAACTTTAAGATTGGAATATGTAGGATAGAATATGCAGTAGTCACTCAGCTTCCTTCCTATATACTTTTCTAGATATTGAAGTTTTTAAAGTTAATAAAAAGGTAGTAAGTCTGAAAAAAATGAACTATTTTTGCTCTGTGTACACTAATTTATATATAGATTCTGCCCTTTAAGGTAAGCCCTGCTGGTTATTTGAAATCTTTTACCTGTGAATTCTCAGTGTATTTGGCTTATTTTATTTGAAAGTCGAGATCTCATTAAATGTAGGCATGAAGTAAAATGTGCTAAAACACAGCATACTGTGGTTCTTCCTTTTACCCCATCCCACTCCATGCATCTGTGGCCTCTCTTACAATGCTATACTTGTTTACTTCATAGCTCAGTCACTTAAAAACTAATATGTAAATTAAATATTTATTATGTTTATTTCTATTTTTTCTCTCCTTCCACTAGAATGTAAATTTTATGAGGGCAGTCATGTTTTGTCACTTTCTTTCATTAGCGTATCTCTTGTGTCTAGCACATAAATTGTGCTCAATAAATGTTTATGAAATGCATTTTTAAGATAGCATGGGCTCAATGGATGTTACGAAAATTTGAATCTCAATTTAAATTGTGCTTGATCTCCAAACCATTATCCATCCATATGGAATGTTCTTAAGTTTATCTATTTACTTCTATTGGATAGAAGTAGATTGTTTTATTTGATTTATTTTTTTAATTTCATTTTCAAAAAATCAATAGATTTTCTTTTATTTGAAAGATATCTTCAAAGCCACAGAAATAATCTCATACCAAGGTCTCTGAAAGAAAGTTGTATAACCTCTGAACAACTTCACAGAGGTGTCTACTTGACAACAGAGCATGCTTGATTTTTTCAACCAGCTATGCTGGAAATGTCTATCTTAGAGTGTGCCAGGCTCTAAATCATACCTTTCCCTCATGGGAATAAATTCTCACATCAGCTTTCAGGGATGAAAGAGGGAGGCAGTCTCGGGTTTAGCCAGGTCAAGTGCTAGAGGTGAGACTAACATGGCAGTGGATTCAGAGGTGTTAGATCTAGAGGAGCTCAGCGCATCTGAGGAATCAGCTCCCTGGGATTAAGCAAAAGCTGAATGCCATCTTTTGCAGATATTGGATGAAAGTGAATGTTTCTTGACTGGAATAAAGCATGAGAACAGACTAGAAGCAAGGGAGTTCTAAATGGTTTCCTTTACCAGTTCACATCCATTACATAAAAGCTAATTTTAGTACTAGATACCCAGGTGAGCTTTAATTAATATGCAGCAAAGATTATAGCCTCCATGTAACTCAATACTGCAGTTCTACTGATAAAGCTCAAGTTTATTCTTGATTTTTAGCAGACACATAGTACTTTTGGTAAAAAGCAGTAAATACTGAGTGTGAAGACAATTATCTCCAATAGATATATTTTCAGGATTTAGTGTTAAATCAGGACTCCCATAACCTGGCTTTGTGCTATTGAGTTTCTGAACATAAAATCAAGGCTTACTTTTGTTTCCATTTTTTTGTTTGTTTTCTTTTAATAGATATAGGGGGTGCAAATGGTTTTCTGTACATGGATGAATAGTATAGTGGTAAAATCTGGGCTTTCAGTGTACCCATCACGCCAATAGTATACATTGTACCCAATAGATAATTTTTCATCCCTCACTCCTTCCTACCTACCCCTTATTGTCCTTATTGTCTCTAACATCCATTATACAACTGTGTATGACCCTGCATAGCCATAGCTTAGCTCCCACTTATAAGTGAGAACATGTGATAGTCATATTGTGTCTACGTTTTCCAGAAAAATTTTGTAATGATTTCTCACAGATTACTGAGAGAAAATTCTAAATAATGATTGCATTTTTGTCTCTTTTGTTTTGTTTTGTCTGTTTGTTTAAGCTCTAGCTTATAAATCATTGAGCCTGGAGACAGATTCATTTAAAGTTACAACATTTCTTTTCACCGTTTTATCCTCTTATCCATAAATTTAAATATACCTGATTTGCTCTTGAAGCTCATTTTGTTTAAAGAGAGAAAAACCTGCAGGTCTGTAGGTTAGTTCTGTTCTACATGTAGTCTGTCAACATTGTACCATGTTCCTTAAACAGTGGGCCTATTCCTTACTTTCTTATTTTTTTGCTTTCAATAAGCATCACAAATTAACTCACATCTAAAAATACATTAAAAATAACATTAAGTATCTGCACCATAAAAGAGTAATTTGATTAAGGCCTTCCTTTGATATTCTCAGTGAAAAAATGTCAAAATTGATCAAACCATGACACTGGCCACATTTTATTCCATGTAGCTCAATTTCAATTAAAAGCTAAATAGTACTTTTGGTTTTGGGTTCAAATCTAAAACAGAATTATATTAATGTTTGATAATTTTCAATAATATGGAAAAACATGATAAAAAGAAGGGTATTTCCTTATATAGTAGTATTTTATGCACAAAATTACCTTTTTACATCTAATAATAAAGAATGTCAATTATTCTCTGTCAAGTATAAAAACCAATTACAAATTCTCATTTTTATTGCTGAATTTTATTGCATAATAAAATAACTTGTTGCTAGACATTGGATTGCTTTAATTTTAGGGGCATTAAAAATAATTTCTATCAAAGTCCTTGTTTACAATCCAGTCTTGATTTGATTGGAGTTTTCCAAGGATCAACTCATAAAAGTGGACTATCTCAGTCACAAATGTGTACTGTTTAAGTTTTTAAAACATGCTACTAAATTCCTATCCAAACATATCCTACCAAATTATACTATAAACCCTGATATATAACCATCCATTTTCCATATTGTAGACAAAGCTTGATATTTACATTTAATATAATGTTTGGCCATCTATTGAGTGAAAAATAATATTACAATGCTCTTTTGTTAGGTATATTGAATTCTATTAAGAATAATTATGTTTTTGTATGTACTTCTTATTGTGCTTTTTTACTATGCTGAACCAAAGTATTTCAAGAACCCTCATATGGTTGGTTCTACAGAGTTCTCTCTGATATTCAGAGACAAGCTGGGAGAATGACTGAGTCACAATCTCTTGAAATATAAAAAAGATGAGAAAACATATCTTCCTATCCAAAGTAAAATTCAGTTGACAGAACTGATGCTGCAGATTTTTTTTTTCTCTTTGACAACTCCCAAGACAAATTTTGCATGGCCAAAACCAAATTTCTGAAAGGAAAATTTCAACACTATTGTACTATTACAATAATATTTTTAAAATGCAAACTTTGTTAAACAGATAAAAATAAATAAAATTCAAATTTATGGAAAAACTTATAATAACTCAAAAAAAAATCCTGGTCTTTCTGACAGCTTCTGAACTGTTCTAAAAGTTTCCAAGTTATTAGGGTGTTCTATGCATTCTCAAAATGAGCAGAAGATACCAATTCACATAATTTATAAGCGTCTCCTTCTTTCCTGTTCTACATGAGTTTTTTACTGAACACTTGCCTAAACATCTCCGTCTCGTCAGGACAATTTCAGAGATCAGACAGGATTTTGTGTCAACACAAGATAGACCAAGTTTTGTTGCTTTTGACAACAAAACAGTTATCAACCTCATTTTACTACCACAGTAAGTAACAAATCTAACTTTATTTTTTTAATTTTAACTCATTTGTTTATTGCCCTTATATTTTTTAAAAAAATATTAATATATGAGAAAAATTGTTTTAGAAAGTAATGTCATATGCCTCAGCTGTGGATGAGGAAACAAACAGACCCACTCAAGGTCTGCTCTCAATGTAGTGCTGGCCTTTCTTCTAATAGCTCAAAATATGGGAAATCAAAGGTTGATGCCTCTGCTGGCCAGCTGTCATATTGTTCCTGACCCAGGGAGTAAGTACTGTGATTTTGGTCAGCTTTATGCTTTTGGCAGAACTAAAAGGCTGCTATTCAAAAGAGTCCCTGGCCACGTTAACCTGTCCGATCAGTCTGGCGGGGTGAGGGTCAGCTCTGCAATCTCTGTAGGGTACATATTATTTTTTATTGTTCTGCCTGAGAGCTTGTAACATTGTCTCTTTGTCCTTGGCATTTTGTAACTACAGCAGGATACGACTAGATCTCTCCTTTCTTAACAAGCTGCCTAGAACTCTGTGAGCCTTTTCAATCTGCTAGTTCTTATTTAGTGCAATTAGGTGCAAAATTAGGAAATTTTCTGCTGTCATAAGTTTTCTTTTCATCTTACTTCCTCTATTCTTTTCATTTTCTGAATGTTTATTATTGACGTGAGAGTTTCCCTGCATCTGGAAATGCCACATGACACAAGTCTGGGAATTGAGTGCTATGTAAATGGCTGCCACGGGGTTGTGTGAGTAGTGGCTCTACCTAATTCTTATCTTTTCCCCATTGATTTTCAAGTTTGTGTGTTTTTATTATGAATTTTGAGATATTTCTGTCATTTGATTGCCCAGGTCACCGATTTAGGTCTTAACATTAACCATGCTTTTCTTCTATTCACATATTAAAATGTTTAAATATTTCTATTTTAATTCTGTGAAAATTTTTCTCTGTGTGCTAAAAGATTTTCATAAAGTACTCTTATTGCTATTGTTGTTGTTCTTCTTTGTATCGAATTTGGAATCTATTCCCATGCATTTGTATTTTTCTAAGAGCAGTTTGTTTATGCACTTGTTTTTTCTTTTCCATGCTGGATGTAGGGTACATATTAGTGTGTGATCATTGACCTATGCTATTCATTGAGCTCAGATCTAGTTGTTGGTGTTTCCTAAGCGGCAGTGATTCCCCAGGAAATTGTCTCTGCAGTGGTCTTTGTTCCTATGAGCATGCAATATTTCAGTCAGCAAGTGGGCAGTAATGGCACCAGGAGAAAATACTCAGTGGAGAGGTCAGGGACCTTTGAGCCACAGGAATAGAAACTTACTTTGTTTCTCCTACTTTCCGCAGCTGGTTCTCCATGGAACTCTCTCACTATTAGGGCTATACTTCTACTCTAGGATGTGTGTGAATTTATATATGTTGGATGTCCTTCAGGATCAGTGCATTTTAATTATCTTCGGTTCACCCAATTGGTGAATGAAAGATTCTTGCCCTAGGATTATGGGGATGGCTGAACACACAACATCTGACACTGGAAAGAGAAGATCCACCGCACGATATCGGTCATATATACTCACAACCCATAAAAGGAGGACAATGTTTCATGCAGGGCCACATGGGGGTTGAACTCAAGAACAGTGTAAATAACTAGAGACTGTAGGAAACCACCTTTGTAGTAACAAGAAGTGAAGTGCCACCTGGGTCCCACTGAAGAATTTGATTGGCTTGTTTTAATAATTCCACATTCTGGCAGAGAACTGAAGCCCACTGCTCAGATGTAAGCTTGCACTCTGTCTGATCTTCTTAAAAAGAAGGGCTGATTGGATTGGGAAACTTATGTGTGGGAGCACAGCAGGGAGAGAAACTTGCAGTTAAATTATTCACGGCCCTTCTGATTTCATCTGATATCAAGGCAACACATAATTTTGAGTCTTACATCACACAGCAGCATGTGAATCTTCATCCCGGGGCTCTTGGCCACTTGCCATCTATGATCACGTCCCCTTGGAAGCAAAATCTTGGACACTTTTTTCATTAATTTGGACAAAGTCTTATTATCAGCTTTTACTATACAGACCCTGTTTCCTCATGACCACAAGTGGCTGTTAGCCTAAAGAGGTCATGGGCAGTTAGTACATCTCAAGCATCCCAAATCTGAAAGTCCAAAATCTGAAATGTTTCAAAGTCTTTAACTTTTTGAGCACTGACATGATGCCAGAAGTGGAAAATTCTACACCTGACCTCATGTGATGAGTTTCAGTCAAAACACAGTCAAAATTTTGTTTCATGTAAAAAATTATTCAAAATATTATATTAAATTACCTTCAGGCCATGTGTATAAGGCATATATGAAACAAATGAATTTCATGTTTATACTTTGGCTCCACCCCAAAATATCTTATTATGTATATACAAATATTCCAAAGTTCAAAAAAAATTTCCACAATCCAAAACACTTCTGGTTCCAAGCATTTGGGATAAGTGATACTGAACCTGTAAAATTGGTGTGAGAGCATGGGAGGAGATTATCATCAAATCCCATTTATTAAATCTCACTTGAGCTAAATTAAGTCTTCTTTTTAGGAGGAGTATAGGATTACATTTACTAACCTCTCTGTTGATATGCATGTTATCATTTATTATTAGAAATATCAGATACCACATAAATGTCAGGTATGATTTTTCTTAACGGTAAGTACTACCTTGATGAATTTTTTTTTTTTTTTTTTGACACAGAGTCTCACTCTGTTGCCCAGGGTAAAGTGCCGTGGTGACAGCCTAGCTCACAGCAACCTCAAACTCCTGGGCTCATGCAATCCTTCTGCCTCAGCCTCCCGAGTAGCTGGGACTACAGGCATGCGCCACCATGCCCGGCTAATTTTTCTCTATATATTTTTAGTTGTCCAGCTAATTTCTTTCTATACTTTTTTTAGTAGAGATGGGGGTCTTGCTCTTGCTCAGGTTGGTCTTGAACTTCTGAGCTTAAACGATCCTCCCACCTCAGCCTCCCAGAGTGCTAGGATTACAGGTGTGAGCCACCATGCCCGGCCTGATGAAATGTTCTATGGTAACATTAATATTTATAAGCTCTAATTAGAGGTTTTAGATAATTTGCATATTTAGAAATATAACAAAAGACCATTAAAAACAATGATTTGATAAATATACTTCTGTAAGAACCAATCAGACATTCATGATTTATTATAAGCCATGTCTTTATTATTTATTTTATATTGTGATATCAATGACGTTAGTATCATCCCAAAGAACATTAAAAGAAATGCAAAAATAATACAAATCATGATGTATATTTGGGTGGTTTGAGTCACATTTAATAGTTTTGTGTTTGGAAATTTAAACAATTACAAAAAACATAAATAAAAAGCTACTTGAACTTTTTAGAACATAAATAAATTGTTCTTTTTTTTATTACTCTGCTTCATCCAAGTTGAGAATTT
>VBSM01003039.1:18242039-18260576 GCA_008086735.1 Cheirogaleus medius
ATACAGAGTCAGCCAATTGCTTTATATTTTCCTCCTTATCACAATCACAAACAGAACTTTAGCCCCACATTATGCTAATGTTGTGCAAGCTCCAGGTGACTTCACTTCAACATTTGTACAAGAGATAAAAATTACTACTTGTGTAATCACTTGTGTTGCTGATGTCTCTTCAGCAGGATCAAGGAACAAAAATCATGTTACATGATTCTAGATAAAATATTACAGATCTTTATGCTTTTATCAAATCATCTAGAGTTGTGCTCCTGTTAATTAGAATTCAAAATTTGATACATTATAGCAATGCTATAGAAGTGGTAATGTTATGCTTAGACTATTTCCAGAAGAAAATGGTACACCAACTTCAAATTTTGATAGCAAAACTATATAAATAGACATATCTTGTCCCTAAATATAATAGGACTTCTTTAACAATTTATTTAAAATTGCAGTCTGACGATGACTCTATTATTAAACAAAAAGTATCTATCATTTTCTGACAAAGTTCTAGTATCTGACAGTAAAGTATCAATGTTGAGAGTCTTGTCAGTTAATCACAATGTATTAAAGCAGGTGTAAAAGTAATGAACAAACAGACTGTTCAGATGGCATGTTCATACAGACAGATTTGATATGAAGGAATGCCTTTTCTAAGAGTCACTGACTCTCTCTCTCTAAAATTCTTTATCTCGATAGATTTGATGGAATTTATCTTTCTCTTTTGCTTCTAAAATAGACTATTTGCACCCAGCTGCCATCATATATATCCTTAGAAGAGCTTCTTGGCCGTATCTGAAATAATTTCCTACTTGTTTAAAATTATAAAGAACATCATTGGTGACCTATTAGCTGTGTGATATTAGAAAAAATAATTCTGAATTTAAATTTTCTCATTTGTAAAATGGAGACTATAGTAAATCATAGTATTATTGTGAGATTTCTGTAAAAAAAATTATTAGCTGCTATCTATTGAAAAGAAAAAGACTCTCAGATTATGCCCCCCCCCAAATATTTAGTCCTATGTTGTTTAGATGCCTTACTGGAAATATTCATCACCTGGGAGAAATAAATTAATTAATCAATATATACATATACAGCTGATAGAAGAAATAAGTATAGCTAAAGTCTCATTGGGGTCATGGTATCTTTCTTCTAGGAGGATTAAACCAAGGACAATTTGGAGTACAGTCTTTTTCAAATAATGGTTGCTTATACTCTCTCCCCAGCCCCCAGGTTTTTTATTTACTTATTTTATAGTATCCATGGTTATTTTTCAATAAAAGTCATATTTAAAATATTTTTCCATCTTATTTCAGCAGATGTTCAGCTAGTAGCTTTTAAAGAGTATATTTTTTGTCATTTAGTAGGCTAATATTTTAACAAGTCTAGACAGGGAGCATTAAACATAAAGAGAAATAAGTAAAACTTACTAATAAGCATAAAAACCTTAGAATTCTTTTCCTTCTCTCATTCTTTCCAAGGTTAACTTAAGGTAGTATATGTATATGGAAACCATACATTTTCCTCTCCTTTTGCTCTTGTTCATTAATTTTAAATAGGCCTGATTAAACATTTATATCTGGCAAACTCTCACTTAAAATGAAAAAAGAATTGGAAGAAAAAGTTCTTTATGTTTATGGGAAGGTGGAAGAAAACAGGCATACAATAGTCCTACCATGTTTCCTTGAAAATAAGACAGGGTCTTATATTTATTTTTCCTCAAGAAGACACCCTAGGGCTTATTTTCAAGGGATATGTTATTTTTTTTTTAAGTATTGTACAACAATCTACATTTATTCAAATATAGTTAAGTCGTCTTCTTCTGGAATGTCATCATAACTCTCCAAACCCCCAATTCCATCCTGAATTTCTTGCTATTCTATTTCCTTTAGAACCATTGGCCCCAGTCTCTCATGTCAAGCAATAGAGCTCTCATGGGGCAGATGAGAAGGGCTGCTTGTCTTCTTTACCGCTAGGCAATGAAATGCATAGGTTGTGCAGATGCGCTGCGTAGCCACGCCCATCACTAGGTCTTATTTTTGGGGTAGGGCTTATATTGCGCAAATGCTTAGAAATCCTTAGAATCCTGCTAGCACTTATTTTATGGATAGGTCTTATTTTCGGGGAAACGTGGTACTTTTCCATAGTCGTGTATTCTGCAGTTTCAGTTACCCATGGTCATTGGTCCAAAATGATTAAATGGCAAATTCCAGAACTAAACAATTCATAAGTTTTAAACTGTGATCCATTCTGAGTAGTGGGATGAAATTTGTAGCTGTCCTTTTTGATTCCACCAGGGACAGGACTCCTGTTTTTGTGCAATATATCCACTCTTTAGATTCTACCTGCCCATTAGTCACTTAGTAGCTGGCTCTGTATTCAGATCACCTATCATAGAGTCTCAGCGCTTCTTGTGTTCAAGTAACCCTATAGTTTTACTTACTTGTGGTCTCAAAGCACAAGAGTAGTGATGCTGATATACATGATTGTTCTATTTTATCAGTAATTGTTGTTGTTAATCTCTTACTGTGCCTACTTTATACATTAAACTTTATTATAGGTATGTATATATAAGGAAAAAAGCATATACAGAATTCAGTACTAGGTGAGGTTTCACACATAGACTGGGGGTCATGTAAAATGTCCTCCACAGATAAAAGGGGCCTATATATGTACACACACAAATAGATATGAAATACCTAGAGTCAATATATTAAAAAATTCAAGTCTCCAAGAAAAAATCTAGATCACCTAAAACAAAGAGATTATGAAATTAACTGTCCTTTTGAACAATCTTATTTCTATTGTTGATATTATGCATCACAGAAGAAAAAAATATTTCTTTTTGTTTTTTTCTCAGAGAATAGTTTATCTATTACCTTGCAGGCGTCCTCAAACTATGGCCCGCAGGCCACATGCAGGTGTTTTTGCCCATTTTTTTTTTACTTCAAAATAAGATATGTGCAGTGTGTATAGGAATTTGTTCATAGTTTTTTTAAACTATAGTCCGGCCCGCCAACGGTCTGAGGGACAGTGAACTAGCCCCTGTTTAGCAACAGTATTCTGAATGAAAGAGAAACAATTAAAGGAAGTTTATATAAGAGATTTGAACAGTAAGTACTAGAAAGAAAATACAAGATATTGTGAAAAGGAACAAAAAGATGTCAAGCTGAAAAGATATATCTGTTACAAACCATCAAACATCTAATATCTAAAGCATATAAGGAATCCCTTCATTTCAAACAAGAAAAAGCCAATTGGTATACTATTGATATTACATTTGAATCTCAACAAAAAATAGAAATTATTATCAATATTCCACTGAAGAGAAAATAGAAATGAGAGAAAATATATGATTCTTCAAGGTCATACTTCCAGCAAGCAGTGTGGGAAGGGGACAATCCAGGCTATTAGACATCAGAATTAATGTTTTCCACAAAAGCAGAGAAGAAGGGGATTCTTATACCACTCTTGAGACCCAAGTACAATGAACCTATTGCATAAATTAAGATGACTTCATTTGTTACTTAAAACTTGCTGAGACTAAGGTTATTTCTGCTGTTGACAGGAGCTTAACAAAGTCATTGGGCAATGAACGTAAGAGAAATGCACAAATCCACTGTGCAATTTGAGGATATTCCTGGATTATGTTTGCAAGAATCTTCATTGATCCCCTCATTAAGAACTTATTGATTGTCTTTTTTGGACCAAATCAATATTCCCATTGTGAAGTATAAATAGAATATTGAGTACAAAACTCATGCCTGAGGTGGGGGAGGTGGACTGATAATGTCTTCCAAAAGCAGGTGGGAAGTGCCCAACTCCAACTTGTAGATTGGAGAGAAGGCTTCTATGCGAACAAAGGAGCGGTAGCGTTTGTAAAGATGTAGAAACCTGATTGAATGAGAAATGTTAATTGGCAAAAATACCATGATATATAATTGATTGTGCTGTGAGCAAAAATCTATGTAAATACAAAATAGGTCATAGAGTTGTTATCTGGGTAAGGTAGTCTCTTGAACATCACTCTTTTGGCAAGATTCATAAAAGTATATATAAGGACAAAAACAAGCCATAATACTACTATAATATTAGTGAATACAGGTGTCAATAAAGAACAAAAAAAGTGAAGATATCTACAAGATATAAAATTGAATATGAGGGATAAACTAAGTAAAAAAATCCTTAGTGCAATTTATGCAAAAGAGAACATTAATACAAGTAACAATTTTCACTAACCTTATAGCAGTAAAAAAGTTATGACAAACAAAAAATACAGTATGTTATCAATAAGGCAAATAACAAGCTTTCACAAATTTTATGATTTGATAAAATTCTTCAATTAAAAAGCAAACTCTCAGTATTGAGACATAAAAAAGAGTGAAGTTTTGATAGATGCTACAATATGGTTAAACCTTGAATACATTATGCTAAGTGAAATAAAGTGAAGAGAAAAGTACAAATGTGTATAATTCCACTTATATGAAATATTTAGAATAGGAAAATTCATAGAAACTAAAAATATTACAGTTTACCATGGCCTGAAGAGAAGGAAGACTGAGAATTGTTGATTAGTTGATACAGAGTTTCAGTTTGAGGTGATGAAAAAGTTATGAAAATGGACAGTGGTGATGTTTGCACAACATTGGAAATGTAATTATGCCACTGAACTGCACACTTAAAGCTGATTATGAGTGATATATTTCATATTTTATTTTTTGAAAACAAAAAAGCAAAACAAAATATCATGACATTAGTAGCTGGATAATAAACCATACAGTAATTTATATTAAGGTTTGTGAAATATAAAAGATGCAATTGTTGCCTTATCTAGTTTGAATTAGCTGATTTATATCCAAAATTTTTATTTCTTCAGCAACATTTTCTCTTTTTCTTTTCTGCACTCCGTCAGCACATTAGTTAAGCTTGCATCATTCCATTCACTTACTTTTCACTACAGAAATTATAGCTATACGTGACTTTAAAAATCTCTGTATCAGTGTACACATCAGTAAACCCCAACTGCAAGTGTCTGGAACCAAGCTAATCAAGATTAATGCATTCATTTAACAGATGGTTACAATGTTATTAAAATGCAAATGATTGGTTTCTGCTAATTGTTCAACATCAGAAACAATTAATCAGAGGATTTTTTCATTTTCTAATAGCCTTTGTAGAGTTTACCTTGAGAGATTAACATAAAAGACAAATATGTAAATTTCTCCCACTAACCCCATGAGAGTCAATCAACTTGAAAGAAAAGTGGAATAATGATTATATATTTAGAGTAACAGGAAGAATCCTTTTAGTACTGTAATTTGTTCATGAATTGCTTTGCACCCAATTTAACTAGTATGTATAAAATTACATTTACTGGAATATCTATTCAATCATAATAGGATTTGGTACTTTACTTTGAGTCAAATAAGACAATCTAACTGTGTGAGTAAATAAAAATCATCCTTGCAGAGGAATTAATAAATTATTTTGTAATAATAGGAATATCAAGAAAATTTAAAATTGTAAATCGAGAGGATAATGCAACAAATATTTATTGAGCCATTATTATGTGCTAAAACTATTTGGGATATATCACAAAAGCAAGCAAATATTCCTTATTTCATAGAACTTACATTGATAGGGAAAACCAATTACTAAGAAAAAGAATAAGTAATTTATATAGAATTTTAGATCATAATTGCCATGTGCATTCATCATTTAAAATTTTTTTATGTTCAACAACGCTTTGATATCTTGGTTCCTTGTAGACCAGAAGAGGGGCTGCCCTTCCCAGAGTGATCCAAATCTGATAGAAAGTAACTTGCCCCAGTCGTAGGCACTTTTCGTATGCAAACTATTAGTAACTGGTCCAGAGCCCATATTCTAAATCACTTTCTCTGTCTGGCTCTTACACTCCAGGAGGCAATATTTCTATGTCCTGTTCATCTGAGGGCTAGATAACAGTCAAGTAGAGGTGGCCTGTATACTCCAGAGCACACTGAATAATTATTCAAACGGACCAATCCTAAGCTTGCTTATGTGCCTTGCCATGTCTTTCCAGTGGATGCTCTGATAAAGGCTTTTGCCCACACTTTTCCTTTGCTCCTACTGCCTCCCGACCAACCCTGGTGCCTCCTTCTCTTGTGATTGGCACCAAATTATCTTTTCCATGGCAGTTGACTCCAGATATGTTGGCCTCACCTTACCTGAATAAAAACAAAACCCCAGGTACATTTTAAAATACCATGGAATAAGGCAAATCTAGAAAAATATCAGGAGAATCAGAAATGTGTGAGGGGTGAATATACAGAATTTTATTAGGTTGCTTTGGACTGGCCTCTTTGATAAGGTGACTTTTGAATAAATACTTTTAAGAAGTTAAATACATCAATCCATGTGGATATTTGGAGAAAGGGAGCCCCAGTTAGAAGACAAAAGTGACAACAGCATAAGACACCTAAGGTAGGATCTTGTCTGATATGTCCCAGGAAGAGTCATGGGCTACAATAACAGGAGTGGAGTGAAAACGTGGCAAGCAGCAAGAAAAGATAGGTCAGAGGTAAAGAAGTGGGTCATGGAGGATTTGATGATCCTTTTTATTTCCCTTGATTGTACCATGGGTAAACTGGGGAGATAGTATAAGTTTAATATTAAAAGACTTTCTCTCTTTATTAAAGAACAGACTAGGTTGGGAGATGGGGTAAACACAGGAGCAGAGAATTTAGTTAGTGAGTTATTGAATTAATCCAGTGACAGGTGATGAGGGTTCTCATCAGACTAGTAACATGAAGTTAGGAAAGATTTCACATACACCAAACAATTTGAAATTAAAGCCAAAGTATATCCTCCATGCAGTTTTTCACTCAATTATTTTTTATTGAATGATTCTCTGTATGAGTTTTGTTCCTCTGATAAGCAGAGGCCAAAATGTAATTAGATATGCAGGAGATTTGCTGGGAGAAATGCTTGTTAACAACACGAGAAAGGGGATTAGGGGTAGGCAGGGGAAGCTTTGGACTAGAATGCAGGTCTGAAACCCGTGCTAGGACAGGAGGAAGGAAGATGAAACAGGAAGAGCCACACACTGAGATACATCTCTCAGAAAGTCTTGGCTGGACCACTGGAAGGAACCAGGGTGAAAATTGCTCCTCAGAGATGTTCTAGATTACAAAGTTTAAAGTCTTGGAAAATAGTATAATCAGTTCTAAACTCTCAATCTTTCTTTCTTTACCCTTAATCCTCAGTGCATTTAACCATTTACTAAAATTGGCAATTTAAATTCCAGTTAATATCCTCATGAAACAATAGTGTGCATAAAGTCCATATTGAAGGGTGTTGTTCCCAGCTAAACTCTATGTTGTGGGTGTATTCAAATCATTAAAAGGTACAGTGGAACTATTACATCTTTGTCTAACAGAATATTTGTTGTCATACCTGAAGTTTGTTGTTTTAGAGAAAAAGTTTGGCATAAGTTGGGAGAGAAGATATATAACACTGTGTCTATATTTTTACTTCCTTTAGAATTCATGAAGAATTGAAAGAAAATTGAAAGAAAATTAAAACGAAAACTTTACAACTGATAATCAGGCAGTTAAAATTAGCAATCACATGCTAACTGTAAAAATATGTTTTCATATGTAAGTTAGTAACTTGAGAGTTGTTCTAGTATAAGAAAAAAACAAAGAAATATAATTAAGAATATACAAATTATATTGAACTGAATTTGCTATTTTTTTACCACTTGAATTTGTGGAATTATATGATACCATTCTCAATTTTCATTAATAAATAATATTAATAAATATGTACTCAACTTATCTCTTGTTTGTATATTAATTTAAGAAAAGGCTAGTGTCTGTGTTTTAGACAAAATTTAGTGTTTGAAGTTAATAAATATAATCTCAATATCAAATGTATTTATCTCCATACTGTGACACTAAACATATATTGTAAGTATAATTACCGAAAGAATGTATCTTTACCAAGCCTTTCACATTTCAAAAATATGTACTAACACTTTTCAATTTCCCTTATTGATATCTATGTGATTATATGTTTTCCTTTTCTTAATTTGCAATACTCTTTCAAGTCACAAGTCTTTGAGATTTTTTCCATCTGCATCAAAAACAGGTGCTATCAAATGGCTTAAACATCAAAGGAACTGGCCTTGGAATACAGACAGAAAGAGAATTTCTATCAATAACATAGTATAATTCCCATGGGAATATCTGTTTTGAAAATAATTTTAATAGTATCATTTATAGATGACTATGAAGCAAAATAAAATGCTACTTCATAAAAGAAAATATTAAAACAAAGATGATACTGTTTACTCTAGCGGCATATATGGACATGAATGAGCAGTATTCCTAAATGACCACATATATATTCAAAAGAAACATTTTTATGGTAAAATATTGTTTTATCAGTAAATTAATATATAAAATAACATTAATTACAGTATCTTCAAAACCAAGAGATTCATATCTTTAAATTGTTTTATGATAATTCTACTTTTTTATTAATATATACATTATTATTATCACTCAAATAATTTACATATTTTGCTTTCATAAGAGTTTTTATAATCCCAAGAACATTAACAATTTAATATATTTGGGATTTATATCAAAGTCAAATTATATTGGTTTTACTATGAGAAAATTTCATTAACATCTAATTTCTTTTAAAAATCTTAAGGATGATGCACTCTCAGTATTCCTATTTAACAAATGAGATAGCTGCATTTTAAAAAGGATAATTTAATATTTATGTTATCACAGATAATAAATTGTGAATTCAGAAATTTAAACTAACTTTTACCACAGTCAGCAGTTTCTTATGTACCTCTTTTTATATAAAAAGTGTATTATTTTTGCTTTACATTTTAATGAGGCTGATTGACAATTTAAGTAATAATATATATCTCAATAAATTTTTCACATATATCTGAAAGACACTGATTTTTATGATTGAGCTAATATTATACTAAAATTTCTGGTGAATATTCCAAGAGTGGACATAGTTTACATCTTTACTTTCAAACTATGCTATAATCGCTTTGGGAACTAAAAAGATGCAAACTAAAAAAAAAAAAAAGTTTTGATTATTGGAGTTGGATGTAACACAATACTTTTATGAAACAGGTGGACATTTGAAATTAGCATGGAGTCGCACAATGAAATAGTGCCATTGGTTTTACAACGATAACTAGTGCCATCACAAGCAGAGGACACATTAGGATGGTCATGTGTTCTTATTCTCCAGCACGGCCTATACAGAAATCCAAATCTCAACCAGGAGGTGAATTGTTGCAATAGTATGATAATAAGAGATTTAAATAAATGAAATATTAAACATAACCTCAAAAAGAGACTGACTCATTGAACTCATATGAAGAATCATCTTAACTTTAAAAATGAATCACACTTTACCTTCCTGAGTGTTTCTACTGAGCATTCGTGACAAGTCTGATTGACACATTCTTTGTTTAGGCATCTAAATATTGCAAAGTAAATTTCTCCAAGGGTCATACAAGGATATAGTACAAGAGTATTCAAAATTTCTATAGCTATATTTAAATTTGCATTCTAATTTTATGCTAATCTAGCTGACTCAAAAGATAGTCACATATCACAAAAACAGATATACCTAGTCCTTTTCACGCAGACTATAACCATAGAGCAGAGTTCTTTAGTAGTTTCTGTGGTATTACAATATATCTATTGGCTTATCACAGTGTACTTGTATTGTATTGAGATTCACCATTTTAAATAAAATGTGGAAACCTGACTTCCATTTACATCCCTTTACCCTCCACATTTAATTTTTTTTAAATTATTTTGCTTTTTGTAGATGGGGTCTCACTTTGTTGCCCAGGCTGGAGTGCAGTGGCATGATTATAGTTCCCTGCAGCCTCAGACTCTGGGTGCAAGTAATCCTCCTGCCTCTGCCTCCCAAGTCTCTGGGATTACAGTTATGAGGGAACAGTGTCCAGTATCTTACACACTTTTCAATATGATTACCTTGAGTAACAGATATGTTGAGGTGGAATGAAAGTCATCATATATAATTAAGACAACTAATGAGGAAAAGGATACTCTATTATGTATAATTACACTTTTCCCCATTCTATTCTTTTTCTTCCTTTCTGATACTGCAAGATTCCTTTTTTAAAATCATTTCCTTTATGTTGGAAAAACTTCCTTAACCATTCTTCAAGTGTAGGTCTGCTTGCATCAAATTATAATAGCTTTCTTTTCCTTATTTATTTACTTTTCATTTCTGGAGGATAACTTAAGCAGATACAGAGTGTATGGTTTATAGTTCTTTGCTTCCAGCACTAAAAAATTTCTGTGTCACTGCTGACTGACCTCCATGGTTTCAGAAAAGAAATCTGCTGCCATTCAAGCACCACTTAAATTGCTATTTTCCTGTAGGTGATCTGTTGCTTCTTTATGGTTGTTTTTAATATTTTTCTTCATTTTTAGTTTTCAGAATTTTAATTATGATGTCTGTTGGTATGGATTTTATGGAATTTATCTTATTTTGGGTCTACTCAGCTTCTTGAGGTGTGATTTTATGTGTTTTGCCAAATTTGAGATATTATCAGTGATTATCCCTTCAAATACTCTTTATGACTTACCCCTTATTTTCTCTATTTCTGCAACTGCAGTGATACAAGCATTGGATCTCTGTTATAGTCCTACAAATCCCCGAGGTCCCTGAAACTCTGCTCTGCTGATTTTATTATTTTTAATTTCTATAATTGTATCTTTCAGTTATATAATTTCCTTTTTTTCTTTCCTAGAGTTTCTAGTTTTTTTTCACTTGTTTCAAGAGAATGTGTAACTTCTTGATGAATCATTTTTATGATGTTTATTTTAATATCCTTGTCTGATAATTCTAACATCTGAATTAATCTCAATATTGTCAGGAGTTGATTGTCTTTTCTAATGCGAGTTTTGATTTTTCTGAGTATTGGTATAAGGGGTGATTTTCAATTATATCCTGGAACATTTTGGTTATGATGTTAGGATTTAGGGTCCTATCTACCTGTTTATTCGTTTCCTTATTTAATTTTAGCAATTATTCATCCTGTTAAGATTTATCATTCAGGTCATGGTCTATTTTTGTGGGCTGTTGTTAAAATATAAGTTAATCCAATTTTGGAGTCTCCACAGTACTCTTTTGGCCACGGTAGTTTATCTCCTGGTACTGGTCCCTGTTCTTCCTATTTGAGAAGACAGAGGAAGTTTCCTCAAGCCAGACTAATCATTTCCTCTATATGGAATCAAAGAATCTTTAGTCCACAAGAATGAAAAGTTCTTTCCTAACAGAGCTTCTTATGATAGAATACATCCCTGCTTTGGGGGACAAAGAGCTCCTTATGATCTGGACACTTGTTGAGGTAGGAACACCTTTGCCTGTGCCCTAACTGTACAGTGTCACTAGGTGAGAGAGGGGAGTCTCACGTGTGGCAGGAAAAGATAATACATCCCGTGGTTGCTTGTTGTCAACAAAGTAAAGAATCAAGCCTCCTTGCTGATTCTTGGTATTTTTGTCAGGATATCTGCTCAGTCAAGCAGAGAAATGAGCCTCCTTGAACCACCTTCTGTTGCTAGATTATGTGCCATGGAATGCAAGGTATGGATTACCTTCTTCCATTGGCCATACTAACCTGCAGAAAGGAAAGATTTTAAGATGCCTTAGCTTTATATTGTTCCTTTAGTCTTTGAGTTTCCAGTCAATTTGCCATCCTCTTTCCACATTCAGTATTCTCCTTTGGTTGTCTCTTGAATTATTTCTAGGGATTATAGCTGTCCTTAGAAGGGAGGAGAATGGAAAGATGAGTTATACCATCTTGAATGGGCCAAATATAGTTTTGTTTCCATACCCTTTGAAAACTAACTTTTTAACTTTTTGTTTTGTTTGCTTCTTTTTTTAAAAAAATATAAACTATAGTAATAATTGGTTTATATAAAATCTAATTTTAAATATATTTGGTGATATATTTTAATTGATGCTGGATATTTGGAGTGTTATTTCTTGTTTTGGTTATTTTTAGTTTTTAAAAAATGTTCACCCATTACTTAAATGTGAAAAACATTAGTTGATACATTAGATGCAATAAAACCTTGGCTTTCTCAAGATATTAAATCTTATTAAGATAAGATTTTGCTGAACTGGGAGACATTTAATCTCTTTAAGGTGACTCAACATTATTTCTCAGTTCTACCATGAATACATCTTACAGTTGAACTTTCAAAAATCAATAATGCTCTCCTCATTTCAAGTATCTTGTAACTCATATTATGGGAACCATCGCTTACATATAATATCATGTTTAACCTTAATATTCACACTATGTAATAGTTTTTATTGTCAATTTTTCATAGAGGTTCAAAGAGGTTAAATAACCTCCCATGGTTTAACATAGATTGATGCACATTTCTTTCATTTTTGTCCTCTTACTTTTTTCTTGATATATTTTTATAAATAAATCTGTTTAGAAAACTTCCTAAATTAAGATATGTGATTATACTCTCCTAGGAAACATAAAAAGGATAGTAAATATAAATTCTGTGTGTAAATGCCTATTACTATGATAAGAAAGGAAAACAAGAATTTTTACTCATAACAAATGCCTATTATAGTGTTTTACTTGCTAGTAGTTAGTAATCTTCACTCTCTAAGCATGATAGCATAAAGTAAGCAGTATAGACAGATTTTTTCCTCAATTATATGATACTGTCTCTTATCTTCAGATTCAGAAGAGGCTAATGCTAATTTTTCATTAAACAGCAATTTCAATGTAAGCTCTTTCTATCTACTTCTATTTAATCAAATCTTAGATTAACTGATGTTCTCTATGGCTTCTCTAACACATACTTAATGAGATTATCCAGTAGTGGTTTCCCCTTTGTTCCACCTATGTTCTTTTCTCCACTAGCTGAACTGTATGCTTACCAAGAATAAGTAGTGTTTGTCCCCAAGGCTGGCTATACAAATTATACTTTGTGTTGTCATTATATATTTTAATTAAATAGTAGCAAACTCATGATCTATGCATGCAAAGAGTATTTTATTGATGTAAAAGCTAAATTAATAGTATGTAAATATTTATAAATTTAGTCAATAACATTGCTGCTAAATTAGCTATTTGTAAGACAACATTAAGATATGGGAAAAAGCAATATAAGTCTACAGGGATTATGCTCCTGATTGGCTTCATAGATGGCTTTAAGATCTGTTTATTAATACTTTAAAGCCTCTGAAATTGGAACTCATACTTTGCATTGCTAATGTAGGTTAAGCAGAAAAGAAAATGGAGTGCGCAAACCAGTGAACCCTGTCTTAAAATAAATAAATTTGAGTTGAAAGACATTATTAATGTTTTGTGCATTATGTCCATTATTATTTTAGAGACAGCATCTTGCTCTGTTGCCCAGGCTGGAGTGCAGTGGCCTGATCATAGCACACTGTAACCTTGAACTCCTGGGCTCAAATGATCCTCCTAATAAGTTAGGACTACAGGCATACCCCACTACACTGAGGTAATTTTATTATTAATGTTTTTTGTAGAGAAGGAGTCTCACTATGTTGCTTAGATTGGTTTTAAACTCCTGACTTCAAATGATCCTCCTATGTTGGCCTCCCAAAGTGCTGAGATTACAGGCCTGAGCCACAGTGCCTGACTTCTGCATTCTTATTAAAGATATATAACTACTTTTTTTCTATTAACCAAATTTAAAATGAGGGCTTTTATTATATTTCCTTTCAATTATTTTTCACTGGCATTATTAATATGTAAGTAAGAGCTTACTCTGACTATAAATTTGATTTGTATTAATTCTATAATACTTGATCACAGAATATTTAGCCATTGTTGAAATATAAAATGATTCTTCAGACCCTCTGTTTGCATTATTTCTAGTAGTGAAATAAAATAGGGAGTATATTCTAAAAAATAAAATTGCTGCATCAAAAGGTACATGTATTTTTTAAGGTTTAATACCTATGGGAAGCCCAACCTTCAGAAAGCATATACCAAGCTACATTAACAGTATTTTATAGCAGTGGAGATTTGGAGCTGGCATCTAATAACTGATCAGAATGGTTAGTCTCCCTCAGGGTTTTTTGATTCTGATCAAGCCTAGCATATTACTGAAGCCCAAGACAATCAGTCACAACATTCCCTAAGATCCTCTGATGTTGACCCAAACCATAGACTTGCTTTTCTCTACTCCTCATCTCTGTGCTCTTCTTGGATACCAAAATCTAACCCTATCCAGCCAACCTATCTATTTCCTATACCTAGTCTTCAATATATTTTCCCCTTTTATGTTGATTGGAATGCCTCCATATCATGAACAAAAATGATACATGGAATCATATTTTAGATTCTACACTGTCATCTCCCTCACTTTGATGTTACAAACATCTTTAGGCATTAATTATCACCCAAATCATGTATAAGCCTACTATGTCCTTCATACACTGTGACTTTACCAAATCCACAGTTTTCCCACGTTCAATCTCTGTCAAGTTAATTTCCTTTCCCCACATCTTAGTGCATGAATCTTTCCCAGATCACATCTCTTTCTTTCTATTATGTCTCAACAGGAGATTTGCCTTTCTCTTAGTAAGGCTTAACGACAAATAAAAGTTCAACCTTAGATCACTTGTAAAAGTTCATGAACATTTCAAATTTAATAAATTATTCAAATATGCATATAAATCCATCATATATAAAACAGATGCTGGAATTAAAGGGGAAAAAAAGGCCAGAGTTAGAACCATTCATAACTTACCAAGTAATATTTTACACTTTTTCTCCTGCAGGTTTTAGCATTCTCAGAGGATCAAAACTTCAATAAGATAGATACTAGTAGGTGAAATTTGAACAGCTGGAAAATATTACTCTCCAATTAGATATGTGCACTGGATTTTAAAGCATACTATAACAAGAAACTTGTGAAAATTAACTTACCACAGGAAAAATAGTTTTCTTCACTTTTCTAAATCCCCTGTTGATTCGGCTCCTTAAATTGTCAACGGGTAGATCTGAATATGTGGAGATATTTCCTTTCTCAAAGATTCTATCCTAATCACCTGAAGGATAATGTCAGAATCACTCTCTAAAATATCAGCCAGAGCCCTTCATGAGTACTTTCTTTCAGTTTTCAGCCTAGAGGGTTTGGCAAACTGCTTCAAATTGGCAATAAGAGAGAGAAGTAAGGATGAAAAAAAATACTCATCATAAAATACAGAATGAAGTTAAAATCAGTCTGCTCTGCACATTTCTCCATGAGTCCACCCTAACTTACTCTTTTTTGTTTTTCAATGTTCTTGTCGTTAATTCTCAATTTTACTAATTCTATGTGAGGATTTTATAAATTCTCAACTTCATTCCAATACTCATCTGTCTCTTTCCTTTTAGCTACTATGAGTCATGCAATTCATTCATGTATTCAACACTAACTCATTTATACTACACGCAGTTTTGAATACTTTGTATATGGTGAGACCCTATTCCAACCAAAAACAAAAGAATAATGATCAATACCAGTATTCCTTGTTCTCATGCTGCATCTACTAAAAAGTGTGAATAAAAATAACAACAACAAAAAAATAACATAGTTAAAACCGTCATGTAGAAAATGCAAATAAGGTATAGGCTAAAAGTGATTAAGTAGTTGATTTTGATTATTGTAGAAAAGTCTCTCAAGTGGTAACATGGAAGCAGAAATCTGAAAAACAAAAAGGATTTCACCTGAAAATATTGAGGGAAAAAGTATTCTTGGGGAAGAAAAAAAAAGTTAATGAATAGACCATAAGTATCCCAAAACCTTGGTTAAGTTTATGAAAACAAAAAAAATCCAGTTTAGTTGAAATATGATTAGTGAAGTAAAAAGTGATGCAAATTGGAGTCTAGTCGGTAGGCTTGGGCTGGATTGTGGAGGGTTTGAAAACTAGGTGAAGAATTCTGGACTTTAATGGAGTGCAAAAGGGAACAGAAGGTTTTTATCATGGGAAAGAGTGATATAATATGAGTTCTATTATACGGCACTTCCACTGCTAGCTAATCAGTTGTAGGGAGGAAAGCCAGGCAGTTTTGGAGGAGTCCAAAGAATATTTTGAGTCAGATGTTGTGTGTTCATAGTTGGAGGAATAAAATATAAAATACATTCCATGACTTCACGGATCTTATAGTCTATGTAAGATGTTTGACCATCTCTCTACAATAACTGCTCATCCAATCCTTTTTTGGTTTAAAAGGGCCATTTCTACCCCCAAGACTTCTTGGGTTTGTTATGAAAACTGCCACTTCTCCCCGAACCCACTTTGCAAGTCAGTTGAAGGGAGCAATCTCCTGTCTTAAACTTCCATAGCACTTCTTGTGCATCACCCACATGAAACTAAGCAAAATTTTCTTTAAATAATATTTCATTAAAAATGCTAACTATGAATGGTCTTAAGAAAAAATCAGAATAAATGTTGTTTCCCACAAGATTCACAATAATGCCTTTCAGATAATTATGCTTTACTAATGAATGTTCAATAAATGAAGGACGTGTTTATAGTGGCAAGCGTTGGAATAGGAGAGGTGGTTAAGAGCTGGGAGTATAGGAAGAGGCGGAGGCATAACCTTCAGAAGAGCACCATCTCCCGGGGCCAGAAGACAAGGTGATCCATTGTTTGGTTTATCTTGTCTTGAGACTGGAGGGTCTCCAGCAGTTGGAGAAGGCTGGTGTGATAATGTCGGGGAATGTTCACCCAGGACCATGCCAGGTCATCTTTTCTTTCCTCTCCTACTTTTCTGTCATTGTTCACTCCATTCCAGTCATGTTGGCTTCTTTCCTATTCCTTAAATATGTTGAACACTCTCAGGTCTTTGCACTGTCTTCTCCTTGATGCTTTCACTGAGAAATCCACTTATTTGCTCTCCTAAGTCACTTAGTTTGCTGCACAAAAGTTATCAGAAAGACCATCCCTGATTATGTCATATGAGATACCTCCTACATTATCCTTAATTCCTTTTCTTGTTTTTTCCTTCTGAAAACTTGACATATTTAATTTCTATTTGTTTGTCTCCTCTAGTATGTAAAGTTTATGAAAGCAAAGGCTTTCCCTTGTTTTGTCAACCTACACAGCACTTATTTTATTACACAGAAAGTGTTCTTAATAATTGTTGAATGAGTGGCTGAGTAGATGGATGCCTGATGGTGACCTCTATAGAGTTTGGTACAAATATGAATAAAGGATGAAAAGAAATCCCAGGCAAAGCTATAAATATCTGTATAAGCACATTCAGGGCACTATAGAGAGTTCATTGTGTATAAATAAGGTGTGTGCTTGGAGAAGGATCACAGGGTATAAAAATGTATTGGCAATAGATGAATAATATGTTAATATTATTTGATTTCTACTGAAAATAATTTAATTTATTGAATTATCAGGTTTACACTTTGGAAAGAACAATCTGTGGCATTGTGAAAACCAAATACCCAAATTAAAATTGCTGAGATTCTGTGGTAATTGTCTCACTTCAATTGTTCACTACAGCATAAGTGTATGCAGTCACATTTTCTCTGTTTAATTTCCACAGGTGGCATTTCTACTACCATAAATTATCGTTTAAAGGAAGAATTATAAATGCTCTATCACTCACTAGAGTAGCGTCAGTTGCCTAGCCAACAGACAATATACTCCAAAGAAACAGCCCACCTTAAAAATGCACATTCAAGAAATGACCCAACATTTATAGAAGTTTTGAGATTTCCTAAATATTGAATTATGGCTAAATGTGATAAAATTGCTTTAAAAAATGTTCTTCAGATAAGTTGATTTTCTTGGAAGTTTTTATTTAAAAATACAAGTAAATTGATATATTTGTAGTATATTTGTTATAGTATTTTCATTAACTTTCATTACAAAGCTATCCGACAGGGCAAAATTTGCTATATTTTCAGATGGAATTAACTTGGATTTTTAAGTATAGATAGAATTAGAGATTGACTTTAAAATGTATTTATTAATCTTATAATTATTCAGGTTTATTCAGAAATATATATTAAATTTATTAAAATCTAACAAATATTTAACATCTTAATAATTTAATAGCAAAATAATTTCTGTGAAATTCATATATCACTTGGAAAATAGTTCATATAATTTTAATAAATGTCATTTCCTCATTATTACATAAATCGGTATTATATTTAAAAGAACATAGAAGAAATAATCAACTTAAGGAAGAGAATCATCAGTGGGAAGCAATTTTAGATAAAACACGTTTATCCACCTTTTTAAAGAACTACAAAAATTACTCATACATTTCTATGATTTTATATTATAAAAAGTAGGAAGTTATAGAAGAAAAAACAAATCCCTTTCAACATTACAGCTCTTCAAATGTTGAAAAAAAATCATCATTCTTTTTCATATTTATCTCCACAACCCCTACAACTTAATTCATGTGAAATTATTTTCAATCATTGCCATCCTAAACACTATATTGATAAGTCTTAACACATC
>VBSM01003039.1:18260676-18303224 GCA_008086735.1 Cheirogaleus medius
TATATATATATATATATATATATCATGGAATACTACTCAGCCATAAAAAGGAATGAAATAATGCCTGTTGTAGCAACTTGGATGGAACTGGAGAACATTATCCTAAGTGAAGTATCCAGCAGTGGAAAAACAAATACCACATGTCCTCACTAATAAGTGTGTGCTAAATGATTAGTATACATGGCCATGTAGTAGTATAAAGATTATTGGAAACTAAGAAGGTGGGAGGGAGAGGGAGGGAGAGGGAGGGAAGGGGAAGGGATGAAAACATACCTATCAGGTACAATGTATACTACTCTGGTGATGGACACACTGAAACCCTGACTTTAGCATTATACAATGCATTCATGTAACAAAAACACTGTGCCCCTTAACATTTTGAAATTTTAAAAAATGTAAATAAAATAAAATGCATTTTTATTTTGAGAAAAAAATGCAGTAACCTTGGATATGTTGTTTAGCATACTATATAACCAAATGTATTTGATTGGTTTCCTTTTACTTTTTTTTTTAGTTTGGATATTGGAAAATTAAAAATTATATATGTGGTTTGCATTGTATTTAAAACTGGATGTCACTGTTTTAGTAGTGTTGAAATGAATTCTGAAATTTGTAGCTTTAATGAAAAATCTATTTTTATTTGTTCTTTTAACACTTAGGAAGAATCTTTTTCCCCCTTTGGTGGTCATTTTATTTTTGATTTTTTTAAAGAAAATATCAGGAAAAAATATGAGAACTAACTATATAATAATAAATTTATTTTTGGAACATAATTCTCTTATTTATGAATAAATATACCCATAATTTGAATTTATTTCAGATAGTAATTTACTGAAAGTATATCAAAATATTAATAATAAAGAATGAGGAAATATGTATTAGCTATTTTAACTCTTCATAATTTGCATTTTCCAACATTTGTTCCTCTGGGAAAAAAAACATTTATATTATGCAGTTTAAATTATCTTGCTAAAGTAAACTAAACATTTATTCATGCTTTATTTATAATGTAGTTGACACATGAGTACTGCAAAATCAATTATGAATTCTATTAATGATAGTATTTCTTAGTTAATAAAATTTTGATAGTCTTTTTAACATTCCCAGCGAAGAATGAAAACAATCATTATTTAATAATTAGTATATATTAACTATTTCATTTTCTACAAAATAAGCTCCTACATAAATCTTGTGATAAAATCACTAGCTGCTATCTAGCAATTGTGGCAGGCTTTGTGACCACAGTGCTAGGTACACGTGCATTTACACACAGAGGATCAATATTAAATCCAGACATGCTTGAAGCTCTAGCACAGCAGGCGGGGGGAGGGTTGGCAGGGGCAATATATGTAACCCTAACAATATCTGTACCCCCATAATATAATGAAATTAAAAAAAATTTATTGAAAATTGTCTGATGGCCTCAAAAAAAAAAAATCCATCTTGTCGCACCTGAAGGAAAATTCTGGTTTCCTCAGGCATTGGAAGAATTCAGAAGTCAATCATTATTTTCCAAATCCCTCTACTGTACTGTAAATCTCATTTGGCCAAAAACCCAGGAGTAATAGCCCTATCATAACTCAAGTAGTTAATGTTTAGTGAGCATAGTGTTTACTGAATTACTTATTCTTTTCTTTCATGTAATTATTAATTTGATCCTCCCAACATTTCTGTTAGGTAAGTACTATTATCCCCATATCATAAAAAAGAAACTAGGGCACTAGATGTTTTAATATTTTCTTTCTTAAAGTCAGAATTCACAGAGGTAGAATTTGAACACTGATAGTTTGTTCAAATGCCCTTGATCTTAACTGCTATGCTACACCAGTTCATAGTAACATACATATTACTTTGTGTGTCCCTATGTTTTCTCTAATGGCTCAAATCTCCATAAATATCTTATAACTATTAATAATTATAATTATTAATCAAAATTCTAATTAAAAGGTTATTAATGAATGCTAATTAATTTAGATGTGCTTTAAATCAAAATAGTTCAGTTATTTATTATTATTTTATAAATATTTGATTTAATAACAAATATATAGAAAATTTTTTGTTTATTGAATGCTATGTGGGATAAAGTAACACCAGTATTTGTTACTATACCAATAAAGCCCTTGGATAGAAATCTAGTTAATAGAAACGTAGGATAACATTTATCACACAATTATTCTTTGGTAATATGCCATCAGTTATTGTTATTTTTCAGTATATAAATATTATGTCATTTAAGTAATTTATTGTTGCAGTTTAAATTTATAGGCCTACAATGTATTAAATATTATGTCCCTTCCTCTCTTACCTTTTCCCCTTCCTTTACATGTTAACATAATTAGAAGTTGTTTTATAGCTCTGTCAGAATTGTTAAAATATTTAGAGCTTTAAAATATTAATTAGGAATCATTATATATTCATTTAAAGACTTTCTAAGTGACATGAATGGAAATGTAAAATGAAATATCTCCCATAAAGCTATTGAAAGAAAATAAAAGTGTCTATGAAATATCCACTACAGGAAATGAAACCTCACAATCTTCTGAACTTGAACTCATCAGATTTCTTCAAGATGAACGTTACTTTGTCTTTTTAAGTTAAAATTGTGTGGTTTTTAATTGCAGAGTATGTAAAATTTAAATTTCTAATTAATCAACTTCAAACATAATTTCTGAGTCATTGGAAATTTTACTTTCTCATAAAAATGTATGTGGATAAACCCTGCTATAAAGATTATTCATTTATATTTAAATGACTATTTGACTTTAATTCCCAATTCAAATAAATTTTTCATTAGAGAAATTTTAAATCTCTATAATTTTTTCTTTGTAATCATATGCAACCATAATAGTTACCATGCCCCAACATTAATTAATATTTTCCATTGCATATGAAGAATGGGTAATATTAACATGTGTTCCTTCCTGTATATATTAGCTTGTCATTTGTGATGTTTTTATTTCAAAACAAACACTAGAAGAGAAAACAACAAGCATATATTGAGCACCAATTTTGTTCCAGAAATTTTCAAATACCTCTTAGCATTCTATCCTCACCAAAAGCTCTCCTAGGTAGAAAGATGCTGCTATGTTCTGAATGTTTATGTCACCCCAAAATTTTATGTCAAAATCCTAACTCCAAAGGTGATAATATTAAAATGTAGGACCTTTGGGAGATGATTAGTTTGTGAGGAAATTAGTGTCCTTATAAAAGAGGCACAAGAGAGCTTATTTGTCCCTTCCACTGGATAAAGATGCAGCCAAAAGGCGCTATCTATGAGAAACAAGCCCTCAGCAGACACCAAATCTGTTGGCACCTTGCTCTTGGACTTCCCAGTCACCAGAATTGAGATAAATAAATGTTTGTTGCTTATAAACTACCCAGGTTATAGCATTTTGTTGTGAAATCTTGAATGGACTAAGACATACAATACTTATAAAGTGGCAAAAGGATAAATAACTTACCCAAGTTCAGACAGCTGCTAGTGAAGAAAAAAATGACTTTAATGTATAAATAGCCATCTTTGATTTTTCTATTTACCATACTACATTTCAGCAATCCAACTTTTCTTAACTAAGACCGTGAGATCTGGGGTCTGGCTATTGTTTTCTCAAAGGAAAGCTTAAGATCATTTTCTTTTTATCTGACCCCTTGAGAAGAAGAACTAGTATTTGTCAGAACCAAAACCATGCACAAAATTGAGCCATAAAAACAAAAGCATGGAAATTTTGGTATGATGAATTTATGTTTATATATCAGTTACCACAAATATTAACTTTGGATATTTCCTAATCCATCCTCATATCTCCCTTTTATCTCACATTCCTGAACTGTTTCCACTACACATACCTTGTTCTCTGGACAGTCCTGTCATGTCCTTGTTCTATTAGAAACCTGCATCTTCTATGAGGATACTGCTTCCCATGTGGACTTCTCAAGGGGTAGCTGTTTTATCTATTTTTTTCTACTTTTCCTCAGCCTTATTGAGGCATAGTTGACATACAATAAACTTCACATATTCAATGTGTGCAATTTGATAAAGTTTGACATATGTATACAATGGTGGATCTATCAACACTATCGAGATATCTAATATACCTATTTTCCCCATAAGTTTCCACAAGGCTCTACAATCGTAATCTCTCCTCCCTCTTCACACCCACACCCTTTTCTTCTCCCAGGTAACTGCTGATCTACTTTCTGTCAGTTGAATGATTTGTTATATTCTGGTTTTTTTAATTTTATTTTTCTCTGTAGATGTTGCATCACTAGACCTTGGAGTAGGTCATTGCAATTTCCATGCATTCTCTCTCCTTTCTCTTTCTTCTGAAACTTTAAATAGTTGTACCTTTCATTTGTTCAACTCTGTGTTCTCAAAAATCTCATGTCTATTTTATCTTAATATTTTCAAATGAAGGGAGATTTTTGAAATCCAAAGTGAGCCAAGAAAATTCATCCACCTTGTTCTTGGAGTTGCTCTCTGGGTGCTTGGTGTTGACAGTTTCCATTTCTCACACACAGATACATGAGTCATGAGCCTTTACTAGACTGACTTGTGTTCTCCTCTGCCTCTCATGACCTAGCGCTTAGACAATGAGAATAGATGGAACTACAAGAAAGACTACATTTCATTCTCCACTGCTGCTAAGCCTATTCCTTTCTCTTGTTCACCTCCTAATCTGTAGGGACAATGTTTCCCAAGATGCTCAGTCATCACCTATTTTCTCTCCACTCATTTGAGCTATATGTCACCCATCAGTCATCAGTGCACCTTTTTACTTTTATGGACTTTATGGTTTGGGAAAACCACTCTGAAATTGTAAAATGGTAACTGCCACTCAGTTTTCAGGTTGTGAATTTTTGTAACATGTTTGATATCCCCCATCTGTATTTTACCTACAGTAACCAAAAGACTGTGTCAAACACCACTTGTTAAATATTACTTAAAAGATGAAATCTTGAAAACAACATTGTATACCATTGTTTGGGGTGGATGTGGATAATCTAATAGTTTGCTCACTCTTTTAAGAGCCAGGAGGAATGTGTTAAATTGTGGTTTACATAAGCCACAGATATTTGATTCAAATGTACATTTTTAGCATTATTGTTTATAATACATGTGCATGCTTTCAACTCAAGTTTTACCACAGTCACAAGAATTAAGCATATTATATAAATATAAATTGTATATAATATATATTTATGCTAAGCACAATTTTAATTCAATATGCATTCTTACCAACCCTCTAATGATAATTAACCTTTAAACACTTTCTTAAGGACAGGGAATATTTTAATTACTTCAAGTAATACACACAATGATTTATTTATATATATTTAAACATTTTTAATTTTTATTTGTTTATAAGAAAAGATACAGAAAAGTACTCTTGAAGGTTCTAAATATTACTTGCATTTCTAAAAGAATAATTAACAGTCTTACATATCCTAAGAAAAAGAGTGAACTAACACAAGATTTTATATCTCTTTGAGCATGAAACTAATTCAAATTAATAAAGGAATAATTGTTGCTCTCTGTTGCTACATGTATTACCTAATTAGAGAATGAATAAACTGTCACAGTAAAGAGAGTGACATTTATTTAACAAGAAACTATTAGCCGCATGTCTGTTCTTCTAGGACTCAGAAAAGGCTATGGAGTTAAATATGTTTGATAATCTATCAACTGCATCAATTCCCTTTAATTCACATATCATGTGAAAAAATCCCATATCATGTTATAAATATTCTTAGCAAATATAAATATAACCATCGCTTGAAAAATATATAATTACCAAAAATAATATTAAAGAAAAAATTTCACAAAATATTTATGTTTTGCTCACGACACATTGCTATGGTTATCGTTAGCCAATCATTGGCAAAAAGAAGCTTTGCTTATAGATTTTAATATTAAAAATCTGAGCATTATACATTTCTAATCCAATTTATTTATTATATATTAATTTTCTGCCATTTACTTTCATTAAGATAAGTGATTATTAATACAATTTTCATTAGAATATATGGTTATTTATTTTTACTACAAAACTTGAAAATACATTTTAACTCATTTTTAAGAATTGATGATGAATTTAAATGTCATGATTTTACTTCTTTGTCCAATATTTATTTTATTACCCAATTAAACCCAACCAAAAGATCAGAAGAGTCTTATGCAGGGTTGTATATAAAGTGTTTCTTAGTAATCTTAAAATTTTCTTCCAATCCTTAAAAAAAATAACAATAATTACCTGGCCTTTTCCTCTATGTTAATAGCACAGAACCATCAAGAGACTTCTATTTCTTCAAAGTTTTTACTTATGTTTCCCACATCTATGTGTCCTTTCTGGTATAATTTGGTACTTATTATATTTCCAGATTATTTCCACTGGCCAACTAATACATTCTCTCTCTCTCCTTTATGTTTTAATTTTAATTTTGCTTTTTTCTCACAATTCTCCATTTCCTAGGATAAATTTTCACTGCTATAATTAAGTGCCTTTTGCGTTAACACAAGTTTACTTCTTTTTCTTTCTTTTTATCAAATTAAAGGAAAATGATTTATTTTTAATAAATTTTGCTTTATTTTTAATAAATTTTGCTTTATGTGAAATCTTTATTTTTACAATTTTTTATTCCAATTTTGAAAACATGTCATTGAATCCTTCAGCATTATACCCTATACTAAGGATAAATCTCACAAACTTAATGCTGAGGGAAAGAAGCCAATACAAAATGGTTCATACTGTACAGTTCCATTTATAGAAATAATATAAACCTGTGAAGGTCATCTCTGCTGGTAGAAGTCAGGGTGGCGTTTCATCATCCAAGAGTGGAAGGTGAGTATCAGGAAGGGAGTGAGGAAAGGTACATTTCTAGGGTCCCAATGATATTTTGTTTCTTGATCCAGGTGATCCTACACACATCAATTCATTTTGTGAAAATTAAGCAAGTTCTGCACTATTTTAGGTGTACATTTTGCTATATGATTCCTTAATTACAATGAAATTTTTAAAAAGATAAGCCAACATAGCCCAGTATGGATCTATATGATTTGGAGACCACTGAACTGGTTCAGTTCTCCTTGTGACACATGAGGAAACTGAAGACCCCAGAGGGAAACTACATTATGCAGCAAATCAGTTCTCCAACTGGGAACTGAGTCCGGCTTCCTGCACTTAGTCCCAGGACCCTGCCATGCTGCTGGTTTCTTCATCCTGAGGTCATCCCTTTTATTGAGGTGTCTCTACCCTGAAGGGCCTTAGGTGCTTACCTTAGGTGCTTGCTCAGGTGGCCGCATTCAGTAGACTTGTGATATGCACTCACTGAATGAGGCTTAGATGGATGTTATCATCACCCCATTCTCACCCCAGGAACCAGGCGCTTCTTGATGGAAGTGGTCCCCTTTATACTTGTGCATACCTAAGCCATTCTAGGATAATGTTTCTTTAAGAAAAATGTCTTCTCCTTTTCTCCAAGACAAACTCTTCTTCTTGGACACTTGAAGCTCTCCAATCATTCTTGTTTTATTTTCTTCTCTCATCTTTCTTTTTAAAATTTTTTTTTGCTTTTTTTTTCTTTTTCTTTTCATAGATCTTCAAAATCTGATAATCTGAACCTAATGAACAAGATAATTTGAGAGTTTCAGGTACTACAGCCAAAACCATCAATACATATTTTGGAGCCATAAATTGTCAACAGAATTCAAAAAATCAGTGAGAATATGTAGCTCTACCCCACATCTGCAAACGTTAGATAGATGAGTAATTTCTGAATATAATGACCAGGATGTGGCTATAGCCTCTATTAGTGGTTTTGCACATTCCATTTTCCAAAGTCATTCATTGCCCTTTGTGTAAAGGTTATTACTGCAAGTTAAGGATGACTTCAGTGTTTTATCTGTTAACCCACTCATTCATAAGTCTTCCTCTGAATGTTAGTGCATGATGAAGCCTCCCCATGGCCACACAAATTAAGGTGATATTCCCTGCTGTATTAATTTTTTCTATTTCCATTGTTCTAGTAATTTTAGTAAGGTTTACTTCAGAGTTAAGGTATTATTATAATGAAACTATTCATTGGCATCACAACTCAGAGACAGGAAATACAAACACTAATCTATTTTTGCCAATAATCCCATAAAAATCTAGCAAAATCACATTTCCTTGAACTGAGAATTTTGGGTGAGGATGACTCAATACTTTTGTGGGCATGATTCTGATGAATCTCACAATCCACTAGGATGGGGACGATGAGTACACAGATAAGTACAATATAAAGGATACTGTGGAAGTTACTGCAATGGAGGCATAAACAAAGTAAGACAGGGAAATAGATTTTTTTTTCTTTGCAGATCAACTATACTTTCCTGAGTCAGAAAACAAGAAAGATGGATACAGAGCTTGGAAGGTGTGCCACATAACACAATAAACACGCTGCTTAGTATAGAGGTTAACAGCAATAAGCTGCAATAGTACTTATAGGAAAAAAGAGACTATGAGTGAAGCAAAGGATAGTTAATGAAAAGAGAGCAATTTAGGAAGAACTATGAAATATGAATGCTATTTAAACTAGATCAACAAAAGCAAATGTAATTGTTTATAAAGAGCTTCTATTGAGGATGGAGCAAGATGGCAGATGAGAAAACCACCAGCCAGAGTGTCTCTGCAGAAAAGACAGATTTTGGAAGAAAGTAGAAGAAATAAGAAACCAGACAAGCATACATCGGACAAGGTCAGAAGGAAGGGTACCTGAGACTATGGGAGACTCCACAGGAGGAGGTTGCAGAGGAGAACTGGAAAAAGAGAGCTCCCAAGAAGCTTGGAGACCAGCGGCAAGGGTAGGTGGAGTGGTTAACTTTTCCCTCCCTTGCATCTCAGACTGCCGGTGGTCTCCCCAGCAGTTGGAGAGACCTGCGGACACCTGCTCAGAGACAACTGCTGCCACTAAGCGGTAAGCCTGTTGCAGATGCAGCACCAGGCTCCTAACTCACTCAGGGCACCTCCCTGTGCACAGACCGGAGCCGCTCAGCAGGCGCCATATTGCTACATTCTCCCCTCCCCCTTCCCTATCCGCGGCTGCCGAGAGAGAAAATATAGCCATCAGCCAGAGGCATCTCCAGGGAACAGGACCTTTCCTTTTGGGACCCTACAGCTGACTGAGGGGTACTCAGACAGTGAGCTCCCTACCTGCCAGCCCTCCCAGGTGCTGCTGGCCTGGTGACTCCAGGAGAACAGGGCAAATCCTAAGGCTGAGAGACATCGACCCAGCTTGGGCAACCTGTGAGTGAATTAGGATGGGCACTCCTGTCCCTGGTGAGGTCAGGGATTGAATTCTAGGGCCCAGTGGTCAGACCTGCAGACCAGATCCTGTGCACCCAGGTCTCACATGGCCCTAGGAACAAAAGAGATATTTGTGAACAAGCCTACTAAGGTGTGTGTGCCTTCAGGGGCAGATAAGCATGCTTGAGGTCAACCCTCCTCCCATGGGAGGGCCATGTGCCCAGCCCAGGCTGTGATCCTTCACAGGGAACCTCCTGGCCTGCCTCATAGCCAGGGGAGACCCACTGGTATGAGTTCCAGCCTGCTGGCAGAGACCAAGGAGAAGCTGCAGAGTTGAGGAGGGTGGAAAGGAGCAAAACCTGCTCCAGACAGCAGGTCAGACAGGCCAACCCCACACACAGAGTTTCCGGCTGAGTGGGGCCATTTCAGCCCCTCCCTGACAGTGTTGCCCAGAAGCAGAGAACAGACCTTTGACCCCTGCTAACAGCATTTGTGGTGCTTGAGGGCAGGCTTACCCAACCCAGCTTTGCCCAGACTCACTCTCAGACCAGCCCTCACTGAGGTGGAGAATAAGGACACACCTGGAAGTCCCAGGGACCCACCCACCACTTGAGGCACTAAAGTGCCACTCCAGAGGAACAAGAGATGGTGACAGGACCCAATAACAACACTGTAGCCTGCTCCTCCCAGCAAGCACCACCTACTGACAGGGAGGTCATTCTGCACATGATTTTACTGCATCTACTGACTCATCATACAGGGTGTGATCGAATCTCACGTACTGGCTCAGAGACTAAACAGGGCATGTCATTATCCAAATGAAAATCTAAAGGTAAGAAGCAACAGCTGATCCAGATGGGAAGAAATCAGCAAAAGAACTCTGGAATTATGAAGACTTAAATGGAAACTAAACTCCCAAAGAGGAACACCAGCCCTTTAGAAATGGACATCAACCAAAATCAGAACACTAAAATGATAGAAGAAGAATTTCTAACATGGATTGAAAGAAAATTCAATGAATTGCAAGAAAAAATGGATAACCAATAGAAAGAAAACACACACACACACACACACACACACACACACACACAAACACACAAATACAGGACCTGGAAGAAAAATTCACTAAAGAAATTGAAATAATAAAGAAAAATCAAACCAAACTCCTGGAAATGAAGAATCTATTCAGGGAATTACAAAAGAAAGTGTAAAGCCTCAGGAACAGGGTAGATCAAACAAAAGAAAGAATCTCAGATATGGAAGATAACACCTTCCAATTAAATAAGTCAGTCACAGAGATAGAGCAGAGAAATAAGAGAAAAGGGCAAAGCCTACAAGAAATGTGGGAATATGTGAAGAAACCTAATGTGAGGGTTATAATGATTCCGGAAGGGTAACAGGAAAACACACAAGGGTTGGATAAGGTATTTGAAGATATAATAGAGGAAACTTTCCCAGGCCTTGGTAAAAATCTAGATATCCAAGTACAAGAAGCTCAAAGGACCCCTGCAAGATTCAATGAAAACAGGAAGATATCAGGACATGCAGTCATCAGACTGACCAAAATATCAACTAAAGAGGCCCTTCTATGATCTGTAAGGTGAAAGAAGCAAGTAAAATACAAAGGAAAGCCAATCCAAATAATGTCACACTTCTCTACAAAAAACCTTACAAGCAAGGAGAGACTGGGGCCCCATTCTTACTCTTCTGAAACAGAATAATGCCCAGCCTAGAATCTTGTACCCTGCAAAACTAAGTTTTGTATATGAAGGAGAAATAAAGACATTCTCAGATAAGCAAAGAGTGAGGGAATTCTCCAACACAAGACTAGCTTCCAAGAAGTACTCAAAACAGTGTTACCCCGGGATCAGCACAATAAACAGTCACGAATGTAAATCCACTCAAAAGCTAAAGATCAAAGGCCAGATACCACAATGGCTCAAGAGAGAAAACAAAGCAACAAAGTTCAACCCATCAGAATGAATGGAAATCTGTCTCACCCATCAGTTATCTCAATAAATGTGAATGGCTTAAACTCCCCACTCAAGAAACATAGGCTGGCTGAATGGATAAAATAATACAAGCCAAGTATCAGCTGCCTTCAGGAAACACATCTAACCTGCAAGGATGCATTTGGATTAAATATAAAGGGGTGGAGAACAATATTTCAAGCAAATGGAAGCCAAAAGAAGGCTGGTGTGACAGTTTTGATTTCAGATAACTTAGTTTTTAAATAAATAAAAGTAATGAAAGACAAAGAAGTCATTATATAATGGTGAAGGGTACAGTTCAACAAGAAAACATAACAATTCTAAATATGTAGGCACCCAACTTAGGTGTACTCAGATTCATAAAGCAAGCTCTACTTGATCTAAACAAATGGATAAACAACAACACCATAATAGCCAGAGACTTTAATACCCCACTGACAGCACACGACAGTCCTCCAAAAAGAAAATTAACAAAGAAATAATGGACTTAAACAAAACTCTAGAACAAATGGACTGACATTTACAGGACATTCTATCTCAAAACCACTGAATATACGTTCTTCTCATCCTCTCGTGGAACATGCTCTAAGATTGACCATATCGTAGGACACAAAGCATGTCTCAAAAAATTTTAAAAAAATAGAAATTATACCATGTATCTTTTCAGATCACAGTGGAATAAAAGTAGAAATCAACCCTAAAAGGAAGTATCATTTCTACACAAAGTCAGGGAAACTAAACAACGGTTCTTCTGAATGATCACTTTATAGACAAGGAAATCAAAAAAGAAATCAAAAGATTCTTTGAACTAAATGACAAAGGAGACACAAGTTATCAAAACCTGTGACAAATAGACAACCTATTGAATCTACTCAAAGAGCTGGAAAAACAAGAAGAGATCCACCCTAAACCCAGAAGAAGAAGTGAAATCATTTAGATCAAATCAGAACTAAATGAAAGTGACAACAGGGAAACTATATGGAAGATTAATAAAACAAAAACTTGGTTCTTTGAAAACATAAACAAAATTGACATGCTATTGGCTAGACTAACAAAAAGCAGAAAAGAAAAATCTCTAATAAGCTCCATCAAGAACAATAAAAGAGAAATTACAACTGATGCCACTACAAAAACCTCTACGCACACAAACTGGAAAATGTGGAGGAAATGGTCAATTTCTTAGAAACACACAGCCTCCTTAGGCTCAACCAGGAAGAAATAGAATTCCTGAACAGACCAATATCAAGTACTGAAATTGAAACAGCAATAAAAAACTTCCTAAAAAGAAAAGTCCCAGACCAAAGGTTTCACACCTGAATTTTACCACACCTACAAAGGAGAACTGGTGCCTATCCTGCAGAAATTATTCCACACATCGAGAAGGATGGAATCCTCCCCAACACATTTTATGAAGCGAACATAACCCTGATACCTAAACCAGGAAAGGATGCAACAAAAAAAAGAAAGCTACAGACAAATATCCCTTATGAACATAGATGCAAAAATTCTCAACAAAAACCTAGCCAACCGAATCCAGGTGCTTGTCAAAAAAATAATCCATCACAACCAAGTGGGCTTCATCCCAGGGATGCAGGGATGGTTCAACATACGCAAATCACCATATAAACAGAAGCAAAAACAAAGACCACATGATCCTCTCAATAGAAGCAGACAAAGCATTTGACAACATTCAACACCCTTTTATGATAAGAACGCTCAACAAAATAGGCATAGACGGGGCTTACCTAAAAATGATACAAGGCATATATGACAAACACACAGCCAATATCATACTGAATGGGGAAAAATCGCACTTTGTTTGATAATACACTATTTTACTTTAATTATATCTTGCTTACTTTCCCTCTACTGAATCCATCTAATAGTTTCCAAACAACATTATAATAAACTTCAAGATATTTAACGAGGCCCAGAAGGCCCCATATGTTCCTTTCTGAATCCAGTTTCCTGGTCTCATTGCATAAATCCCCCGACCCCAGCCCAATCACTTTCTCTGCTCCTTTCTCTCTTGGGATTGCATTGTTTTTTGAATGTTCCTCATTTTTGCCTGTATCAGAACCTTTGTCTGAGAGTCCTCCATCTCTCAGCAGGATCTTCTGTCCTGTCCCAACATCTTAAACTCTTACCTGATGATAATTTATCTTTCAGGTCTCAGGTGAAACATGCCAGAAGGCATGTTTGTCCCGGTCCTGGATATATGCTCACCACTGTTACATGTTTCTGCGGTAACTAATCCTCCTTCATCTGACCTCGTGGGTGTATTTCCAGAACTTAGGAAAGTTGCTGCACATTCTTCTAATTCTAAGAAAAACACTTATTTTACATTTAAGATATATGGAATTAGACTACTACTTACAACTAGTATGTACATTCATAGAGGTAGTTGAATTTATTGTTGCAGTGGCAATTGTTTTCCTAAAATGCTGGTATTAAATAGTCAAATCTATTTTAAGAGATATTGGAGTTAATAAAAACCTGCAAAAATTTTTCACAAATAGTGCTAAGCAGTCTTCGTATATCACACAAGTTTGTTATTAGCATTATAGCCACTTAGTAAACGAGGATGCTGAAGCCAAGATGGAAGGTGTTAAATACATCATTTAGTGGAAGAATGAACAAATAAATCCATCAAGTCCTTTCTGCGACTGAATCACCGCTCTGTGACTACTAGTTCGTGCTTGAATATGTCAAATAATTCTTGTCGCAGTGCCTTCCATCTCTTCAAATGTCAGTGTCCCTGGTCTTGATGGGGTTTTTATTTGCTTACCAGACCCTCTTATAAGACTGCTCAGCTCTTAGAAGCCTTTTCTTCCAGGTCAGCCTGTGGAAGCCCTCTGCTGCCCTCTGCTGGCCACAACTAGTGGTTGCTATTAGTTCAGATTCCAGGAATATCTCAAGACACACGAGAAAAAAACAAAACAAAGGAGATACCACCCACCCAATCAAAACATTAAAAATATGATGTCTGGCTGGCAGAGAGGACACTGTATATTTCATATGAGATACAGTTCGTTGTTGCTTCTCTTCCTTTTGCACAAACGTTATCTGTATCCTGCACCTCTTTAAAGTAGGATTGGCCTACACAAGAAATAATCCACGACATTTAAAGACTGGATGAGTAATAGCCTATCCTTCACTTTGGCTTATGTTATCCCTAAGAAACAAAGCTTGTGAACAACATAGTAAAAGTAAAGGCATTCCAGGAAAATATTACTCTAAGTTTTAATCTTTACTGCAATCTTTTGATCTGGTATATTCTGGTAGAAATTGTGCACCATTCAGTAAACCTGCTTAATATAGCAATAAATACATGTAGCCTATGTTACCAGGAGATGGTGGGGCTTCTGTCTGTTGACTGAATGTACCCTGCTTTGCCATCCACGTGTTCTGCATTGTTAACCAAATCGACATGCTCCTGAAACATGCCCTATAAACTACGAAGGTCATTCTCTCCCCAAATGAGTAGAAACAATAATACTAAAATTATTCTGATCACTCATTTTGCTATATGCAACTCTTCTCTTCAAATACACTGTTGGATGGAGGCACACATATTTTAATGATTCTTTTTGATTTGCCTGGGATTTTAACATTTTTCTGTAGCAAACAGCATTACATTTATTTGTGGTCAGAAGAGAACATAAATCCTACAACAAAAAAAGTTTATTCTAAAATAAACAAACTTAAACATTATTTAATAATTGAAACCCATATGAAGTTGGAAGGGTGGCTACTGGTTTCACCACATATATAATACCAACGAGAGAAAGCCTTGGTTTTTTCAGTGTTAAAATGAGGATGATATAATATCCATAACCTCATGAGGATAAGGTGAGGATATGTCTACTTCCCTTATTTTTAAAAAAATTTTAGTTTTAAATCGCATACAGAAAAATGTTCACTTTTTGATTAATACTTCTATGAGTTATTAAAAATGCATAAGGTTGTATAACCACCACCAGAATCAAGATACAAAACAATTTTATTATCTCATGAGATTTCTTATTGTTAACCCATTGTATCCAACCCCTGAATCCAACCTTAATCTCTGGCAACAATTGATCCGTTTCTGTCCCCCATAATTTCTCTTTTCTAGAATGTCAATGAATAGAATTATAAAGTATGGGCCTGGTGTTTTCATTTGAGATTTATACTTGTGGGTGTGCTTATCAGACATTTCAAACAACACTTCAGTGTATGAGTATACCAAACGTTGCTTATTCATTCGCAAGGTTGTCTCCAGTTGTTGATAATTAGGAATAAAGTTTCTATTAACAACTAATGCAGGTTTTGTGTGAATGTAAGTTTCTATTTGTTTTGGCTAAATATCTAGGAGTGGTATGAGGTGTTCACATTATAAGGGTGTATTTAACTCTTTAATAACTGCCAAAGGTTTTATCAAAGTTGGTGTACCATTTTGTTTTCACAGGAAATATAGGTTTCAATTGCTCTGTATCCTTACCAGTACTTATTATCATCGTATTAAAAATATATGATTCCAGCCATTCCAACAGGTGTATAGTGGCATCTCATTGTGGTTTTGATTTATGTTTTCCTAGTTACTAATGATGTTGATCATATTTTAATGTACTTATTTACCATCTATACATTTTCTTAAGTATAGTGTCAATTTAAATGTTTTTCCAATATTTATGGTTTGCTTAGTTTCTAATTGTTTAGTTTTGGGTATTCTTTATCTACTTGGATACAAATACTCGTCTTTCCATACTCTTAGAATTGTCTTTCACAGAGTAAAAGTTTTAAATTTTGATAAAGTCCATTATATTAATGTATTCTTTTGGGATTGTGTTTTTGGTATCTTATTTAAGATAACTTTGCATTAAAAATCAAAAGATTTTTCACCAATTTTTCCTAAAAAACGTATAGTTTTACATTCTACATGGTGCTCCATGACCAATTTTCAAGAAATTATTACATAAATTTTGAAGTAAGCATCAAGTTCATATTCTTTTGAATAAGGATGTACAAACATTCCAGACCATTTGTTAAATGGAGTGGGTTTTTTCTTTACTGAATTTCTTTTTCACCATTGTCAAATTAGCTGACCATATTTTTTCTGTGTCTATTTCCAGGCTTTCAATTGTGTTGCATTTATCTATGACTTGGTGATTGTAACGTTAATGTAGGACTACAAATCAGGTAATGTAAGTCCAGAAAATGTTCTCTTCCTTTACAAAATCATTTTGGGTATTGCATTTCTTTTGCCTTTCCATACAAATTTTAGAAACAACTTGTCAATATCTACAAAATATCATGCTAAGTTTTGATTAGGGTTGTGTATAGATTTGTGCATTGATTGTGTAGAAAATGGTATGTTATTTTTATCTCTTTTGCTTTTATTTTAGCATATTACAGGGGTACAAATGTTTAGGTTACATAGATTGCCTTTGCCCCACCCAAGTCAGAGCTTCAAGCATGTCCATCTCCCAGACATTGTGCACTGCACCAATTAGGTGAGAATATACCCATCCCCTCCTCCCCCTCCCACCTGCCCTACACTCAATGAATGTTACTACTACATATGCACATAAGTGTTGATCAGTTAATATCAATTTGATGGTGAATACATGTGGTGCTTGTGTTTCCATTCTTGTGGTACCTCACTTAGAAGAATGGGTTCCAGCTCTATCCAGGATAATACAATAGGTGCTAGATCACCATTATTTCTTATAGCTGAATAGTACTCCATGGTATACATATATCACATTTTACTAATCCACTCATGTATTGATGGGCACTTGGGTTGTTTCCACATCTTTGCAATTGTGAATTGTGCTGCTATAAACATTCAAGTGCACATATCTTTTTTCTAGAATGTCTTTTTTTCCTTTGAGTAGATACCAGTAATGGAATTTGGATCCAATGGATCAAATGGTCGTTCTACTTGTGGCTCTTTGAGGTATCTCCATATTACTTTCCACAGAGGTTGTTCTAGTTTGCAGTCACACCAGCAGTGTATGAGTGCTCCTATCTCTCTGCATCCACGGCATTTATTGTTTTGGGACTTTTTGATAAAGGCCATTCCATGAGAATTAAGTGATATCTCACTGTGGTTTTGATTTGAATTTCCCTGATGATTAGAGATGTTGAGCATTTTTTCATATGTTTCTTGGCCTTCAGTCCATCTTCTTTTGAAAAGTTTCTGTTCATGTCCTTTGACCACTTTTTGATAGGGTTGTTTGATTTTTTTCTTGTTGATTCGGATGAGTTCGATATAGATTCTAGTTATCAGTCCCTTATCAGATGTGTAGCATGTGCATATTTTCTCCCATTCTGTAGGGTACCTGTTTACTCTTGTGATACTTTCCATGGCTGTGCAGAAACTTTTTAATTTGATCAGCTCCCATTTATTTATTTGTGTTGATGCTGTGATTGCCTTTGGGGTCTCCTTCATAAATCCTTTGCCTAGGCCAATGTCTGTAATATTTTTTCCAACATTTTCTTCTAGAAGTCTAATAGTTTCATGCCTTAGTTTTAAGTCTGTTATCCACCAGGAGTTGATTTTTATGACAGGTGAAAAGTGTGGATTCTGTTTTCTACATTTCGCTATCCAATTTTCCCAACACCATTTATTAAATAAGGATTCTTTTCCCCAATGTATGTTTTTGTCTGTTTTCTCAAAGATAAGATGGCTATATGAGGATAATTTTATATCCAGGTTCTCAGTTCTGTTCCATTGGTCTATGTCTCTGTTCTTGTGCCATTACCACACTGTTTTAGTTACTATAGCCTTGTATTGAGAAAACCCCAAAGAGTCTGCCATGAGAATACTGGAATTGATAAACACATTCAGAAAAGTCTCAGGTTACGAAATCAATGTACAGAAATGAGTAGCATTCCTATACACCAACAACCGTCAAAATGAAAACCAAAACAAAGACTCAATACTCTTCACAATAGCAACAAAGAAAATAAAATATCTAGGAATATATTTAACTAAGGATGTAAAAGACCTGTACAAGAAGAACTACAAAACACTAAGGAAGGAAATAGCAGAGGATGTAAACTGGTGGAAAACAATACCATGCTCATGGGTCAGCAGAATCAATACTGTTAAAATGTCTATACTACTCAAAGTGATTTACATGTTCAATGCAATCCCTATTAAAATACTGTCATTTTTTGCAGACTTAAAAAAACTAATTCTACATTTCATATGGAACCAGAGAAGACCCCGTATAGCAAAAGCAGTCTTAAGCAAAAAGAACAAATTGGGAGTCTTCAATTTACCAGACTTTAGGCTATATTACAAGGCTATAGTAACTAACATTTATCTCTTTTTATTTTTCTAATTGACAACTCTAGCAACTGCTAGATGCATAACTAACCTTTACAATTCTAATTAAAGTTAGTATGCTATGCTGTTTTGCTACCTGTGCACATGCCATTTAGGCTATTGTGTGATTTGAGGGAGCAGCAATTTTTTTTTTTCTAAAACACCATATAACATTTTAGGTTTTGTGGACCACATATGGTCTCTGTTGCATATTCTTTGTTTATTCACTTGCTTGTTTGTATATTCACTTGCTTGCTTGTTTTACAGCCCTTTAAAAATGTAAAAAGCATTCTTAGCTCATGGACTGTACAAAATCTGTCCATGGGCTAGGTCGTTGTATGGGATGTAGTATTTTAAACCTGGTTCCTAGAGTGGTTACTTTTCAAAGCTTCTACAATGTTTCTTTGAATGAGTTCTGTGAATGGCAAGCTCAATTGTAAGTTTGAGATTCTTGTGGGTTCACACCCAGAATTACAGGATCAAAGAGTAAAGCTCTCCTCTCACTGGGATCTCCTTCACACTCTGTATTTCATAGGCAACTTTTACTGATTTCCTTAGCCAAAAAGACTAATTACTTTCAGAGTCTTATCTCCTTTCCCCCACACACTGTGTTGCACATTTCCACAGAAAAGTAGATACACTCAGCAAAGTAGCAAGAGGAAAGGGAAGAAAATAGCAGGAAACTTATTGGACCACATGGACTCTTCTTCCAGTTTCCTCAAGCCAGAGTCCCAGGTGTCCTGTATCAGGTTTGAGGTGTTTGTGGCACTGCGGCAGCAGTGGAGTTCAATAAATGATTCCATTCTTAAAGAGGAAAAGAGAGGAAAAAGTTGTATTACCCCTAAACTCCTTGCAGTTTTTGTTGTTCATAAATACTTCACAGTTCCTCAAGTTTGGTCACACTTGAGAGATAAATGAAGGGAAAAAATAGGAACTTCACCAGAATTCTGGTCTTTCTCCAGTTTAGACTTCCTGTCTCAATCTGCCTGCTATTATTTGCTTTTCAGAGTCCAGGATTTTAGTTGCAATCAGTGGAACTAATAGGCTGGGATGGGCTTGCTCATCTTTGCTGACAACAGATGTTTTCATATACGTTTTTGAGATATTTTTACATTTTTCTCATGTGCCTGAATCAGAGAATTTTAGGCTTGCATTTAGAAGGTCCTTCCATTTTGAAAAATGTAGACAGACATGAGAGAACCGAATTGATTACTTTCGGGACTATGGATTTTACCAGGTTCTATACACGACTCATGACTCCAAATGGGACTTTATACAAGGGCTTTTATTAAAAGTTTACTTTATAAAAATATAGACAAAAGAAAATTGCCAAAAAATCTGGCAATATTTTTAGCCATAAATTGCAACTATGAAAAAAATGGAAGATAATTTAAAGCTGAACTTGTGTCTACATCTACTAGGAAAAAAATGTATTCTAATCACATGCATTTGCACACACACATACACACACACACATACATGCACATCTTCCCCATTTGATTCCAAAAAACACAACAAGACTAGAAGTTGATCATGGACAAATATGACAGCAAAAAATATGGTTTGTGGTTTCAATAGCATTTGCATTGTCGTCCTTTAAAGAAATGGGCCCATGGTGCACACATTCATCAATAGAAGGAATTTTTCTGGTATCAAACTGAATTGAGTATGAATAAATATAACTGTCAGATATCAGGAAGTCTACAGAATGTTAACTCATAAAACTGTCAACATGAGCAACACCTTATGTAAACATATATCTCAACATTTTAAAGTGTACAATGTCTATCATATTTACCCAATAACAAAGGATTTCTACAATATTTGCAGTTAAAATTTTCAGTTTTTTGTTTATATGTATAAATCATAGTTTTAAATTTCTATTCATCATGTGGTATAAGGTAATTACATGGTTAATTAATATAGTCAGGGAGGAATAGTTCAACAATCAAGATAAATATTAAGATTTTATTAGCCAAAAAGACAAATTTCTTTTGGAGTCATATCTTGCAATAATACAAGGCCCTTTAACACATAAAGGCATATAGACACTCATGCTAAATATGAAATGAGAATCTTAATTATAGAGGGAAAAATAATACAGGGGCATTCATTAATATAATCACAAAACAAAACCTTTACTAGATGGGATAAATAATATGAAGAGGGATAGAAGTTTATAAAGTGTCAAGAATTTTTTTCTTCTTTTTTTAGTTTATATATGCCTTCATGAGAATTCACAAATCTCTTACTGTCCTAAAATGGATTGGTTCTAGTAGCAAACTGATATCTTCTTTCATGTTTTGGAATATTTTTCAGTCATTAACACCCTGAAGTTATTATGTTTGTTTCATAATTACAGAAAAAATATGGAATGAAATGTGGATGCAATAAAATTCAAATCATCTACTTATGGTGCTTTGAATAGCAATGAAGTATAAATTTACTTATTAAATTTATTTTATAAAATTAAATTCTTTTGCTAGACTACTAAAAATTGTCCAACAATTCTTCAAAGTACAAATGGAAGCAAGGAATTCATTTATTATTTAAATATTCATTGAGAATCTATTACAGCTTTCAATATGAAATCAGTTATTGTTACCTTGAAATGGTTTGCTGCCTTCATAAAAATATAAATATGTAAGAATTTCTTAATAGCCAGGTTAAAAAATCTAAATGTCTATTTTATAAAGTGAGATTTCTTAGAAGACTTACCAACTCTACTTAAGCCTTTATCTCTGATTAAAGTAATTGGAAGGAACCAGAACATTGTGTGTGCTGTTTGTCTTCAGCAAGGTATTATGAATAAGAAATGAGCCACACATCATTGTGTGGCTGGGTTTTAAGCAATGATTAAATGGAATAGATAGAAAAATCAATGCTCAAAGACATGGTAATGGAAAAGGATGAGTGCTTCTAGAGCCCAATAACAAACAATAACACTAAAACGGTTTTGAGTAACAAAAGTCAGTAAAACTTTCAGTTGAACAAAGTGGGTCAAAGTAAGATAAAGAGCCTCAAAGTAGCTGCCATTATTTGTGAGAAAGAAAGACAAGGGGATGTTGGTAACTTTGTGAATAGGAAAGAACTTTGGTTGTAGAAACAGGCATATGGAACTGTGTGGTAGCAGACACTGGAAGCTCACTAACACTTTTAGGAAATTGTTTTGACCAAAGAATCACAAAGGTAGGACTAAAATAACCTTAAGCAATCCATGCAGGAAAACATACTTTGCATGTATACAAGGCAGGGTGAAAACCTATAGACCTGTAGAAAAACTGTGGCACAACAAAGAAGGAATACTACCAAGCACTCACACTTCATGTAGCCAACAGGGATAATGATGTAGAAGAGCCTTCCAGAGAACAAAATTAGGGTCTAATCAAGAACTTCCCTTTTATTATAGAAAGCAACCTTACCAGGGTAGCCATCTGCATTACCTTTTTAAAGGGAGCTTCATTGCAGACATCCAGGTTCTGATCCACATTTTATTATAGTTGTATGTGAGAGTCTTTGGACTATTTATTTCCTACATCATCAGATTTCTGGAAAAGAGAGGCTTGCTTGAAGACTCTTAAGTCCAGAACATGCTGAGAAATTCTGTTTAGTTCTGTTTTGTGTTTAACTCCTCTGTTCAACCTTGACTGGCAGTTCTCTGGCTATACTCATGAACAGCAAATGATACACACACCGTTAACACAGGACTTCTCGAGTACTGCCATCAACATAGGTAACCTGATGATTTGATATTCGTGGTTGATGTTGCGAGTCACATGCTGAAGGCAACAGAACCTCTGTCTGACTGGGTTTCTGAGTAACCAAATGGCCCAGAGCCATCTGAATCATGATGTCTACTACCATGTGCATTTTAAGGTATTATTGCACTAAGCCACAGAGATTTAAGCTTTATCACTAACAGCAACTAAAATGGCCATAGCGAATGAAGGTGATTCAGTATTTTGTATACTCCTACTTGTTTCTTCTCTACAATGAATCAATTATTAAAAATGTGGGCAAGCATTTGTCTAAGGTAAACCTCAGGAGCATTTGAGTCATGTTACTATTCAGACTCATTATTAAGGAAAGAATCAGAAGACTTGGCCTTATAAGGCTAAAAGAGAAGCAAAATATATAAATATTTTTATCTTCCTCTAAAATAATAATGGCTAAATGTGACACCTTTAACTTTGTTCTGTATGGCCTATTTTATTAAAAAATAATAATAAACAACTTAAAAATAAAAAGTTATTTTTTCATTGCACTCATTTGTTTTATAGTTTTATGATAATATATTTTTTTAAAAACTGAGAATCAAGACATTTTCTACAGTAGTGGAATAACAGCTCAGATAAATCAGTTCTCCCAATAGTTGCAATGTTATCAATAATCAAATTATTATTCTATAAAATTATTTTGTTTTTCCAATTTTTAGTGAATAATCAATCTTGTAAATATGTGCCTTAAACACTTGTGTATTAGTTTCCTAGAAATGCCATCACAAAGTACTATAAACTAGGGGCATAAAGCAATAGAAATGTATTGTCTCAGAGTTCTAGAGGCTAGAAGTCCAAAATTAAGGTGCCAGCAAAGCCATGCTTTCTCTGAAACTTGCAAGAGAGATTCCATTCTTATTGCTCTGGCTTCTGGTGGTTACTGGCAATCCTTGGCATTCCTTGGCCTGCAGCTGCAGCACCTCAGTCTCTGCTGCTGTCACCGCATGGCATTCTCTCCTTGTCTGTCTCTGTGCTCTTACAAGGGCGCCAGTTATACTGGCTAATGGCCCACCCTACTCCAGTATGACCTGATCGTACCTTAACTAATTACAAGTAAGGTCATATTCTGAAGTACTTGAGATTAAAACTTAAACATCTCATTTTAAAGACAAAATTCAACCCTTAAAAACATGCTACATTTCAAAATTTATAGATCTACAGAGAAAAAAAATATCATGACTAGATTTGAGATTTATTTTTGCTTGAAATTTTATTCTTCCACTGGTTTTGAGAATGATGAGAAACCAACTTGGCAAATCTGTTGTATAAGTTTAAAATATAACTCACACAAAAAGTTTTATATCTCAACTGAAATGTTCAGTACCTGTTACATAACCCCTCAATTCAATATGAATTATAGTATTGGAGAATCTAAAACTTATAATCAAAATGGCAAAGATCACATTTTAAGCAACATCACATTGTCATCATTGAAACCCTATAAACAGGAGAACCAGATAGATAAGAGCCCAGTTTTATTGAAAACCATATTGAAAACAATAGAATCACAAGACTTTATACTGTCAATAAATAAACAGAAAATGAGACCTCTACTACAACATGCCAGTTTTTTATGTTCTGTTAAGATTGACTTATTATGTATTATAAATATATCATATAGCCTTTTTCCTCTTAAGAGTAAATGTAGTTAAACAATGAGTCAATTCTATCAGAACACAGAGTATAATATTATAATAATAATGGTAATAATATAATAGTATGATAATATAATAATAATTTACCATTAATTATTACTACTAATTATATAATAGTAATAATTTATCTTAGTTTTCATGCACAGATATAAATGTATGTACTAATTTTATTGTCTATTTTTCATTACCTCTTTTACTGGAAAAAAACATTTTTCCTGAGAAAACAGCAATGATTTATCTATCTATTTATTTTGCAAAGAAAAGAATAAATAGAGTAATTATAGATGGAAATGTCAAGGTAGCTTGCTATACAGAATTTTTATTTTTTTTAAATTTTCAGTTCAATATAGACAAAATATTTAATTCTATCCTTTAAAAAAGCCTACTATTTTTATCCCAGTATGTTTCCATTTTATTATAAATGAAGAAGAGCTCATGTGTCCCTTTTGATAGTACCTCAGAAACCATAGAAACTGCCTATTTATTTTACCTTGTCTTTTCTTCCTCTTCATAAACCTTTCCAACAGAGTGAAGGTACATTTTAGTTTTATTAGGCCATAAAACTTGGTGCAATACATTTCATCCTTTTACGAATTGTCTTGAGAACATTTTAATTGCATTTCATTGTGCCTTGGTGTCAGATAAGTTCTTTTATGACCTACTCTTCAAACCTCACTCATTACTCTTCTCAGTTTCTCTACTAATGAGCAATATTGTATTTTTTAAGATCTTTTGTCAGTTCTAAAGCTGTAAACTTCTCTGTGCAAGAATTTGTGCTTATGTGTGTTTGTGTTTTAACTACATATTTCCATCTCACTCTTCTGATTCTTTCCCTCATTTTGTTATACGTCCATAATATACATCTCCATATTTTACTCTAACAAATTTCTCTTGTTTGTTTTCCTCTTACTAAAAAACTCCTTTACATTTTAAAAATGTTATTTTTAGTGAAAGTAATCAATATTAATTTTCACAAATTAAAGAAAATGTTATAATTCTTTGATGGTTAGCATTGTGGAAATTTTGTTATTCCTGATAGAAAGCAAACGCAAATCTGGCTTCATGCAGTAAACTAGTAGTTGGATGAAACATGGGAGCAGTGTTATTAGGAAAGGGGGTGAAGTTTGATGGTGTTTGGGAAAGAATTGAGGACAAACAGACTATAAATAAAGCTTTGAAAGGCAATACCTCTATAGAAAAGGGTAATCTTTGCTATGTAAGACAGGAAAAGTTAGAGACAATAAAAAACTAAAGCTATGCCAGTTTTTTCTGTTATTGATATTGCTTTTATTTCCTTTCCCTCTGCATTGAGCTTATAGAGGTCTACACATTTTTTTTCCCCCTTTTATCTGCAAAATTGATTCTATGGGAAGGACACTGAGACTTCAGGAAGGGCATCTGTGGATCAGTGACTTAAAGAAAAGCTACTCCTGTATGTCTCCAGAAGAGATGTACAACTCTACAAACAATAAGTGAGGAGTCCTGAGCAACATGGAAACTCTCCCATCCCCAGGATGGACGTATGTGTGGCAAACATATGTTAGAGTTACATAGAGAGTGAAGAAAAAGGGGGAGTCATGCTCCAGATAGGAGTTGCATAGCCATTGCCCATTGGCTGTGATGTCTGAAACTGAGACTTCAGTGTGGCAGAAAAGCTAGAAAGACTGATAAGAAAGCCAATGAAAGGGAGAGGAAAAAAATGCAGTTTATCTCTCTCTTTATTGGAAATGAAGGGGAAAAATGAAATAAACATTGGTATTTAGTGTGTTTACTTACATCATGTGTGATCTATAGCCATACCTATATCTATCTTTCTATTAATGCATTTATATTAATACATTCTTTCTAATTTTATGTGTTTGTGAGTGCGTCCATACTTTTTTTCCTAATATATCCTTAGAAATATGGGCAGACTGTGCAGGGCAATGACAGAGTGAAAGAAAAGGTACAATTACATGCAAATGATCACAGGAGAACTAGCTGAAGTTTGCACAGGCAGGAATTTAGCTACTTTGCTCACTACTCTGTTTTCCTTTAAGTGCATTTAACAACCAATTAAGTGTTTAATCTTCTCTCTTTTAGATATATGGGAAATACAAAGTTGTTTGATCTAATTGTTGTTCTTTTTTCTTACTCATTAACAAGGATCTATTAAAAGCAGAAAGGCTGTACTGAAAAAATGATTTAAATTATAATAAAGTTGATTTTAGTTTTATTGAAAAAATCATACCAAAGTGACTTCTCCCTAGAGTAAAATAATAAAAATTGGTATTTCATCTTTACTTTTGAAGTATTTCCTTAGTAACATATCTGTGAATATACTGCCAATAATACCCATGGCTACAATATCACACTTTCATTTCTTCAAAGAAATTGTTTGTTCACTGGTAATATTTATATATTTTTTTTTCTGTTTTGGATTGCTTAACTGTTTGTAGTTCAAGTAGGACATATGAAATTGTTTTGACATTATTCTTTTACTTGATCTTGTTCTCCAAATATTGGTTATCTGTGATCTGATCATTAATTGCTGCTTCTTATCACAGGAAGAGGTGGGTGGTCATTATTTTTGTACCTCCCCCCATTGTGGTTGGCCCCTCCCCCTCAAGCTGAAGTGACTTTCAGGGTGATTAAAAGGGTAGCACCTTCCCTCTCCCTTTAAGTTTTTCTCTTTTTTCCCTTTTGGTAGCCAGGCACCAAAGACTAGGACAGTCAAAACAATTGCATATATGAAGAAAATGAGAAAGTGATCGTGCATACCCAGGGAAAGGTTCAGGCTCAGAAAAGACTGAGAACACCTTAAGATTATAGCTCAGGATGCTACTTGGCACAGAGGCAGGCAACAACAATAAAAAAATAAATAAACACAAACAATAACAAAAACAACAAATGCAGCATAAGGGATAGAATCTTATTTTCAGACTTACCAGACTATTAGATTCAAATATTCAGGTTTCAACAAAAAATCACAATATATACATATCAAGAAACTGGAATGTTTGGCCCATTCCAAGGAAAACATAAATCAACAGAAATGTTCTCTGAAAAAGATCTAATTACAGATCTAGTAAATAAATAGTTTAAGATAACTGTCTTAAAGATGTTCAAGTAACTAAAGCAAAATGTAGAGAAAATCCAGCATGAACAAAAGGGAATTATCAATAAAGAGATAGCAAGACTAACAGAATCCAAAGAGGAATTCTGGAGTTAAAAAGTACAATAATTAAAATGAAAAATGTATAAGAGCAATTCAAAGGCAGATTTGAACAGGCAAAAGAAAGAATCAAATGTGGAATACCATCAATCAAACCAACATATTCACTGTGGGGAACACAGAAGAAGAATGAGAGAGAGAAAGGACAGAGAGAATATTTGAAAAAATAACAGCTGAAATCTTCTCAAATTTTATGAAAGACATAAAACATAAGCATCCACAACAGTCAATGAAATCCAACCAACATGAACTCAAAGAGATTCATGCTGAGACACATTATAATCAAAGTTTTGAAAGAAAAAAACAAAAGGCGAACCTTGAAAGCAACAGAGAGAAGTGGCTCATCCCATACAAAAAGATTATCAGCAGATTTCTTATTGAAAACTTTGGAGGCCAGAAGGCAGTGAGTCAATATATTCAAGGGGCTAATGGGAAAAAGGAAACATCAACAAAGAATCCCATATCCAGCAAAACTGCCCTTCAAAAAATAAAAAAAAGGGAGAAATCAACACATTCCCAGATACACTATTTTATTTATTTATTTATTTATTTATTTATTTATTTATTTATTTCAGGATATTATGAGGTACAAACATTTTGGTTACATGTTATGACTTTGTCACACCCCAAAGCTGAGGTTTTTATCACCACTAGACTTACGTTGCAACAAGGGAGCACAGAGTGAAATAAAAGCACATTACAAAGTAATTTGAAGCAATATGAAGAAATAAAGATCTCAATAAAGGTAAATGTATGGGCAATTATAAAAGTTAATATTATCGTAACAAGAAAATAATTTTGTATATCTTTACAATGTGTTTGTGTTTTAAGTTGTGTTATTACAAATGGGTCAAAAAGTTAAAAAATATTAAAAGGTTAGAAAGCAAAAAATTATAGTAAGCCAAAATTAATTAATTATCAAAGAAAAAAGTTTTTTCTATAAATTTAATGTGGCATAAGTCAACAGTGTTTATGAAGTCTATCATAGTATACAGCATTGTCCTAGGCCTTTACATTCACTCACCACTTACTCACTGACTCACCCAGAGCAACTTCCAGTCCTGCAAGCTACATTCATCATAAGTTCCCTATACAGGTGTACCATTTTTATATTTTATAATGCACTTTTACTGTACCTTTTCTATGTTTACATATGTTTAGATACACAAATACTTACCATTTTGTTCCAATTGCCTGCAGTATTCAATATAGTAACATGGTGTACAGGTTTGTAGCCTAGTAGCAGTGGGCTATACCATATAGCCTAGGCTTGCAGTAGGCTATGCCATCTATGTTTGTGGGAATATTCCCTATGATATTCACACAATGACAAAATCTCCAAATGATGCTTTTCTCAGAATGCATCCCATTGTTGAACAATGCATGATTGTATATTGAACATGTGTGAGGAGCAGAAAGAGGCCATTTGCCAAGAGTAAGGAAGATGGAGAGTGGCAGAAGATAAGATTAGGAAGTGCAAACAGGGAAATGATGAGGATAGTATGATTCAGAAGAAGGATTTCGACTTTTATTCTGAATGATATGGAAAGTTATTAGATATTTTTGACCACAAGTTCTATCTGGCTACCATGATGAAAATAGACCAACAAAGTACCAATGGAGAAAGTGGGGGAATCGGTGAAATGTAATTGTCAGACTCAAGGCAAGAGATTTTGGTGGCTTAGACTAGAGCTAGGATGGTAAAGAAGGTAAGAATCAATTTTGTAATGAAACTGAAAATCAAGCTAACAGAATTTATTGGTGCCTTTAGTGTGGAATGTAATAGAGGTAGACTTGTCAAGATAACAACTATATTATTTGAGAAACTTGAAGGATAGTTGCCCACATCATAGATGAAGTATGATGGCTTTATTTCTCTAAGAGAAAATGCAAGGAGAAAATCATTGGTATCATATATATCCCCTAAACATTCAAAATGTTAAAAGCTGATTATATTACATATTGGAAAACTCTTTAACCTGAAGTAAAATTTATAGTTGTACTTTTTCTAGGATCAGTTTGAATGACTAATGAGAAAAATAGACTGCTGGTATCTTTTCACTTGATATGCCACAGGAAAAAATGCATTGGGAATCCAGGCACATATGCAACAGTATTGCTTAAACTGCTCTAAAATTATTTTGCCAATCAAACAAAATTACCCAACAATTTATAGTCACTGATGGGTAGTTAAATCAAATCAGAACAGATGCATCATTCTGGAAACATAATCATACATTGCCTCTTATCCAAAGGATGTACATAATAATTGATAGACCTAATTTGCATAATGAGAAGATCTTTAAGATGTATAAGAAGAAATAATTATTTTTTGATTATGTTGGTACCTTAAATTCAATTATAAGCCATTTAATTTAGCAATATATTCATAAGATTCTAAGAACATAATGCTTAAAGTAAAATGCACCCTCAAGTGAATTTAAAATTGTTATAAAGCATTTGATCTATTGTTTAAAGATAATTCAACTTAGCATAACCAAAAGGAATGCAATAGGTGATTTAAAATTGTTATCTATCTTTGCTGATGATATTGTTTGCGGGGAAGTTGAGTCAGGCCCACGAAGAGATTAGCTACTTCTCTCCGCAGAGCCAAGTCCCTTAGTTAGGGATCGCCACAGAGGATAAGAAAATTGATAGGAAATAGAGAACAATAAAAGAATACACAGAGACTAAGGTATAGTTTATAGTTTTATATAAAAAGATCAGATATAACACAGCGGGGTACTTAGGAGACTGGCGTATCCCCGTGAATGTCCAGCAATATGGTTAGATTCACACAGGTTTTTATAATCACAGACATCAATTACCTGTTGTCGGGGTAACACATTTACATATCAGGGAATGCAGTTGCTAGGGGAGACAGGTAGTGGATTGGGGTCAAAAGTCCTCTCAAAGGGCTTCTAATCTATCTAGGTGAACAAACACGTACAAAGTCTTTCAGAGGCTAACTTCTAAATTCTAAGAGGTAGTTGTCAATTAACAAAGGTATAACAAAAGAAGTATAGTGACTCTATATTTCTTTGATTACTTATTGCCGACTTAAAGGTAGACAGTCAGGAGAGAGCAGAAAACCCATCTCTATAAAACAGGTTGTTTATAACCACTGGAGTACCTCTCTGGGCAAAGGACACTCATTGTCTCCGGCTCCCAACCTGTGGGCGATATTTGCCTTGCCTTGTCTTTCAAGACACAGGGAAGCTCACAGATTTTGAGATACTGGGAAGCCTTACTGGAAAACATCCCTACCAGAGATTTGAGAGCGCTCCCATGATAGCAGCCTCTAATAAGTGAACCATTGAGTTCACACATTCCTTCAGGGCAAAACCATGCAAACTCCTGTTTCTGTCTTTAATATAGGGTGATACAATAAAATAATGGTCTTATAAGCTACATCTCATTAATTGCTCAATCATATTTTCCCAACAATTGTTAGTTTCTCAAAATCATATAATTCTTATTGAATCATACCTTCAATGCCTGGCAGTAATATTATTGAAACACTTAACTTTCTTTGTATAAAAAAAAGTATAAATTACAAAGAAAGTGAGAAACAGTAATAAAATGTATGGTTTACTTATAGAGAGTTTCTTAAAATAAAATTATATTAGCAAATGTTTATAGGTACATATACATAATATTGACAAAAGGTTAATTTCAAAAACAATAACCCAATTAAAAATGGGCAAAGCTTGAGTAGACATTTCTCCAAAGATGATACAAAAATGGCCAACAGGTATATGAAAAGTTGCTCAGCATCACTAATCATCAGGAAATGCAATCAAAACCACAATGGGAAATCATCTTATGCTTGTTAATGTGGCCATTATGAACGACACAAAAAGACAACAAATATTGATGACTTTGTGGTTGTAGAGAAATTTGAACCCTTACACTGTTAGTGGGAGTTTAAAATTGTGCTGCTGCTGTGGAAAACTGTACCGAGGTTCCTCAGAAAACTAAAAACAGAACTACCAATTGATCCAGCAGTCCTACTTCTGGGTATTTATTCAAAAGAATTCAAATCAGGATCTTGAAGAGACATTAGCAGTATTCTTAAAAATGCATAATGCATTATTGTTATCACTGCTTTAAATAATTGTTTAAATAAATTAGAGCATGAGAAAGTGAAAGTCTTTACTAGTAACTCATATACTTTCAACTTTTGGAAGTGCTCGTTTCTATTTGTAGATCCAATTTCCCCTATGATGTATATTATTCTTCTGCAGCAGGAACTTCCATTAACATTTCCTCTACTATAGGTATGATGGGGAATAATTAAGCTAATTATTATACATCTAAAATGTCTTTGATTCACCTTCATTTTTAAAAAATATTTTATGATTGGATATAGAATTATAGATTGATAGGGGTATTTCAGTGCTTTAAAAATGCTATTCTATTTTCAATTAGATCTCATTCTTTTCAATAAAAATCAGTAGTAACCATGATCATTGTTCAATGGCTATAGTCTCTCTTTTGTTCTGATTGCTTTTGGGTTTTCTTTTTTTTCCCTCTTTGTCACTTGTTTTCAACAATTTAATGATGAAATGCCTTTTTGTAATTTCATATTTCCCCAGCCCTAACCCCAAAGCTTACCAAGCTTCTTGGATCTGCAGTCTAATATATTTCATTAATTTGGGACATTTATGCACACTTTTACTTTAAATATACCTCCCAGGTCAATTTTCTTTATGGTGCTCTAATTAAATCATTTTAGATTGTTTATTTTATCTTATATGTCACAGAGGACACCTTATTTTTTCAGCTTTTTAAAAAATTATTATTGACAATTTCACTTTTTATATTTCCTATTGGAATATTTTCAAGTTAGTTGATCTTTATCTTTTTTACTGTGTAATATGCCATCTTAGTTGCTTTCTGTCACTATAACTGAGTATCTAAGACTGAGTAATTTATAATAAAAGGGGTTTATTTGGCTCATGATTCTAGTGGCTGGAAATTCCAAGAGCATGGTGCTAGCATCTGCTCAGCTTCTGGTGAGGGACACTTGTAGCATCACATCATGGCTGAGAAGCAGAAAAGCAAGTGGATGTGTTCAAAGAGGGACAAAATGCAAGGAGCATCCTCACTTTATAAAACCAGCTTTTGAGTGAACTGATTCATTCTCACAATAGCTAATCCAGTCTTGAGAGAATAAGAACTCACTTCTGTGGAATGGCACAAAGCCACCCGTGATAGAGGAGCCCCCATAACCCAAACACCTCTTGGTATTCCTCACCTCTTAAAGGTTACAGTTCCCAATGTCTCTGCACTGAAAAATAAGGTTCCAGCATGAGTTTTGTTGCATACACTCAAACCATAACATATGCTAATAAATGTATATGGTGAATTTTTACCCTGAAATAGTGTATTTTCCAGGTTCACTTTTTTTGGCTACTTTTTATATCTTATTTCTCACCTCATTATGCTCATACTATCTTCTAAATCCTTAAGCATTTTTATAAATAGATATTTTAATGTCCTTGCCTGATTCTTCCATCATACCTATCATTTCTTCTTCTTTTTCCATTGACTAAATTTTCTATTGCTAGACATTGTGAATTCTTCACTATCGAGTGTCTATATTTTGTTGGTTTCTTTTTAAAAGATTTAAATTTTGTTTTAGTGAGCACTAAATTTAATTTACTTGTGGATTATCCCAGTCCTGTCAAGACTTGTTTTTAATTTTTATAAGGGTAGATTTTAAAGCACATTTTCTTTTCATACTTATTTGCATCTATGATGACTCAGGTGTCATTTCTCTGTGGCCTCTGCTAGATGCCAGAGGTGTTCAGAACATATCCCCAGTTTGGCTGCTGGGAGTTTGAATGTTTCCCAGACCTGTGTGCAATCTGATAATACTTCACCTTACAGCTCCTCTGTAAATGATTTTTCCCCCTGCCTTATTATATTTTTTCCCCAATGACTTTGAAGCTTAAAATTCAGACAGTTGTAAAAGGTAAATGTTCTATTACCTTTTTACTAATTCTTTTTTTAATATAAAATTTCTGTGGATTCCTATATTTGGTAGCTATAATCACAGCTACCAAAGTGCTTTGCCTGAGTGAATTTGGTCAAGGAAACTGGAGACTGAAGCTATATTCTATGTTACAGAACTCAATACTAACACTAAGAAAGAGCAAGAATTCTGTACTACTACTAGGGAATGTTGAGACAGTTTTTAGAAATTCACAGACATACAAGTATTGTATAGACTGGTTATTGGTGGTTTGATTAAACGAGCTCTAGTTAAAATGGAAATAAATATAAATAAGGAATCATAATGGAGTGGGAATAGTGAAAATTGCCCTAAACTGGTTTGCAAAGAATTCATTCTACACTTCGTGGTAAGAGTAGCAAATCACCTGCATCACTTTATATTCTATGCCCAACGAAGTTGAGACATTGGTAAGATTTGTAGCTAAAGCTAAGAACCTATGAGTGTGTGTGTGATTTATATTGAACTTCAGATGAGGAGAAAGTTTTCTCTGTTCCTGGTTAGACATCCACAGGTAAAAAGAATAATTATACAAAATTATGAAATCCCATTTCTCCAGAGTGAAACTCTTTCAGTAAGACTAATGGATTTCAGATATGAAAACTAACAAGGTACTTTCTTGACTGACAGTAGTCAAAATTTTGTTGCACTGGCTTCTTGTGACTTAAATGGTCTGTTTTATTTCTATTTTTTTCAGAAAAGACAGGGAATCTGGCAATTGGAAAGGGAAGTGAGAGAACTATGAGACACCCCTGCATTTTAGGTCCTTACAGAAGATTTCCGTCTACATCCAACTTCTCAGCACACTCTGACCCAGTGATGTTCATTCTCATTCTAAGGCAGGAAAGGTTGGAAGATGGGGAGTGATACGCAAATGTTTCTCACAGCTTGTCTCTGTCATTAGTTTATAAATAGGAGCCTGACATGAGAGCCACTAAGTGCATAACAATGAAGGAAGATGGAGCCCTGTGCCATATTGTTTCTAGGCAACAGAAGCCCATCAGTCATTTCACTTCTGTACTAGATGCAGCTGTTCAGAACAGGCAGTCTAACCATGCAGAGAAGCACGCAGGTGAATGGAAAATTACCTACTCTTGGTTTTAACATTAGTTTCCAAGTATGAATCTGATAGAAATTTCACTGAAGCTTCAGGAAGATAATATTTCCAGGAGATGCCTTGGCCTACTGAACAGGCATATCTCTGCCTATTTAAACACACACAGCATGAAAACTTGTTCCTCCAGCAATACTCTGCCTACAGATGAAGGAAGTCAACAGTGCCTTGCCTACAATGGCTTTCTACACCACTTACCAGTTCCTATGAGTGAATCCCTGGTTCGTTGAGATTGTTGAAAAGGAAATTCTCACAGTGGCCAGTAATTATCATAGCAGGAATTTCTGAATAAGGAAATCATTTGGAAAGTCTGTAAAAACTGATACTCATAGTACAATAATTCACAATTTACCTGACAACCCACAAGAAGCTGTCCTCAAAAGATATATTGCATCTGTAAATTGCTAGCTCAAAGGAATTGATATCTCTTTCTTCCAGAAATAAAAATAGAGTCATATTCTGGGAAATTCTAAGCATTCAACTTTGTTTCATTTTGGTTTTGTTTGCCTGCTTATTACTGTAGTTCTATTTTTCATTACTATTGCACCTAGACCATGTTGACACTACTTAACAAATAGCAAGATTAGAATTATGTACATTTGATCTTGATTATGTGTGTCTCTCTTGAGTACTGCAGAATCTGAAAAAAATGGCCACACAATATCAAATCTATACACAGTAGGGAAATAAGATAATTTTTTCCCTTTCATTCAGAAAGTCTGACTGCTGTAGTGACCATACATGTCAGAGTTGATCAATATGGATAGGAACTTTGGGGACCATATGTATTTTAACATAAAGTTATATGTTTCAGTAGGAAAAGATGTGAAATGCAATACAGATGCTATAAGGTGTTTTACATTAGTTAGACTTGCATTTGGTGATGTATATCAAAACTGAATATAGTTTACAGTTTGCTTAAACAAGCAGGCTTTATATTCTCACAAAATCAAAGTCTAGTGGTAGACTTTGAAGGAGTTTCAGGATGGTACAGATGCTCAAGGAATCATCAAAGAACCAAGTTTCTAGATTTATTCTCTGCCCAATTTTTCACTGGAAGAAAACAATGTCTTAAAAAGACCATCCAGCAAACATCTATTAACTTTACCAGAATTGTGTCATCATCAGCTGCAAAGGGCTTTAGAAAGGTAAGTTTATTTTCATTGCTACGTCAAATAAAACTAGAATTTGTTCACTATAGATAAAGAGAGGAATGAGAAATGGTTTACAAAATTAATAGCATTTGCCATGCTCCTCAACGAGAATACCTTCTCCCTGGACACTACTTATTCTCTAATAATTGACATTGCAAAATGCATGAGTTTAGGAGATCGGATTTGTACCACCTGATGCCACCTGATACGAGGAGGAGCTATCAATCATATCATTCTTTACAAAATATTTTTTACCAAATTGAAAAGAAATTGCAACTTTGGAGAGCCAAACTGAAAATTTAAGTAGTGGTAGTCCTGGAGACAGCGTATAGCCAATAAGATTATTAGTCAAACAGAGGTTTCAAAAGGGTGAAATTATGAGTTGAGTAGAAGCCCTAGTGCAAAGAGGAAAATAGAGTAGATGAAGCAAGAGAACAGAGATGAGCAACTACATAATTCTCAAAAGGGGGGGGGAACACTGCAGCACTCATTTTCAGCTGTATATACTGTGGTTAATTTCTATATTAGCTTATCAACTATCAATGTACCATATTTCTCAGGTACTTGAGAATTGTATTGGCCCATTCATTGAATATTAATTTTACATTGCTTTGTAAAGTAAACTTAGTTAATTAATGTTTCAATTTGCTCTTTTTTTCCCATGGCCCCTACCCTACCCCTTTGATTTCTGTATTCATTGCCATGCCAATACTGTGTTCCACACATACAAAGAAAAGTTGTTAATTTTCAGTTTGTTTAGCTTTTTAGTATTGTTAGGGCAAAATGATGACTTTCAAGTTCTTTACATGCTGGACTGGAAACTAGAAGTCTCATTTTTCTTAAGGAATCTCTACAGTATGAATATATTTCTTGAAGGAATTTACAATATAGTAGTCATTGAATATAGCTTTAAAATATACATTTTCTATCATATGTTCTTAGAAAAAGCATGCTGTCATAATCTGTTTTGTTATAACAGGATACCTGAGACTGGATAATTTATAAAGAACAGAAATTTATTTCTCACAGTTCTGGAGACTGGGAATTTCAAGATCAAGGTAGCTGGCAGGTTTGGTGTCTGGTAAAGAGCCAGTCTCTATATCCAGGATAGAGCCTTCACAGCTGCACAGCATCCTCTATAGCGAAAAAGCCACTATTCCTTATATGTCTGAAGAGTGGAAGCAAAAGAGAGCAAGAGGGAGCCAAACTGGCTCATTTATAATGGCATTAATCCCACCTGTGAGGGTGGAGCCCTCATGGCCTAATTAGCTCTTAAAGGTTTCATCTTTTAGTATTTTTACAGTAGCAATAAATTTCAGCATGAGTTTTGAAGGGGACCAAATTCAAAACATAGCACATGCAGGAAAAAATCCTCAGTAAGTCATATCAAAAAGGACACTGATATTCTTTCAAAAAATCAAGTAATATATTTAAAAGCTATCATCCCCTACTCTACTACCAGTGTAGTCACAAGGAAATATTTTTCAAATATGATTCTCAAAATTTAAAACTGTCAACTTTTCAAAACTTTAATACAAGTGTTCTCAGTTACTATATACCTAACCTTAGTACACAAGTGTTCTGATTATAATGCACATCACCTTGAACATCAGCACATATACACAAAGCCACAAAGAATGATTTACCATATTTGTTGAGTTTTAAAATCGGATTATTTGAGTGAAAGTCTCATGTTAGTTTAAAGATATTAAATGATTTTAAAATGATAAATCAAAACTAATTAATATGCATATTATTTAATTTTAAATGCAGCTATATATATATGCTATTAATTTGAAATATCCAGAAAATTAATGCTGCCTTTAATGTCTCTAATTAAATGTCTCTAATTAAATGATTAGATAATAGATAATTAAATGATTAGATAATAACACATTCTAAGTGGTGATGTGGAAATGGTATAGCAAGTTGTATTAGCAACTGAGAAGAGACATGCTATCAAATATTGATCTGTTTAACATACTACTTAAACATTATAGCAGAGTTACACTGGGGAAAACAAGTGAGTCAACAGCTATTATCTTTTGCTTATAAGCAAAACATTTAACTAATCAAACATTTTTTCAAAAAGAGATTTATTGAAGCTATCTTATGTGAAGCAGTCTCTCTCCCATAAATGATGCTTCTTTTTCATAGGTTTTCTCTTTACTTATGTTTTATATATCTCTTCTACTTTGATTAGCTTGTCTTTTATTCTGTTATATATGCAATTGCCCTTCCATATTCACGGGTTCAACACACCATGACCAAAAATATTTGGAAAAAAGAAAAATGGAAAATAATAATACAACATTAAAATAATATCAATAAAATAAAGTATAACAGCTATTTACATAGCATTTAGATTGTATTAGGTATTATAAGTAATCTAGAGATGATTTAAATTATATAGGAGTATGTGTGTAGGTTATATGTAAATACTATGCCATTTACATAAGAGAGTTGAGCATCTGCAGATTTTGGTATGCACAGGAGTTCTGAAACCAATTCCACACAGATACTGAGGGATGGCTATATTTTTCTCACTACCTAGCATATGTTTATTCATGATGTCTGTTTTTTTTATAAAGTTATCTTGCCTTGGCTCCTCATGGGATTGACTTTAGCACTCGCATGTTTGAAGTGGGTTTTTTCCCTATTCATTATTTTTTCCCAGTTTCTATTTTTGAATATATAATTTTATTTATGTTTTCCAGTTTAATTTCCTGAGCACAAGAATATAATTCTCCCAGCTTAACTTTTGTGTTCAGTTATACCATATATTTTGTTAATGTACATAGTTTTTTCTTGAATCACAATTCAACTTTTGGCCCAATCAGCTGTATTCATGCAGTCATCATCACATTTACTCCCAAGGTGAAAGATCATGGCAGGATGGACTAAAGTTTGATCATTGAGATGAAGGAAAGGATATGGGATACCTGTAGTAATGATGTAATATTGGCGAGGCTTGGATTTAAAGTAGGAAGCTTTTATATAAAGGATGTGTCGAGGATGATCCTTAGTATTGTTTTTTTCTCTCTAATAACCAGTGGATAGAAGTCCCATTTGCTGGAAACTCTGGCACAAGACCAGATTTGGTATAGGAAGTTGAAACAAAAAGATGTGTTAAAATTAAGTTTCTGATCCTATTAAACATCCAAATTGGCCTGCCAAGCAGACAGATATTCAAGTAGCGATTTCAGATATGTATTTGGAACTAAGCACATAAAATATAATTTAAAATCATGGAAAAAGATAAAAAGGAGATATTAGAATTTTTAAAAAGTGCAAAAGCACACCACGGAAATTACTAGAAATGTCTAAGTATATAAAAAAGAAACATCCAGAACAGGAGACTGAGATGAACTATTCACTGAATTCCCAAGGAAACCAAGAATGCAAAAAGCTATCTGTGATGAAAACTTCTGGAATTTGTAGAGCAACGAGAATATAATATTCTTCATGGGAATTGATGATGTGGAGGTCATTGATGGTTATACACTTTTGGAGTAGAAAAATGGAAACCAGATTGTACTGTGTTAAAAACTGAACTAAGAGTGAGAAATTGGAGATAACACAGGAGTGCAATTTTTTTTGATGGTAATATTTTTTAATACTAGATGAATCTGAACAGAAATTAGTTCTTTGTGCATCTATGCCCAGAAATTCTCAATAGGTCTAGACTGTGACAACTTAAAACATATCACATTCTCATAGAACAAGGTCTCTCTTGAATCTTTTTTTGTGAAAAGCAGGTAAATTTGCCTAGACATCCCAGGGTAGATTTTCCCTTACATTCTATTAACTAGATCTGAATTATTTGTCAAATTCTAAATTAATCTGTCAAAAAGAAACAGAAGTGTTTGATTGTTGGGTTTTTTGCTTTTATTGTTTTGTTTTGTTTTGTTTTTTACTTTATGGGGGCTGCCTGTTAATTGGTAACACACTTTGATGCTAATAGGGTTTCTATACTTGAGCTTCTATTCATTCACTCCAGGTTCTTGGAATGCCTACATCACAATTCCCCGATATCCTAGAGTATATTTTAGGGAGGTAGTACAGACTATTTTTTCAAATAAAAATTTAAGGTTTTAAAGTGCTATGGAGAAAAACGAAACATTATTATGTGATAGACACCTTCTAGAGTAGAGGACAGAAGTTGCTTTAGCTGGAATAGCTAGAAAGGCTTCACTAATGAGGTAATAGTTGATCTGAAAACAAAATCATGGGTTGTAAGTATCTCTAACATGAACTAGGAAGAGAAAATTTATGAAGAAGGAACAAACAATAAATTTGATGATGGAAAAGAAAAATTTGAGTATATAATCAAAGGATAAAAAGCTCATTGAGCTGGAATATAAAGAATAAAATGAAACAGTAAGAGATGACATCAGAGAAGGAAACACTGGCTAGGACATGTAGAGTCTGTTAGAAAATAGAAAAGGAATTTAAATGTTATTCTAATCAAAAGGAGAAGGTATTAGCAGGTTTTAAGCACAGGAATGCTATTTTGTGACATATATCTAAGAGATCACTATATCTGTTTTGCTGACATTCTATATTAGGGGGTAAGAATTGATGGGGAAATCCAGTTAGGAGACAGTAGAAGTCTTTCAAGAGAGATGATGATGTCTTGTATTAGGCAATTGGCAATGGAGGAATTAAGGTCTTGACTGTATTTACAATATATTTGAAGTAGTCACAAGACTTACTCAGTGATTGCATGTGAGATGTTTATATAATACCTAGGTTTTGATATTGGGCAAAAAGATGAATGTCTATGCCATTACTGGAGAAGGTCTCTACTGGAGAAGACTGGAAGGCGGTTAGGAATTATCTACTAGAATGAGAAATTGATAATGTTGGTGGAAAGAGGGGACAATGGAATAAGCCAACAGCTTTACAATAAGGAGAATGTATTTCAGACAAATGGAATTATACTTCCACACAGTTGATTTGAATGGCCTAGAAAGTTATGTTTTGATTTTGTGAGATAATGTTATTGGATTTTTTCCTCACTCCCAAATTGCTGGGGTGGGTGGCAGTTATTTGAGTTGTATACAGTTCAACTTAAATCATGGTCAATATGAAACATTCTCTTCTTCAAATTGAAATACAAAAAGGGGCCGATATTTTTGTTCAACTGGCACTGAAGTATTCCAAATTATTTATGATGAAGAAAGAGAGAAATACAAGGACTTTTACATGCTTTAAAGGGATCCATTTAAAGATGGATTACAGGGACTAAGCTAGACAAAGAGGCAAGTGAATTTAAGAACAGTGTGTGGATAGTGGGAATCAGGGCAGTAAATTGATTAGAACTTCACTGAGGTTTTATTTTATTATTTTGACTATTATCTTTTGTTTGTCCCAGTGCCCACAACTCCCTTTGGCCTTAGACATGTTTTATGTATATTTTATCTTAACTGACATATTCCTGAAATCGTCTGAAGGTGAGATGTAGCCTAAGGCATAACCATGGGAATATATGAACAAAGGGTGAAAGGTCAAGAAAGGTGTTATATTGATCATATAATGGATTCTGATGTCTTCAAGAGTTTTGATAGAAATGGGCACGGACAGGAAGATAAGGTCAATATTCAAATTGTCCCCATGGATGAATAGGAATAAAGGGAATTCTGTAGTTGACAATTTTTAAATAGGGAAATGATTGTGTAGCGAATAATGGAAACTGCAAAAGGCAAGAGATGTTACCGTCATACTCTGGCTCCTGTCCTTAAGGTAAGTCAACTGTGAGAGAGACATGCTTGCTCTTGAGTTGGCATCAGTCTGTATATCTTGGTTTGCTTAGAAACTATTGAGACCTCACTTAGAGAAATTCGGTGGAGGTGATAAATTTTTTAGAAAGTTTTGAGATACAGTTTTGGCAAACAGGGAATTCAAGGTGAGCAGTGGACAGTTTGTTAGGAAAAGGCAGAGAAATGCATAGAGAAAAATAAAATATTGGACAAAACAGTATAAAGAATATAATTTACATGATAAGGGATAAGAGGTTTGATCATCAGGAATTAACTGGAGTATGTAGATATTAAAGAGTTAATTCTGATCATTACTTAGAAAAAGTTGGGCAAAGTGGTTTAGCATTGTAATGAAAAATATCACACTTAGTGGTAATGTAACTTGGGGTATTGACTGCTTTTCTAGCCTATACAATGGAGCTGAGGCAAAAAAAGGAGTTTAATCAATTGTTATATCATAAGAGGAAAGAAATAAAGCTCAACATGAAAGTTGAATTGGACTTGCCTGTCAAATGACAAACTCTTGTAATTGGGTTAAAGATAAAAATTCAGCTATACATTTTACAACAAGAACACATCAAAATAAAGGTGAAGCAAGGTGGAAGAGCATGAGGTGGTTAAATATATAGCCGATGGATGCAAATAAACTTGTGACATTGGCAAAACAATTATCCAATAAAATGAAGTGAAAGGACAGCAGCCATTACAGAAAATCTCGGGAGAGGTTTTACTAACCAGATTTCCAAACCCTGAGAAAAATAGCTCAACCATGAATTGTAATGAACCAAATATAATAGTAGTAAAATATGTAAAGCAAAAGTCTCCAACCACAAAGCTAAGGTAATAAAACCACAACATAATGGGTGATTTTGATATACAGCTTTCAGAGGTGATTGATGAAGTAAGTCTAATTGAAAAATGATTTATGAGCTTTAAATAGCATGATCAACTAGTTCCATTAAGTCACATTGTCTAGGACATTGGAAATTAACAGAAGTTCTATACATCAGCTGCTTGGAAAAGTTTACAGAAAGAGGAATTTTATTAATCTCTTGGGGGTATAAATTGCTGTAGTACATTTGGAAAATAATATGGCAAGAAATATATCCACCATTAGGTTTCGAATTATATGGTAAAGGCTCCATCTTACAGATATAAAAATGGAATCTATGTGTACATTAATTGAACTACTATTGGAATCACTATAAAAAATGTAAGCTAATGTAAAATCCTGGAAGAATAAGTTTAAATTGTTATTTTTTTT
>VBSM01003039.1:18307596-18322347 GCA_008086735.1 Cheirogaleus medius
GGGTGAGGAGGGGATGTGTATATACAAACATAATGAGTGAGATGTGCAAAGTTTGGTGGATGGTCATGCTTGAGACTCTGCCTCAATTGGGGGGGCATGGGCAATATACGTAACCATAATATTTGTACCCCCATAATATGCTGAAATAATAAAAAAAAGAAACATTGCTTAAAGTTGACAATAAGAAATAGGGATGTTCATTTATTAAACCATGGGTGAGAAAATGAGCCTAAGACATCAGAGAAGCTGATTTTGCTTTTCATTGTCTGCTTTTATATTATTTGAAATAATTGCACATAAACAAACATGCCTGGGCACACACATATAAAGTAGAGAAAGAAAGATATAACTTATAATAAATTAATTACAAATTAACTTACCTTTGTGGAATTTAAATTATCATTTATCCCAATGAGAATATTATTTTTTTCACAAGCTGTTTGCATGTTCTGTGTGTTTATCCTATCTTTGTATCCAACTCTGTCATAATTTCCTGAAACCTCTGACATGGAAAGATTGTTAGTTCATGGATACAAACAATGCTTCAAACATGGAAACTCTGTCTGTCCTCATTGCTGGCTTTAGAACTACCACTGTGGCCAGCACAGTGGCTCATAGTTGTAGTCTGAGCACTTTGAGAGGACAAGGTGGGAGGCAAGGAGTTCACGACCAGCCTGGGCAATGTAATGAGATTCTGTCTCTACAAAACATTTTTTAAAAGTTATCCAAACATGGTTCTGTATTCCTGTAGTCCCAGCTACTGGGGAGGCTGAGGTGAGTGGATTGCTTGAACCCAGTAATTTGATGTTACAATGAGCTACGATCACACCACTGGTCTCCAGCCTGGGCAACAGAGCAAGACCCTGTCTCTAAAATATTAAAATAAATAAATGAAGAAAAAATAAAAGAACTGCCATTTCCAGACATATAATAAAATATCTAGAATAATATTTATCATTTATATGAGAGGATAGAAATTTCATCTTTAAAGTAGACAAGGTGTTGCTATACATCTTCAGATAAATGTTTTAATTAGAACAATGCATTATTTCCTTGCATAGGTCAGAATAGGATTTCTGCCAGATATATTTTAATCTTAAGAACTTTGTTGTTTGTCTTAGCAATTCTTTTTGTTCTTCATCATTAAAATATAAAATTTTCAACATATAAGTACACATTCCTTGGATCAGTATATTTTAATAAAAATATTCAATTGCTTTTGAGCAAATTTAGATCAGGTTTTCTTTGTTAAAAATAAGTTAAAATGTTTAAAAGAGATACATTTTTATTAGAGAACAATCTCTTTTTGCAAGCATTAATAAATTTATTGTTACTTTTCAAAAAAGTCTCTTTGTATATCCGAACATGTTGTTTTGTGTAGGAAAAGCAATTATTATCATACTCTATATCAAAGAATTATAATTTGCATTTTCTGCTCTTTCATGTTACAAGGATCAAAAATATTACCCTGATTTTCTTCTCATATGTAAGTGTCTTAATTTTATTTCATGAGAAAGTTGTTATTTTCTTAAAGATTACAAAACTATCTCTATATAACTCTAATCAGGGATAAGGGAGCAGACATTTTAAATAAAAGCACTCTCAGTTGTAACATTAGTGATAATCACACTTCAGTTTTGCAATAAAATATTCTGAAATATCTAATAAACTATGAAAACTAAATATGTATGAAACAATCATATTTCATCATTAAGATATCTCATGATGCCTTGGAAAAAAATAGGCCCATGCAAGAACCCTGACAGCACATTTTCCTGTACATCCTAAGCAGTGTTAACTAGGGGTAGAATAACAGGAGCCTGTTGTGTTATATTTCAATGCAGAGACAGTTAAAATTCCCAAATCAGAACTCAGTAATTACATTGTGTATCTAATACATACTTTCAAAATTGGCAAGGCAGTCTCAGGAAATAAAGTCTTAGTTCATTTTGTGTTGCTATAACAGAATACCACAGGCTGGGTAAACTATAAAGAAAATAAATTTATTTCTTACAGTTCTGAAGGCTGAAAAGTCCAGTATCAAGGCAGTAGCATCTGTTGAGGGCCTTCCTGCAGTTGTCATCTCATGGCAGAAGAGAGCCTAAGAGAGTGAGGGGAAGAGGGAATTTTGCGAATTTTTTTTCCTGAATATTTTTGATCCGGGGTTGGTTGAATCCACAAATACAGAGCCCAGGGTTACAGAGGGCCCTTTGCATTGGTATAGGTAGAGGAAAAATAATGTTTGACAATCAGCTCTCTGTCAACTAAAAAACTTTTAAAGTAATACTAATAAATAATTTTTGCAAAGTTTATAGAGATTTAGTAACAAACAATGTTATGCTATTGTGAATTTTCTAAAGTAGTGTTGCAAATTGGTATCTTATTTTATCATTGCAATTAAGCCTTTGTTTCGTTGCCCCAATTTTCTGGTAGATTTTTCTAAGTTAAAGATAAATAAACGTAGATGGGATTTACAAAAGAAATATGCCTCTGCTTCAACACTACCAATGACAACAAAAAAAGGAAAGAAATTCTTTAGAAATATTTTCTAGCACTTTTTTATAGATAGAAATGATTTTAAGTGGAGGCATTGTTATCATGAAGTCTATTTTTTATGTCTTTACTTCCAGCATTTATTGAAATTACATTTATTCTTCAGGAAGCTCCTGGTTTTCTGAATTTTTGAGGCATATGAATAGAAATGTTTAAACTTTCATTTGATATATGTGTGGAGCAGTATCAAGTAATCACACTCAAGTTTTAAAGAATGCAGGATTGATACATTCTCTTTGTTTCACTTTTTAAAAATTTTTGAATGGCATATCATTTAACTGAGATTATTTTTATGTTTCTCCATATTCTGTGAAGTAAGAGTTCTTAAAGATATTACTTCTGTTAATAATCTTGCTTTCACCTAAATTCAATTCAAATGCAACTTTTGTCATATAATAGATTCAATAATCTCTACATCAGTATTCACATTCTCTGTCTTGCTGCTATAGTCTTGATATTTGACCCTCAAAATCTCATGTTAGGTATAATATCATGTCATCAGCAAAGAGTGAGAGTTTGATCTCTTCTGGTCCCATTTGGATGCCCTTAATTCCACTCTCTTGTCTGATTGCTGTAGCAAGGACTTCCAGCATTATGTTGAATAGAAGTGGAGATAGTGGGCAACCTTGTTTTGTTCCTGTTCTTAGTGGGAATGCTTTCAGTTTTTCCCCATTCAGTATGATATTGGCTGTGTGTTTGTCATATATGGCTTGTATCATTTTTAGGTAAGCCCCATCTATGCCTATTTTGTTGAGCGTTCTTATCATAAAAGGGTGTTGAATGTTGTCAAATGCTTTGTCTGCATCTATTGAGAGGATCATATGGTCTTTGTTTTTGCTTCTGTTTATATGGTGAATTACATTTACAGATTTGCATATGTTGAACCATCCCTGCATCCCTGGGATGAAGCCCACTTGGTTTTGATTCCCAAGGTTATAGGTGGTGTTTAATGGGAGGTGTTTGGTTCACAGAAGTGGATTCCTGAGGAATGGCTTGGTGCTGTCTTCCAATAATGAATGAGTTCTCTTCTCTGTTAGTTCCTGGAGAGTTTCCCTGAGAGATAGTTGCTAAAAAGAGCCTGAGGCCTCCCTTCTCGCTCTCTCTCTTGCTTCCTCTCGCTGTGTGATCTCTGCATGTGCTGGCTCCCTTCCCCTTTCACTGTGAGGGAAGCATCTTGAGGCCCTCACCAGAAGCAGATGCTGATGCCATGCTTCTTGTACAGCCTGCAGAACCATGAGCCAAATAAACCTCATATTTAAATGAATTACCCAATCCCAAGTTTTCCTTTACAGCAATACAAATGGACCTAGATAGTTGCTATATTAAAAATTAAATTTTTCACAAAGTAGTTGTTATTCTATTCAGAGTTTATGAGCATTTCATTGTTATGAATTTTGCTTCTCAATTATAAAACTAGTCGCAGTATTTCATTTATGTATCCAGGACCACCTTTTCCCTCAGAGAAATCAAAGGGTCACATTAATTAGAGTTTTTAAGTTGAAACATTGCCACAATTAACCTACAGCATCTGTATAACATTATAGTCTAATAAAGAACAATTGATACAGTGAGTATAAATGCACTATTAAGTTTCATAAAGGTTTCAAAGAAATAACATGACATAGCTAAAGTACTAAGACCTATTAATAAAATAATTTTGTCTCTCTAATTTGAAGTAACAGATAAGTAACACTGATTTTCTTTTCTCACAGTAATAATTTCACACATATAAATTATCTAAAAATATAAGTGCCATCTCCTTATACTAGTAGCCTAATTTCCCTTAAAATTTTAAAGTGTATTGAGAAAAATTAACATTCTGTCAATAGTGAAATTGTTCTATAAAATCCTTTTCCTATGTGCTATTTCAAAACTCACTGTGGTCCAGCAGGAACATTTAGTGGCTGTTACAGTCTGTTTGAGTTGCTATAAAAAAATGTCATAGACTGGGCAGCTTATAAACAACAGAAATTTATTTCTCATAGTTCTGGAGGCTATAAAGTACAGGATCAAGATGCAGGCATATAAGGTTTCTGGTGAGAGCCTGCTTCCTGATTCATAGTTGGTGGTCTTCTCAGTGTGTTCTCACATAATGAAAGGGGTCAGGTAGTTCCTTCCTATTTATTCTTATAAGAACACTAATCTCTATTGAAGTCCTTTGTCGATTTTTCAATTGGGGTATTTCTCTTTTTTGGTTATTGAGTTATAGGAGTTCCTTATATATTTTGCATATTAGCCCCTTATCAGGTATATAGCTTAAAAATATTTTCTCTCATTCTCCAGGTTGCCTTTACAGTCTGTTTATTTTTTCCTTTGCTATGCAGAAACTTTTTACCTTGATGTAGGCCCAATTTTCTATTTATGCTTTTGTTGCTTCTGCTTTTAGTGTCACATATGAAACATCATTGCCAAGATGCATGTTTTCTTCTAGGAGTTTTACAGTTTCAAGATTTTCATGTAAGTCCATTTTTAGCTGATTTTTGTGTATGTTATAAGATAAGGGTCCAATTTCATTGTTTTGCATGTGGATATCCAGTTTTACCAGCACCATTTTTTTCCCCAGTGTGTATTCTTGGCCCAAGCTCTATTTAGCAGAGGAGCTTGCAGGTGTGAGCCATTGATTGTCAGCTAACTCAGTGCTGGAATATATATGTACAAGCCTAGTATCAGTGTCTACTTTTGAGCTGGTATAAAGGATAGGAATGTGACAATCATACATAATCTGAGTTGCTAACAAATAACATGTTTATTTAATAATTTCCAGGATGCAAGCAAGAAAGAGGGCCAAGAGAAATAGAGAGTGACCCAGGATCATTTGCACAGCTTCCAGATGTTTCATACATTAGACACATGTCAGTTGCTAAGAATTCACGCTGCAGTCTCTAAATGAGGAGAGCAGGCATCTCAGAGGAAGAAGCACTTTAGGTTATGAAACATGATTATTCTATATTCAGGTATTTACACAACTCATGTAAAATTTTTCCAGGAACCATGTCCTATAAATTCACAGGTACTAGCTTCATTTACCATAAGCAATTCCAAACCAAGGACATCTGACCAATAGTATCTCTTGTATAAGGATTTATCTTTGAGCCCTTGGTTTATGCATTAGAACTTCTATTATAACAAATTTACATGAAGATAGGACTATGTCATCTGCCTTCTGTCTTTCCCAGAGAGAAAGGAATAACAGAGCAGCCACTTCACTTCTTTTTTCCAACCAACTACAAGCCCCCAAATGAAAAGATATATCTATATATATCTATATCTATATATCTATATCTATATATCTATATATATATCTATATCTGTATCCATATTTATTATTGATTATATACATATCTATATCTACATCTATCTATCAGTCAACATCAGAATGTATGACTAAACTGTGGCATTTCAAAACATTATGAAACTATTCAGTCATTGGAAATAAAGAAACTTTGCATGCAACCACATAGCTAAGTCTCTGACAAATTTGAACAAAAGAAGTCACAGAGTTCCAAAATGGAGGAAATGTAACTATGAAGAATAGCAAAGAAAAATGAATATCTCAAAATCCAGCATTATGTTTACTTCTGAAAAGGAAAGTGTATAATATATTTGGAGATGGATACACAGAGCCTTCTGGGAAGACTTGCCCAATTCTAGCTCTTAATGAATACTATACTGCTATACAACAGTGTGGTTTAGAGTTATTTTTATCTTGAGCATACATATTTTTTCACTCTCTGTGTGCTCTCACAGTAAGACAAAATCATAATTTTTTTAAAGGAAAAGTGTAAAGGGATAAGAGCGTCCTAGGATGTTTGTTCCCTCCTTCCTCATCAACAATCTTTCTCAGAGATCAATACTGTTAAAATGGTTGTTGCACTTCCCTCAATGCTCTTTATGTTTCGTGACTTGATGGTCCTTTTAAGCCAACTCTTCCAACCCTTACTGAATAGCTCCTTTTAACATCCAAACAATGGAAAATGGAAATAGACAAATTGCATTTGGCCCTAATCCTCAAACTAACACGCCTGAATTTGGCCTGATCATCAGTGCTTATCAGCCCAGGTTCCCAGGTCTCTATCATCTCATCCACATGCTCATGGAAAATGTCTTGGCCTGAGAGCTGATGTCAGCCACTAGATGGGAGAACACCCTTGAAGACTGTAAGCTGACTGGTATCCAAAGGTTTGAAAAGGTACAGAAGCAGGTTGTCAAATTGTTAAAAGCCATCCTACTACTTTTTCCCCATCAGGTAAACTAGAAAGCCATATAATGCTGTGTACAGAAAAGGAACAACCCTGTCCTCAATTATTTTGATAAATTTGAGCAAACTTTTCAGCAAAACAAAGATTTAAGCTATGAAATATATAATATTTAACTCCATCTTTGTGGCTGTTCTTCCCAAAGCCCTCAGGATCTCTGGTGAAACAGTATTATTGGGCTGCAAAATGGCCCAATGAAATAGCCTCTTTGCAAATTAATTGTCCAAAATTTTAGAGAAGGACAAAGAATTTAAGGCTATTAGATTCTTAAATTATTAAGAAAGAGCTTCCAAGTTAATGGTTCTTCAGTTACAAAAATTAAAAAGGGATGTCCCAGAAATACATGTTCACCAAAACCTATTTTTAAAAATCTTCTTTTTCTGCAGAGGCACCAGGCACATTTAAAGGATTGCCTCCAAATACAAGCACTGATTACAACTAAGTCTTGGTAGCACCTCCAAGCTCTTTCTCTAAGCTGGACTAGGGATGCTCTGGGGATATTTCTCCTACTTAAAACTAACCAACTAGGGGAATTATTATAGGTGTTAAAGTTGGGAACAAACTAGTTGGCACTCTGGTTGACACTGGGGCTACTCCTTAATCCCAGCATGCTTCTAATAACTCCTCCCTGGAGTTCTGAATTCATTCAGTCCATAGCACATAATAATCTCTGTTGTTGTTTCAGAAAAAATTAAAATTTATGAAATTCAATACACTTTTTTAAAATCAGCTATTATGGAAATTTTTCACAATTGAATATTTTTATCTGAATGGGACTCAACTAATCTTTCCTGTAATGGTTTTAAGAGGAAGAAAATAAGACCCTTCTACAATGCAATACTTTTGGATTGGTTACATTTTTATGGTTAGAATCACTTTAAAATAACTTTTTGACAAAATTAAAATAAAGTCAGTAGTAGTTCTCAAGAAGCACTTTAAATTTTTTAAATCTATCTTTCAGATTCTCGAAAGGTTTTTTTTCTCTGTAGGTGACCCTTGAACAAAACAGGTTTGAACAGAAAAGGTCCAGTTATAGGCAAATTTTTTTCAACCAAATGCAGGTGGAAAATATAATATTTGCCACCTGCAAGTGCCACGGTGGGTCCTAAGGAATCTGAATATGGGCAGATGTTGGTATCCACAGGTGGTCCTGGAACCAATACCCCTCATATACCAAGGGATGATTGCAATTTAAAAATCATATTTAAAGATAAAATGTTGATGCTGTTTCCATAATAGACCAACACTTCTGAAAACAATCCTTCCAGAGCAATCAGGCAAGAGAAGGAAACAAGGGTATGCAAACGGGGGCAGAAGAAGTCAAACTATCGCTCTTTGCTGACAATATGATCTTATATCTAGAAAACGCCAAAGATTCTGCCAAGAAACTCCTGGAATTGATAAATAAATTTAGCAAAGTTTAAGGTTATAAAATCAATGTACATAAATCAATAGCATTCCTATCCACCAATAGTCAAGCTGAGAACAAAGTCAAAGATCCAATACTTTTCACAATAGCAACAAAGAACAGAAAATACTTAAGAATATGTTTAACTAAGCAGGGTAAAGACCTCTATAGGGAGAACTACACAACACCAAGGAAGGAAATACCAGATGATACAAACAAATGGAAAAATATGCCATGTTCATGGATCAGCAGAATAAACATTGTTAAAATGTCTATACTACCCAGAGTGATTTACAGATTCAATGCAATCCCTTTAAAATACCAACGTCATATTTTGCAGATCTAGTAAAAATAATTCTATGCTTTGTATAGAACCAGAAAAGATCTCAAATATCCAAAGCAACCTTAGGCAAAAATAAATAAATAAATAAAATCAGGATGCATCACTTTATCAGACTTCAAGCTATACTACAAGGCTATAGTAACCAAAACAGCATTGAGCTGGTACAAGAACAGAGATATAGACCAATGGATCACATCAGAGAACCCTGTTATAAAACCATCCTTATACTTCCATCTGATCTTTGACAAAGCAGACAAAACATACAGTTGGGAAAAGAATCTCTATTCAATAAATGGTGCTGGGAAAATTGGATAGCCACATGTAGAAGACTAAAACTGGATCCACACCTCTCCCCACTTACAAAAATTAACTCACAGTGGATAACAGACTTAAACCTAAGGCATGAAACTATAAAAATTCTAGACAAAGAGGTTTGAAAGCACTTAAAGATATTGGCAAGGGAAAGAAATTATGAAGAAGACCCCAAAGGCAATCACAAAAATAAATAAATGGGACCTGATCAAATTAAAAAGCTTCTACACAGCCAAGGAAACAATCAAGAGAACAAATAGACAACCTACAGAATGGGAGAAAATATTTCCATGCTATCCATCTGGTAAAGGGATAATAGCCAGAATAACAAAGCACTCAAACAAATCAGCAAGAAAAATCAAGCAACTCCATTAAAAAGTGTGCAAAAGACATGAACAGAAGCTTTTCAAAAGAAGATAAACTAATGGCTAATAAACATATAAAAAATATTCAGTGTCTCTAATCATCAGGAAAATGCAAATCGAAAGCACAATGAGGTATTGCCTAACTCCAGTAAGAATGACTTTTATCAAAAAGTCCCAAAACAACAGATGCTGGCATGGATGTGAATAGAAAGGAACACTTATATACTGTCATGGACTGCAAACTAGTATAACCTCTATGGAAATTAGCATGGAGATACCTCAAAGGACTAAAAGTACTTCTACCATTTGATCCAGCAATCCCACTATTGAGTATTTAATCAAAGGAAAATAAGACATTTTATTAAAAAGACACTTGTACTAGAATGTTTATAACAGCACAATTCACAATCACAAAGATGTGGAAACAACCCAAGTGCCCATCAATACATGAACGGATTAATAAAATGTGGTATATGTATACCATGGAATATTACCCTGCCATAAAAAAATGGTGAACTAATACCTTTTGTAACAACCTGCATGGAACTGGAGACTATTCTCCTAAGTAAAGTATGACAAGAATGGAAAAACAAACACCAAATGCACTCACTATTAAATTGAAACTATCGATCAACACTCATGTGTATATATGGTAATAAAATTAAATGAAAATCAAGCAGGTGAGGGGTAAGGGGGATAGGTAAATTCACACCTAATGGGTACAATGCACACTTATAACTTTGACTCAAACTGAACGAAAGTAATTCATGTAACCAAACATTTGTACCCCTGTAATATTCTGAAATTTAAAAAATAAAGGAAATAAACTGCTTTGACGTCATAAAAAATGAAACAAACAAAATATTGACAACTCCCTATCTAGAAATTAGTGGCATTATTATCATTGAAATCTGTTTCACTCCTTAGAAGTTCACACATATTTTATAAAGGGGAAAACTATTGGAGGTGGAAATCTAAATAAAGAACAGACTTCAGTTAATGTGAATGAATACAGATTATTTAGTTAATTATAGCATATTCACCATACTAATGGAAGATTTAATGATAGGGTAAACTGGATATGGGTATGTGGGAAATCTCTGTACTATCTTAATTTTCTGTATATCTAAAATAAAGTCTGTTAAGATTCCCATTGCAGGTGGTTGCACCCCAAAGTCAACCAATAAAGATCTTTTTAAATGTGTAATGTAATTGTGGAATTTAGCCACTGTGGTCTCTTTTCATTATAAGCTATCTCATACCATGGAAAGACATATCGTACTTGACTCACCCTGTAGCGTAAGTTTTTTTGGGATATGGAGAGAATTTCAATAAATTTTGAGGCAGAGGTATGCTTTCTAAGAATATTGGTGTCTGGGGTCAAGAGGAGGAAAATAAAAAGTCCCACTCTCCCTAAAAATGTTACTAGGCACTTCTTAGTATCATTTCATAAATTAAAGACAGCTTGCCTATTTAGAGGTTTTAAAAAAATCTGGCAATTGATGTTGACATCTAGATTCATGAAAATATAACAACAAAATTTTACTATAAATATGAAGCTGACAATTTTGTTTACCCAAAATAATAATATGGCTGTTATTAACAGAAGCGATAACTAGTTAAGTTGATATACAAAATGTTTTATTTTACCTAAATTTATAGTTGTGAATGTCAGCTAACAGGTGTTCCTATTGATGCTTTCTTTTATAAATGTTTTTATGAAGAGATTTTTAAACATTTTATAGTTCCTTTTCATTTGTAACCAAGTGTCTTATGCTTGTCGACTCTAACATTTTATTTTTAAAGTATATTAAATTATGAATCCATAGATATGTAAAATAGGAAAGTATATTAATACACTTGATATTTATTTGTAGGTAGACAACATTACTCTTAGACAAGTGTTTTTGATAAAAATAAACATTGCATAGGTGGGAAAGCTTTAAACAAAGAAATGAATAGGAATTTGGAATTTCCCAAAAGTGGACTTCAGAACAGAGTTTCAGAGACTGAAAGAGACAGAAGATGAATTTAGGGAAAGAGATTTGCAGTAAAGGGAGAAGAGGTGAGTAAGGTCATGGCAGGAAATATACACCACCTCATCCTCCATGAGAAATTCCCTATGTCAGAGAGCATCAGATAGGATTCTAAAATAGGAATGCCAATTTTGAATCATGTCCTTTGCTATTCTGCGCAGAATTACCACTGTGCAAACACAAACCTTCACTAAAACCCGTACACACAACAGCTGTGTGCTAGGGATACACTTTCTTAGATATTGGAGATAAAGAGACAGTGGCTTACCAGGGGATTAGGATGGCAGCTGTAGCAGCAGGAACCACTGGAATCCACAAGACAATAGGCAAATAAGCTGTGGGGTGGATTTTGACAGAGCGGATGTTAGGCAAATTCTCTTCCAAAAGTTTCCAGATTGGGTAGAAAATTTATAAACTAAACAGAGGTACAATGAGTGGCCAGAGTAAGAATGTGTCCTTTTGACTCTCCAGGCTTGTGAGGCCGTGGAAATCGGAATGTAGTCATTGAAATAAAGGATGACACACGTGATTTGAAACTCACAGGTTAAAAGCACAATGTGAGAAATGCAACCTTCAGTTATATTATAGACCATCACGGGACAAATAACATCACATGATTCAGCATTCAGTCAATGTTACATGATTCAGCATGTAATATTACATTCTCAGCTCACTAAGAAAAATACTAGGTCCCAATATTTTGTTTTGGAAGTCTGCAGCTTCAAAACATTTATTTTCTCACTCAAACTTCTTCCTCTCTTTTGAAAGAGAGAAGAAAGTTGATATGTAGAATTCTTTACCATGAAGTTACTCAAAACGAGGTATTGTTAGTCATTCAACATTTATTATCTTTTTCATTTTTTTATTTTTAATTTTTAATTATTATGGGTACATCATAGTTCTATATCTTTACTCTTTTTCATTTTTTTAGATAGACAGACATCTCATTTATAGACTCTGAAATTTCCATCATTCACATTTTCCTGCTAAATCTTTTTTCCTCCTATGTATTTCAATATAATCTTAGAAAACTTAGAGTAAATTACAAAGAGGATTATAACATATGTATACTACAATATGTAAGCAGTTCATATAGGATAAAGCATCTATAGCTATTAAAAGAAATAGGTTTGATAATATTATCTTATTATATTTTAGAATATGGATTTAAAATGCCTGCAGCCTAGTATATAATTTGAAATTTATTTCATTTTCTTTTTATCTATTTTGTATGCAGTTCCTTTGAAACATAAACAATGATTCTTAAAGCAATTCAGGCCAAGACTAAATCAGAATTCTTGCCAGCATAAGCACTGTGCACATATATTTAACTACTTTCTTCTCCAACATTGGCTTAATACGTTTCAGCTGCCTTCTAAATCACTTCCAGAAATTTCTGTCAAATATAAATAACTCTACTTCCCACATAAGGATTTTTGTGTTTAAACAAGTGTATTCTATCCATATAGCAAGGTCAAAAACAAATATGGAAAACAATCAGTCAAAGTAATAATAAAAGTTTAAGGTTACCAAATGTGAAAATTCTATGAAAAACATAAAATATTGTGCACTTGCTAGAGGCCTGCGATTAAGGGACTCTTCCATTCTAGGCCCACATCTTATTAAATAAGTACACTTTAGCCCATTTAACAATAAAATTTGTGACCTCCTTTGCAATAGGTAAAATCCAATTTCCTTTTCAGTCAACGAAGTATTATACCAAATGTCTTTTTTCCCACTTGGTTGCTCTCCTTTATGACTCAGAGTTCATAAAGCAATTCCCTAGCCTGAGAAGAAAATAAACAAGCAAATGACAGCAGTTAAGGAGCCCTAGGCACTATACCTAGGATAATCTGCTATCTAACATTTATCAAGCAATAGTAAGTTACAAAACATTTGAGAAACTTGTTCCTGGAGGGAGCTCAGAGAGCTCATTTGAATCCACTTTGTCTCATAAAGGAAACATTGTGTTCATAAAACCACAGGAACATTAGAAAAACAGCTGTTTCCTTTCAAAATAGAGCAGCCACATCAGGTGTAAATTTCAACAAGGGTATGGCTTAATCAGGTATTCCACATTATACAAATACAATCCAGTTTAAAATTTCAAAACAGAAAAAAATCTCATCGCTATTTATATTTTCTTATCACAAGAAAACTTGTCATATATTCACAAAGAAATATTTGCCATTTTAAGTTACTGGCTTTGAATATGAAATCTCAGTTTATCTAATTTTATAAAATTTAGAATAAAATATCTTTATAGCACAAAAATATTTTAAATGAATGAAACTTACTTTGAGAAGCTCTTACCAGAGTTTTTTGTTGTTGTTAATGGTTGAATTAATTGAGAGAAAATGAAAATATATCAACAAAACTGACTATAAGTTTACCACTCACAAAGAAATTACGATCTCAGAAATTTTAGGTAAAGATTTCTGCTATTCACTTATATAAAGTTTGGGATTAACTAAAAGAAAAGTTGTTTATTTCTCTCTATATTTTCAATATATTAACAACTAAAACCACAAATCTGTATATATATTTAATTAGAAGATAAAGAAAATAGGCTATTAAATATTACAATTGAATTTATATGGTATTTGTTGTCATCAGTCAGAAAATAAAGGATTGGGAATGACTGTACTAACAAAATTAACTCAATGCTGTACAAGGCTATTATTTGGAAATTTTACTGTACATTAATAATGGCTGGTTCAATTGTCAAATATTGAAAATATGTTTGGTGAGATAAGTTACTCAGATTGATTTTGATAGAGCAATAAAGGTGTATAAATTAGAAAATAATTGTTTGAATTAAAAGGAAAAATAAAAAGGCTAGCAGAAGAAAGAATAAAAAATATTGACAGAGGTATGATGTTGTTACTGGACCATATTATTCTTAAACAATGTAACAAAATATAATGTGAACAAATATGTTAAAAAGAAAAGTGATTTAGGCCAGGTGCAGTGGCTCTCGCCTGTAATCCCAGTACTTTGGGAGGGTGAGGCAGGAGGGTCGCTTGAGTCCAGGAGTTAGAGATGAGCCTGTGCAACACGACAAGACCTCATCTCTACAAAAATAAAAGTCATTTAAAATTTCTTTATTGTCTAAATGACTCTTAAAATTTGCTATTCCTACTCCAAAATTATATTCTAAATGGGATAAAGTGATACCAATCTATAATTATAACAGATTTATGTACCATTTAGAAGGAAAATTAACATGACAATTATAAACTATGATATTTAATAGTAAATGATTTGTTTAATATAAATGAATAACATTTTACTTTAGTAATTTAATAATTTTTACTTTATAAGTTATGTCAATAATATTATTCGTAATACTTGTGAAAACATTTTATGAAAGATCTGATTAAGGCTATCCATGAGTACTAATTTTCATTGTTGTTTTACTTATCTATTAATAATTACTTTTCAGCCTAGTACTGGCACAACAACAGAAGCATCGATA
>VBSM01003039.1:18322949-18356721 GCA_008086735.1 Cheirogaleus medius
AATTAAATTAAATAACTACTTTAACCTGACATCTGATATGTCCACTTGTATTAGTCAGGGCTTACCAGACAAACAGAACCAGTGGGATATGTCTATACTTAAAATAAACCTCTAAAGAGATTTATGGCTCAAATGATACTGGGGATAGCAAGTTCTAAATCAATAGGGCAAGTCAGCAGGCTGGAATCTCAAAGAGGATTTGATATAGGCTTGAGTCTGAAATCTGGCAGGCTGAAAACTCAGGCAGGATTTCTATGCTGTAGTCTTGTGGCAGAATTTCTTCGTTGCTTGTGAAGATTCATTTTTTGTTCTTAAAAGTCTCAAACTGATTGGATGAAGCCCAACCACATTATAGAAGTTAATTTCCTTTACTTAAAATCAGTTGATTGTAGATGCTAGTAGCATCTATAAAACATTTTCACATTAACTACTTCGGTATGGTGCTCACCGGCCGCGAAACCTTGCCCACAGTCCGCAGAATAGTTCGTGCTGTGCATTGACAACGAATCCGTTTTGCTCTTGTGTGATGAGGAAAGCTCTAAAGCACTGAAAGCTTGTTTTACTTTACAGGCAGCTTTACTTGTAATGTAAATCAGAATAGATAACATATACATATATGTTTTTGTTACGTTATTTTTAAATGTTCAAAATTTTATTTTGATAAATGAAAAATTAGAAAAGTCGTAACACGGCTGTTGGCTAAAGTCGCTGTGCGCGTTCATCTGTGGCTATCGACTATAGTTGACACTAGTCCCGAAGTGGTTAACATCTAAACTTAGTGTTTGACTGAACGACTGGGCACCATAGCCTAGCCAGATTGACATAAAATATTAACTATCACACCACTCCAATAAAACCTAAGTATAGTTTTCTCGGTAGGCAAGAATTGATATAGAGAAATACAGTGACAAAAGTATGCAATTTATTATCTATATTACCTCATTTCTCATTTCTGAACTCTAGACTATATGTTTACCCATGTCTTGATATCTCCAGTGGGATATCTGACAAGCATCTCAATCTTAGCATGCCCAACCCCAAACTCCTGATCTTTCTCTCCAATCCAGTTCACCCCACAATCTTCCTCATCTCAATTTAAGCAACCATGTTCTTCTAATTACTAAGGTCATAAATCTTGAATTCATTCTTGATTTCAACCTATTTAAGTGAGCAGCAAATATTGCCTCCCTCATTTTTAAAACATGTAGAGTCAAATTATTTTTCATGTCTTCCCTGATCACTACTTCATTCCAAGCTGCTGCCATTTATCGATTGGATTATTGCAGCGCTCTTCAAAAGAGCCCCCGGTTTCTTCCCTTATTTCTCTATATTCTACTCTCACTATAGAATTCAAATTGTGTCATTACAGAAACTTCCATTATCTCCTCTTTTCGCTTAGAATGAAGCCAAAGCCCTATGGTGGGCCACAAGGTCTTACTGAATCTGGACCACTACTACTTACTTCTATGATCTCAGTCTACCCTCAGCCTAATTTAATCCAGTAAAGACATATGCTGTTCTCAAAAACACTGGGCATGCTCTTGACTCAGAGACTTTGAACTTGCTGTTTCCTGCTCTTTCAGGTCTTTGTTTAAATATCACCTACTCCATGAAGTTTATTCAACCCACTCATTTAAAATGTAATTCCATCCATCCATCCTTAGGAGTTTCTGTTTTGTTGTTTTTTTATTTTTTTTTATCATAGCATTTCATAGCACTTCAGTGCACTTCATAGCACTTTCCTGTTAGTAAAATTGAATAGTCAGAGCTAGAATTTAAACAAGCCCACTTGATTGATGCCTTGGTTGTTACTCACTCTCCTTGCAGGGGAGCAAAGGAAGGGATGTTATTAAGACAAGGGGCAGAGAGCCCTGAAGCCCACCTGAAAGGCAATACAGCTGTAATTGCTGAGCTAGGAAGTCCCCAAAGGTGGAATAAATGGTGTCAACAGTGAGGAAAATGCTATTCAGTATAGAGCTTTGACTGAGCAAACGACATTGGAAGTACTTTTGGTAGAGTTCAAGTGGGCAGCTATTCTAAACAGAAAGTAAATACAAACCCACTTGCTGTATCACGAAATCACTCATCTCCTTGTTCCCTCTGATACTTCTCTATCTCTCTCTCTCTCTCTCTCTCTCTCCCTCCCTCTCCCTCTCCCTCTCCCTCTCCCTCTCTGCATTGATGTCAGCTGCTTTAAAAACAAAGGTGATTAAGCAGGAGCCAAGATCCCCCTGTGCCTAAGGAACACTGAAAGCCATATTCACTCTCTGCCTGTGCATGGGAAATTTGAAAAGCCAGGGATTCCAACTTTTACGTAACTGTTGAATTCAGACTCCATAGTTACCTTCCTACCAGGTCTCAGGAGGAAACAGGGTGTTGGAAGCAGTAGTAAAAACATTGAGGACTACAGGGCAAAGCTGTGGTGCCATCTGTGCAGACAGAGAGAAAGGGCCAAAGGGTAAAAGCAGTTTTTTTCCCATCATTTCTCCTCACCCCTTTGAGAATCTTCCTCTGACCTCACACTCCTCAGCTTCCCTGCCAGGGGATACATCACTGTAGCCCCAACTCATGCATGAATTAAACAATTTGGTCCGTGTTTGACTTCTGGTGGAAAAGTACCAAATCAAATTAATGGAAATTTTCAATAGTGAAGAGAAGCCAAAGTGGGATTTTTGGTGGGGACTTCGGGGCATACTGAGAGTACTTCCGTGTATTTCATTGCTGGAAGTCTCATTGTTGTATTGCCTTCCCATCCTTTAAGTGTTAAGAGGGAATTCTCCCGATTTAGGGAATGCCATATGTAGACGCGATGTCAGTCCCATCCAGGCTAGTCCCACAGAAACAACATAGTAGCCCACGAAGAGAAAGAGGAATCCCAATTCTAGTAGAAAGATGTAATTGCTGCCAAAACTCAGAGAAACCATTTTCCAGTAGAATCGCGCCACCTGCTGGATGCAGCCCACAAATGCACCATGTTAAAAACCAAAAAGGAGCAGCTGTAACTTGCTTTGTCAAAACTGAACTCCTGACTCATTCAGCCCATTTAGGAGCGAATCAACTCATTTGCAACAAATAACAAAGTAAGAGCCCAATGATCCTTGCTGTAAAATGGAAGTGCTGTATTCAAGAGCACAGTCAACCTGTTTTATATAAAAAAGTGTCAGTTACATCTTTGGGGAAACTTTACACCTTACTTCAATCTCCAAAGCAAAACCGTTTGCTTCATGGGGTCCTCGATTTACATAGATTCTTCTAGATTCTTGGGCCTGATCCACTGATGGCTCGGTTAAGACAAAAGCAGCTGGTGTCCATTGGGTGGCAGCAGCCATCCATCCTCAATAATTACCCTGGCAGACTGAGTGTGCTCAGAGCCAGTCAGCACATGGGATGAGTTAGAAGTCATTGCCCTTGCCTTAAGCAATACTCCTAAGGACCTGACAAGTTCGATTATTAACATGTGGGCTGTGTTCAATGGCACAGTCATCTGGTCTGCCAGTTGGACGTCAACAGACTGGCAGTTTAAAATAAGCCTCTTTGAGTTCATGAACCATGGCTGTAGACTGAGCAGTTAGGGTCTCTCATGCAGATAGATGGACCCTTTCTCCAAGGAGATCAACTGGAATAGACTTGCTGGTAAAGCCTGCATAGCCCATTTTGCTACAATTGCTTTCCAAATCCATCATCACATTTAATAGAACAGCACACCCTTCTCATAGACTGAGGGGAAAGCGAAGGGCTCTATGTTTCTGATGCAAAAACCATCACGGTATGGCAGACTTGTGACTCCTGCAAAATTTTGCCCTGTTTGTCTTAGAGTGAGACAGGCCACATCAATTGGCCATTGTCCTCACCCACACCTGGCAAACTGACTATATCAGATCTTAAACTCTCTTTCTGTCTACTGTGGGTGACTTACTGTTGACACTTTCCAACTTATGGTTTTCTATTTTAGCCCTATAATTCAACTCTCACTGAAACATTGTAGCCCTTAACTCAACTGTTTCATGTTGTCCGCTTTTCAGATCATAAACAGTTGGAAAATGGTGCACAATTTGTCAAAAAGTCTACTCAACAGTGGAGCAATAATCAAGGTATTTTATGGCCATGTCACATCCGCTACCTTGCACAGGAACTTGGTCTTGTTGAGCAATGGAAGAAACACCTCAAAAATGAATTCAAATGATTTCTGCTCTCCCTTTCTCACATCCTCCTGGACCACACATTTTATAATAAAGCGTTTTGGCCACTGAATGTGATGCCTCCACAAAGAGGATAGCTTCATTTTGACTGCTCTTTGGAAAATAATAAGGTAAAGAATTATCTAGAATATTTTGAAAATTCAGTATTTTAGCCTGCTCTTCTGGATATGATACTTTGTGCTTTCCCCTAACCTCAACCTCAGGCGAACTTGGTAAGTGCATCCTCCAGGTGACAGCTCAGGTAAAAGGGTCTTAGAGGATTTGTAAGGGAGAATTTTTTCATTCCCTTCTTAGTAGTAGCATAACTGCATGTCTAAGAAACTAAGGAGTGACCTTTGACTAGATTTCACTCTTGTGCATAACTGCAAAGCAACTATAGAGTAACACATGACTAGACCACCAACTTGAGCAGACTTTGTAACCATTTGCTTCTGTAATGTATAAAAACTCCCATGCTTAGACCCCATTTTGCTCAGAATTTAGAGGCAAGACCCCTCTGAGCCCGTCAGTGTAATAAAAGCCTGTTTTGCAGTACTCTCATGTGGCTCTCGGTTTGTTTCCCGGTCTGGTTTGCTGTAACAGATTCGCACTAATTTCTGGTATCTCTAGCTGACTTGACCTAGATAAAATAGACGATGACCACCTGGGTGACCCACTGCTCTCTGTATTCTCCTACAATGTCCCTTGCATGCCAATGTAGGGAATGAAATGGGTGTCTGTAAATTTTGTAAAAATAGCTTATCCCGTTAGATCTGAGTCTTAACACAAAAGTCCTTAATGTGAATGGCAATGACTGGAGACAAGGTGAAGTCACAGCTACTGGGATGGACACAGCATTCTTGGAGCTTTGGAGGGAGAACAGCCACCGTGTCATCAGGAGAAGAAATATGCCAGCCCCCAGGACAGACAAGGGAGCGGTGCTTTGTGTGCTTTTTGCTGGCTAGAGGTAGCACCACATCAGCTCATATGTGGCCGAGTCAAGCAGCAGCTGCAGCTGGCGACCTGCTCCCTGCTGGATTTGTCATTGCCATCCATGTGCTAGGAAAACACAGAAGTGCCTGTGGACAGGCCAGCACTGTCCTGCTGTCCCCAGTGCCTTCTCATAGCCAGCTCCTGAATGTGGTCTCTCCTCATAGTTTATAAACACGTGAGTGACCCAATTCTGCTTGAGTCAGTCTAGCTGATGCAAATGCACCTGCCGCTTCTGCCTCATTTGCTTCCCCTGAGGCCCATGTGGCCTCAGACTGTGCTATGTGTGGTGTTCAAGGCTGCACTGCCCCTGTGACTTAGCCAAACCAAAGTAATTATCAGGGATTCAAATCAAGTTTAACAACAAATCCCAAACCGAAGTTACCTGTGGCCCTTTGGGTTATGTGTTTATATAGAGAATGAGAAGGTTGTGGGCTGTTTTCATTGGTGATGAAAGTTGCTTGTTGGCTCATCTCTTGTCTCCTATAATTATTACAATTATTGGTAAATGCACCAAAATCAGCAGGCTACTCTGAACTCCATCCCTTGGGTCATAATGAATAGACTGGTCCAAACTACAATTTGATTGTTTAAACTAAGACCTATTCATACCCCTGGAACTTCATAGAGTTGTGTGAGAACGAGTGGACCAGGGAAGGGGTGTGGTTGAGGTCAGTACTTCTACTTGTAATCCTGCTGAGAGCAGAAAACTAAATACAGTATGAGACAAATTGAACCCGCTCTCTGTGTGCTACTGAGTGCACTTATAATTACAATCATGAGCTGTGTAACAATGTGTTGGTCAATGATGGACCACATATACAGCAGTAGTCCAATAAGATTACAGTTGAACTGAAAATCAAATCACCTAGTGATATAGCTGTCATAACATTGTAGCATAATGCATTACTCACACATCTGTGGTGACACTGGTGTAAACAAACCTACTGCACTGCCAGTCAAATAAAAGCATAGCATATACGATCAGGCACATGATACTTGATAAGATAATAAACACTATGTCACTAGTTTATGTATTTACTATAATGTACTTTATAGCGTTATGTTAGAGTGCACTCCTTCTACTTGTATAAAAAAAAGTTAACTGTAAAACAGCCTCAGTTAGGTCTTTAGGAGGTATTCCAGAAGTAGGCATTGCTATCATAGGAGATGACAGCTCCATGCATGTTATTGCCCCTAAAGACCCTCCGGTGGGACAAGATGTGGAGGCAGAAGATGGTGATACTGATGATCCTGACCCTGTGGAGGCGTAGACTAATGTGTCTGTTTGTATTTCAATTTTTAACAAAAAAGTTTAACAAGTAAAAAATAAATATTTAAAAAATGTTAATGGAAAAAAGCTGATAGAATAAGGACAGAAAGAAAGAAAATATTTAAGTATAGCTTTATAATGTGTTTTAAGTTGTGTTATTAAGAAAGAGTCAAAAAAAAAAAGAACATAAAAAAAAAACTAATTGAGGCTGAAATTCAGCCAGCCATGCAATGAATTAAAATAGAGAATTCAGGACTGGAAAAGACCGGGTAAAAGGAGTTGAGATGAATGTCATTTCATTTTGACGTAAAGCTAAAATATCTATGGGAATTAGTACAACAGGATAGAATGTAAATGTGGTAAACTGTGATAGTCCCAAATAATAATTAATTTACAAAAAATAAAATGAAAGGCAGGAGGAAATGTAAGTGTGGTAATTCCTTATCTTTCAATGATTTTATGAGTAGTATATAAAAGTGAAATGTGATTTTAAAAATAGCCATAATAATTCCAACCAGCAAATTTTTTTCTTCATGATTTTTATGAATTTTAGTGGTAGAGAAACATTTATCTAAATTATATTTCACTTCTGTTTTGTTAAATAAAAACAAAATTAAATAATTTTGTGACACATTAATAGAATAATCCCTTAAAAGTTAAAAAATTAAAAATTTTATAAATTTTAAAAGTTACAGTAAGCTAGGGGTAATTTGCTATTGAAGAAAGAAAAACATTTTTTTAAAAAATTCAGTGTAGCCTAAATGTACAGTGTTTATAAAATCTATAGTAGCCAGCAATGTCCTTGGCTTTCACTCACCACTCACTCATTGACTTGCCCTGAGAAACTTCCAGTCCTGCAAGATCTACTCATGATAAGTGCCTATATGGGTATACCATTTTTATTTTTTATAATATACTTTTATCATACCTTTTCTATGTTTAGATGTTTATATACACAAATACTTACCATTGTATTACAATTGCTTACAGTATTCAGTACAGTAACCTGCTGTAACAGGTTGGTAGCCAAGGAGCAATAGGCGATACCATATAGCCTAGGTGTGTATAGGCTATTATACCCACATTTATGTAAGTGCACTCTCTGATATTTACACAATGACAAAATTGCCTAATGAGTCATTTCTTAGAATATATCGCCATCCTTAAGGGACACATGACCGTACTTATTTCATTTTTTTTCTATACTTCTGCATAGAGTAGGAAACCTCTAAGTTTTAACTCAATCCCACTAACTTACATTTCTGTAATATTAATTTGTGCTTTTAGTGTTCTTGGCCCAGATTGAAATTTATTATTGCATTTAGAACATATACTATATGGCATAAGGTTTTAGGGATGGTAAAATAATTAATATATCTGAAAGTATTTTAATGTTAGCTGATATAATTTTCACTATTATGGTAAATTTTATTTCTACTTTATATTGGAAATTTTTTCCCATTTGTATGTCTTCATCTCAGTAAATGCATTCGTACTTCTTCTCTTGTTTTTACACTACTCATTTATTTGGTTTTTGGTAATATGGAAAAAGCAAAGGCTTTGAAAGTGCTGTTTGTCATCCTTTAAATGGTGTTTCTCTGCAGTAAGAGTCCTGGCTTCACTTTAACCTACTTTGTTGTAGTGTATTCTTTTTTACGATCTGAAATCACTCTGTATTTCTCATTATAGAATGAAGGGGAAACATTTCAACTGTGGTACTTGTTCATGAACAGTATTTGTCGAGTCTTGTGCCATAACCACAAAGTACATCTATTTATCATTCAGATTTCAGATTTGACCCACTGTTTCTGGAAAAGCCTTACTGACCTACTCAAACGAGATATGTGCTCCAAATATGTGTTTCTGTAACACTGTGTTTGCACAGCGGGAACCTTCCTGATGGTGTACCTAATTGGTCGCTGTCACTCTATAATAGGAATTATGCTGGGCTGACAGGAACTGTTTGTTTTATGCAGCATTCTCTGTCCTCTATGACTAGTACATGACCGGGGTATTGTGAGCCTCAGTGCACATTGCCGATGATTTGAATGGAATGGAATTTGTTTGATGTCGCAGCTGAGAAGGGGAGAGAACGTCTTGGAAAAGGGGACTCTGAGCAGAGGCATGACGTTTATTGTCTTGGTGTGTTTGATAAGGATGCTGAAATGAGAGCCAGATTTCACTCAGAAGTTCTGTTTGACCTAACCTCTGCACAGGAAGACAGGAATACACCTCCACACTCCGAAGTGCATGTTGCTCTCTGCCTTTTGGGTTGTCCTCAGCTGTAGCTTGCCTTCCTTCCTACAAATAATGGTTTAGGGAGGTTATGCCATGATGTCTTCTACTTCGAACTTTAGGGACTTAGTTGTTTTTGCTTTTACTTAACTCTTTCTTCTCTTCCTCCACCAAAGTAACCTATAAGCAAAATCCTTCCATATCATACATCTTGTTTCATTATTTATGTATACAACTAATTTTTCAAAGCCATAGTCTTTTTGACATTGTCTATTTTACAAAAATTATGATAATAATAAATAATTATATCAAATGTGCATATGTCTGTCTTGCTTTTCTTGGTAAAAAATACATTGCATTTGTAAATTCTATTTATTTTAATTCTTGCAAACTGGCTGATTCTTCTGTTCTCTTTTCTCTTGAAGACCTTGCTAAATAGAGCCAATAGGAATTAACTCATACTGCTTTTAGGGAAAAAGTGAAGGGAGGGATATTAGAAATAAATATAATATGGTTTACCCCACTATAAATATTTCACATTAATCTCTAATATTTATTCTGTACTGATTATCTTTTGGTCAACTGTATTATCACAGATCTTGTTGTTCTAAGTTTATTACCTAGTAAGGGAAATATTTTTCGCCACACTTTGTTCTATAGTATTTTGACAATATTTTTTCCATATGTGTTGTCCATATGAAATTTGAAATCCTTAATTAATTTAAAATTTTATATATATAAATCCTTAATTAATTAAAAATTTTATATAGTAAGTAGAATAGCAGCAAATGTATTTACTGTTATTAGTGTGTATACCAATTATTAGATATTTTATATACATTAAATATTTCCTTAAAAATATGGTATGGATTTTTACTTGTTTGAACCTTCTGTTAAGACTTTTCATAAGATTCAATACTTTTTAAAAAGTCTAGTACTGTTATTATTAAATTTAACTCCAAATAGTTTAGAAATTCTTTGTAATTTTAGAATGCAATCATTTTTCTATTTCATATAACTGGTCATTTTCAATATAAAAAATAGCAATGTATACATATTTATCTATATTTTCCTAGTCATTCTACCAAATGCAAATAATTATCAAGTATTTTAATGTATCAAAAAATGAATTTTTCACAAAGCAAATTATGATTTTATCTTTTAGTTCCGAATGTTTTTTAAACTACTTATTTTACCATCTTATTTTATTCGATAAATTTTCCAAAGTAATCATAAAGAATTATGATAACCTAAAGAATTCCTGTTTTCCCTGATTTACATAAAACTGATATTCAAATTTTGATATTTTAATATGTAGGCTTTTTTTTCAATAACTATTACCTCCCTCTTCTATGGGATGGCATGTGCTTTCCTGTTTCTCTGACTTCGTCTTAGCAAAGAGATGTGCTTTGAACAAGGAGATGTGATTCAATTCAATTCAAGCAGAGGCTTTAAATGGTATTGCGTGGTGGTTTGCCTTGTCCTTTTGTAGGCATGTAAGCAAGAATCCGCTGCCCCTTCAAGGAGGGCCTGGGGTGAATGCATGTGTTGTAGATCTGAATAGATTCATAGTTTGAAGCAGAGCCACCAGGTTGACACCAGTCAAGACATATTAAAATGCAATTAGTCCTCAGATCCATGAGTAGGTATTTAAGTCAGGTTCTTGAGGGAAACAGAACTAATGGGATATCTACATATCCTTTGTGGATCCTTAAGTACAGGTAGACATAGGTAGAGGTATGAGAGAGACACAGAACGAGAGAGACAGAGACAGAGGTTTATTTTAAGGAATTGGCATATGACATTGTGAACACTGGCAACTCTAACATTTGTAGGGCAGGGCAGTAGACTGGAAACTGACAGGTTTTCTATTGTAGTTTTAAGGCTATATTCCTTCTTTGGAAAAACCTCAGTCTTTGCTCTTAAGGTCTTCAAATAATTGAATAAGGCCTACCCACATTAGGTAATCTACTTTAATAAAAGTAAAATGATTATAAATGTTAATCACATCTACAAATATCTTCATAGCAAATCTAGAATAGTGCTGAGCAAATAAGCATAGCCTAGCCACGTTAACACATAAAATTAACCATCACAGTAAGAAAATAAATGTGGTTGTTGGAAGCCACTGACATCTGGGGTAGATTTTTATGAAGCATTATTGTTGCATTAGGAGCTTAATTCAAATATCTAGAAATAGAATATGTAATACATTTCTTCTCTCTGTATGCTACTTAAAATCGTTATTAAGAATGGAATCTACTGGGGGATGGACATGCTTAAAGCTCTGACTTGAGGAGGGGAGGGCAATATATGTAACCTTAACATTTGTACCCCCATAATATGCTGAAAAAAATAAATTAAAAAAAAAAGAATGGCTCCTAGTACAACATCTTTGGAAAATAGTAAGGAGAGACCTCAAAGAACTAAAAGTAGACCTACCATTTGATCCAGTAATCCCACTATTCAGTATTTATCCAAAGAAAAAGAAGTTATTTTACCAAAAAGATACATGCATGTGCACTTGAATGTTTATTGCAGCCCAATTCACAATCACAAAGATGTGGAATTAACCCAATTACCCACCAATTCATAAGTGGCTTAATAATATTTGGTATATGTATACTATGGAGTATTACTCAGCCATAAAAAATGGTGAACTAATACCTGTTGTAACAAATTGGATGGAACTAGAGACCATTCTTCTAAGCGAAGTATCCCAAGAGTGGAGAAACAAATACCCCACACATACTCACTATTAAATTGGAACTAATCAATCAGCACATATGGTAGTAAAACTCAACAGAAACCACGCAGATGGGAGGTGGGAAAAGGGGACAGGTAAATTTACACCTAACGGGTACAATGCCCACTATCTTGGTGATGGGCACACTTGTAACTTTGGCTCAAACTGCACAAAAGCAAATCATGTAATCAAAACACCTGTACCCCTGTAATATTCTGAAATTAAGAAAAACAGGGGAAAATAACTCCTTTTCTAAAAAAAAAAATGGCCCTTTGACATTGGTAAACTCCTTTTAGCATTTATTAATTGATCATTTTTCTAACATTAATGTGATGATATATTGTGATAATTGTGATATTGTGATTATTTTTCTAATATGACTGTATTCTTCCATTTAAAAAACAGGTTGTAGTTATTCTGACATTATGTGACTATTTTCTAACAACTTATTTCAAATTTTGATATATAGATAACATGAGCTATAATTTCCCATCTTTTAATGACATATATTATAATTAGTTTTCAAATTTATTGAATTTATGGCAATAGTTATAGCCTTTGAAATATGTACTTTTTAAAAAACTGGAAGGCTTTCCTCATAGCCAAGTACATGAACAATTTTGATCAATCCACATAAAATGAATGTTTCTGTGGATAGTTTAGTAACATTTTGTTTTCAGTCTGTGAAACCATCATTTACAAGTTAATATTAATTTATCCAGTAATTAGTCTAGTAAAGCTTCATACTTCTCAACCATTTGGTAATGCTTTTCTGGGTAAGAGTATCATAGGTTTCACTAGTTTTTAAATTTGTTTGCAGAGTTTCACATGTAGTAAATTACATTAATATAATTTAATCAATAAATTCTGTATCTGTGGTTGTATATTCTTTTTCATTTCTAATGTAACATACATTTATACTAATTTTAGCTTTTATTCTTCATGAACTCTCACCAAGTTAATTTTGGTTTGTCTTGAGTTTTTTAAGGTCAGATTTGAAACTTAATGTGACAGAAGATTATTTTATTTTTCAGAATCATTTCCCCCCTTCCTATCCCTGTATAGTTGATAGGATTATGCATCCCTGTCCTTGCCCTGTGAATTTCAGTGCATCTTGGTAAACAATGTGTATGTCACTGGCCACATCATCAGGCCTGGCCACGTGATTTGTTTGGCCAACAACATCTGAGTAGAAAAGTGCAACAAAAGGCTTTAAATGCAGTTGTGTGGTTGTTGCTTCTCACTCAGCCTCTCCACGTAGTCTCTGGGTATCAACCTGAGTCCCAGACCTCAGCCCCCTCAGCCTGGAGAAGAGCCACAGCTAGTGCAGCTCTCATATGACACACACAAGGAAGAAATCTTTGACACTGTAAGTCACAGTGATATTAATAAACGCTTTTGTTTGGGCAGCAAAGCTGGCTAATACAAGATGATGATTTACTTCAATTATTTGCAGTCAATGTTGAATATAAAGGCATTTAGAACATTTTCAAGTGAATGGTCTATTATTTGTTTTGTTAAGTATACTCTTTTCGATTGACTTTCCTAAAGATTGTAATTTCAAGATTATTTCCTTTTTGATTCAGGACTTAAATATTACTTATGGGAGTGTTCCTTGTTTTGAAGTAGTTCAAATTTTTATGTCATATTTTCGTAATTTATTTTTAAATTTATTGAATTGATGGCAATAGTTGTAGCCTTTGGAATATGTACTTTTTAAAAAACTTTAAGGCTTTCCTTAAAGGCAAGCATATGATCAATTTTGTAAATATTCCTCAGATACCAATAAATTATGTATATTCAAAATTCATAGAATGCAAAATCGGATATTTATGTCAGAGTGTAGTTTATTACAGTATTCGATTCCTATATGTTCTCATTTATTTATTCTAGTAGGCCTTTCTAATTTTGAAAAAGATATATTACATTCCCTGAGTGTGACTCTATTTCATCACGTTCTCCCTGCATTTCTAATAGATCAGGCTTTATGTTTGGAATGCTAAGTGGTTTGGTGCTTACACTTTTATGAGGAATGTGCCTTTCAAGTAAATTGTCTTTTATCATTACACAAAATAATCTTTTACCTTATTTAAGAGTTTTAACCTTAAAAGAACATTTTCATTTCTCCTTGCTCTAGTTTACCTATTACATCTAGTTTCTAAAATGATTTTGCACTATTTATAATAGTTTATTGTTTTTTCCTCTTTGCTTAGCCTGCTAGTACAAAATCCCAACACACTATCATTACCTTAACTACATATAAAGTTTCATTTGTCATTACTTTTTACTCTCCTTTCATTTTACCTTCCCATAAAGTGCCCATTATGTGTCATTTATTATTGGTTAGAACATTTTCTGAAGTTTTTCCTTTGATCAGGAAACTAGAAGTGGGCATCCCCAGTTTTTTCTTTTAACCCAATGGGTAAGTAATAATTTATCTGCCCATAAGATTCTATGGTTCTTTTGTCCAGTACTAAACAGATATTTTGAAACTAACAATTTTAATATATTTATTTGAAATATAAGTAAATTGTTCCATCTATTTGGAAGCTTCCAATTAAAAAAATAAATGCTTGAAATTCAAAACTCAAGGGAGACTGCTAGTCTATCCCTTCCCTCCATGAACACACACACACACACACACACACACAAATACACACACACTTAAAATCCATCTTTTCTTTTTTCTTGTGTATCTGTCTGCTTAGCGAGAATCTGATTTTCTAGCTCTGCTAGTGATAAGGCTGTACCAAGTTTCTGCCAACGGAATGTGATTGGAAAGTTGTGGACAATCTCTATTTACATGCTTACAAAGAAAATGGTCGCCTCTGATTTTCAGGACAACGTCCTTGAGGGTGGTATTAATAACAATATGACAAAATCCAGCTTCTCATGAAGCAGAATTCCTGTTACAAAGTATGCTAGTCATACTGGTACATGGGAGAGGAATGAACATGTATGTTATTTCACTTCTCTGCTTTGCTGTGGGGTGGGGGAGGGAGTGGGATGGCTTCTTCCAGGTGGTTCTCAAACGGAGGTCTGTGGACCCCTGAGGGTCTGGAAGACATTGTCAGTGTGTTACCATAGCTTCAGTGCTGGCACCAAATGGTACAAATAGTCATTGTTGTACACTGTCATGTATGTATGCACATACACAAAAAGACCAGTTCCACTTAAGAATGTCCTTGAAGAAACAGTAATAATTATCAATGTTATCAAACTTTGACCCTTGTGGATATGCCTTTTTAATAATCTGTGTGGAGACATCAGCAATGTGTATAAGATATATCTACTCCATATATGCATGATATAATTGTAGTCCCCAGGAAAGACATTTCCACAATGGAGCTGTGAGCCCAACTAGCTGCTCTTTTCATGGAGAACAATTTTTACTTGAAAGAATGACTGAAAGACCAACAATGATTACTCAAACTTGAATATTTGGCAAAAGGAAAACAACTGACAGTATTTATTGATGATAAAATCTGAGCTTTCAGAATTTAAGAAAATCTGTATCCCCCAGTAAAAGCTGACTGAATCCCAATACACAAAGACTTTTCAGAAATGAATGGATGTGTGTGTGTCTGCTTTTTGATATTGTATAATGAAATATGCAACCATTTGAAGTCCACATTTAGGCAGTATTTTCCAAATGATCAATAAATGTTACAAATCCATGCGTGGATAAATGATCTATTCAAAGTACAAGACAGACTAACGGATTTAACTATAAAAGAGTACAAAAAGTTTATTGATAAAATTGAGACTCTACATAGCAACTAACCTTTAAGAAATTGTCCCTCATCAAATTTTGGTGTAGTGACAAAAAAATAATATCAACAATTATCTGAAAAAGTTTAAAACTCCCTACTTTTCCAAATAAATATCTATGTGAAGTCAGATTTTTTATGTTTCAACCAAAACAGTGTATCACAACAGAATAAATGCAGAACAAGACATGAAATCCAGCTATCTTCTGATAAGCCAGATATTAAAGAGATTTGCAAAAATATGAAATGGTGTCAACTGTCTCACTAACTTGTTTGGAGAAATATAGAATTTTTTCATTTTTCATTAAAATATGGTTTTATGCCAACATATGCCAAATATTTTATTTTAAATAAATTAATACATACACAATTTAAATTCTCTGTTTTAATTTCTGATACAGTAAATATCAATAGATATAAAAGCACATAAATTAAAGCTCTTTGGGGTCATTAATGGTATTTAAGAGGGAAACCAGGGAAACCACCAGTTTGCCAAAACAAAATGCTTGAGAAGTATTGGCCTAATTTTTACCTAAAATAACACACACACAAAAAAAATTCCAGGTTGTGTTTAAGAGTGTTCTATTTCTCTTCACTAGTTAGAGTAGTTAGTAAGACTATCAAAATGAAGAATTTTAGCAGTCGAGCATTTTTCCCATCTTTTCTCTATTTGATTATTGCCACTGTGCCATCTGTTCCCTTTTCTCTTTGTAAAACTTATCCCTCATTAATTCCATCCTTTTTTGTTTTAGTTTCGATGAGTTGACATATTTGTTTTAATTGTACTGCATTTCAACATTTTTATTCAGTGATACGTTCTCAGCATATATATTCATTTATTCAAAAATAGAAAATAAATGACTGTAGTTGCAAAGTATCTATTTATGCTCTAAATGAATTTTCCTCAGTGCTCTTTTGATTTGGTGAGCTTGTTGGTCGATTGTTGTAAGCTGTCATCTTTCTACTCAGGAATTCCCACTAAACAATGCTCTTCCTATTCTCTTCATTGTGATTTGTTTTCAAAGCTTTTCTGGTTAAAGGATTTTTTTTGCAGGTAAATTGGTACTTTACCTACTTTGGGCTCAATGCACCATGGGAGTTTAGCTCAAAGTCTTGATGTTCTACTGAGAAGGAGCATTTCCCTGTGTGTTAGAAGTTCTGCTCCTGGGGACAATGATGTTCCAGATCTCGCCAGTGTCAGTGTTCATCTAGGGCTCCAGAAGAAATTCTCTCCACTCCCAAATATTCTCATTTTTCATTAACTCATTCCTGCCCTCAGATACCTATGAACAATTCAGCCCAGTGCATTTAAAGAGCTGAAAAAGACACAATAGGACTTCCTAAGAACATAATTTAGGTCAAGAAACGGTGCTGCACTTTTTTCTCACATGGGAGCTGAGCTCCCTCTGGAAACCATAGAATTATGATTTTCACCTCAGGCTCAGGCTCTCTTTTGTTGGTCCTGGGCTCAGACAGGTACTGTGTTAGAAGAGATAGAGTTCTAGGTTTGCTCTTGCATCTGCCTGGGATTCCTGAAATGTCTGGGGCTTTACATTTTTACCACTAGCTTTTTCTGTTTTCATATCTTAGCCAATGCTTTGCTCAAGAGAACTCTATGTCTATATCTTTTATCCATAACTCTGAAACTCCCAAAAGTCTGTAAACGAATCATCTTTAGCAGTAAAACCTAACCAAGTGAGAATATTGATAGGTCTCAGTGCAGAACTATGCACATGTTTGATGGTAAAGTAATGTTCTAGTTTTTATCCTCATGGTTTTTTGCAACATCATTTATATGTACTCCATTGCTTTTCTAATATTTGAAATTTTCTGATTTTTTTTTTGACTGGTCCTATCTGGTGTTGTGCCTCTGTACTTGAAACTCTCCAAATTCTGTTGCTATTTTTGGTACCTGGCTCTCTGCTATGACTTCTCCTTTTTCATTACTCTCTTCAGCCACAATTGATTGTAGAGTATATGCCTTCTTTTCTACAAGACTGATTTTTAATTGGCCTTTGTTACTCACAGCATTGGTTTTTAATTTTACTGTTTGCCAGTTAGAGTGGAGAAACTGTTTTCTTTCTAATCCATTAAAATCTCTCAAGGCATGGATTTCCCTGCTGTGTTTTATTCCTGCTTACAAAAACTAGCATTAATTGGAGTCTCCCCAGTCTTTGACCTTAGTAAGAGCCCTTACCACTTGCCATCTGGCCTCTAAGCCAATAACATATGTCTTAGGATTTATTCATGGTTGTGGCTGTACTCCTCTCCCAATATTAATTTCTGCATTAGTACAGACAGTCTTGGATATTTCTCACCCTTATTCACACAATGTCTCAATCACAGATTGATGGAAGGCTTTGCTCACTGTTACTCAAGCACTCAAGCTGAAGAGGAAGCTGCCATCTTGAACATTACTGGTTGCCATGGCAGGGATATAGAAAAATCTGCAGGGGCTCTCACCGGTGAGAGAATAAATACTCTGATCAGTTCGCAATGTGTTGGCCTAAATTAGTCTCATTGCTTCACCAAAGCTCAAAGCAGCAGGAAAGAACAATGCAACATTTGCTCAGAAAGAATGCAACCAAAAATATTTGATGGAAAGCATTAACGAATACCTAATAGTGTAAGCCAAATAAATCCTACAGATTGTACAGCTGATGAGTAAGGACTTTTATATATGAAACTCATACAGACATTTGTGAATTTGAAGACATACACAATCAGCATAATTACTTGATTATGCACCATCAAAAACATATATTGTGTGAGATAGTTACTGGATAATTTATGTAAGATATGACGATACAGCTAATAAGGTAGATAATCATTCTAATTTTGAATTATTAGATAAAAGTCTTTATTCAAAATAACATTTAAGGATCAAGATGGAATTTTTTTTTAATTCATGTAATTTCTGATAATGAGGTGGCTGAATCCTGTGCAACATCTGTTGATTACAAGTTCCAACTCTATTGTGTCACTTGTAAATTTCCACACAAGTTATAAACTATATTATTAAGATTTAGGAGAATAAATAATTTAACTGAACAAGTTAGTATGATGTTAAATAGGAAATTACATTATTCATTATCTATATTAAGGCTTAAATAATTAACTTTCTCAAGAAAACTTGCATTAAAGCAAACATTGAAGCTACTAAATAGGAAGGACCTCCAGTTGAATAATTAAACAAATAAAGTTTGAACCCTCAACCTGTGCTACATTAAATGAACCAGCTGAAGCATTTGTATTGTTCTCTACATTGTGAATTTCCTCACAAAAGGAAAATCAAGTATTTTCATTGTATTATGAAGAATATTTTCCTTTAAGTCTCATCATTTTTTCCAGCTCTTCTCATATAAGTTATTGCTCATTTCCTCCTGAATGGTTTATGCATAATATGATCTACCGATATAAAAACCAATTTCTAGAAATGGTACAATATATGAGTGTAAATTACTTCTATAGAATAAATAATCTGGCAAAGAATATATTATTTTTCTTAATGTAAGTATACATTTATAACATACTTTTCTTAGAAATCTGGAAGAATATCAATACTTTCAACAATATAAACATGTAATCACATTCTATTATCCTAATTACATAGCAAGAACATTACACTGATAAATATATTTAAAATTTATTCCTTAGTAATTTAGAACTACTGTTAATAGGAATAATATTTTTTAACCTGTCAATTGTTTTCTAAAGATAGACTTATTTATTTCCAAAAGTTAATACATTTATTTTTAAATATAGTTACATACTTTGATTTACAAAATATACAAGTAAAAAACAGCCAACATACGATGACTATGTCACACAAACTCCTGAAAATCCTTCAATTACTTCTTTAATCTGCTTCACATGAACTACAAATCTTTTCACAATTTGACCCATACTTAACCATCCATGTTACCTTATAACTGTTATGTGCTCTGTATCTGTATCAATTGGTCAATTTTATTGCTCAAGTTAGAAAAGTATTAGCATGTGCTCTTTCCTTTGCATGAAACTTCCCCTGCTTGTTTGCCTAGTTAATGTTAGCAGACAATTTGCTGTTTTGACATTTATTCATTTCCAGTTCTTTGGGCAACCTTATCCCAGAGTTCTGCCAGAAATTGCTTTCCATTTATCCTCACTCTATGTGGTTTAAGTGGGGCTGCACCCCACTCCAGGGGAGGAGCATGTGACCCCAAATGGACCAGTCATCGGATTCACATCCCTCCAGTGTGTGTGAAGATTGTTGCACAGGTGGGAGTGTGACCCAAGTTGGTCCACTTGGAATGATTTCCAGAAATTACAGGAGAGTGTCTAGGCCTCAGAACAATGACAGTTACACTGGAGCTGCCAGAAGGTTGATGGGAACAGAAGTGCTTCCTGGGAAGGAATCCAACATGGAAAAGAGCAGATGGATGAAAAGGAAATATTCAGACCTGATATTCTTGTTTGGACACCAGATTCAACAAACCAGACCCTGTGTCGTATTGTTCTCACATTCTTATCTCCAGCGCCACCAGCACGTGCCAAGCATTTAATATAGTTGTATTGATTTAACAAATGAATATTAACATTATTAAAGTGCTTAAATATATTTTAATACTTGTGCTTTGTATTGACATCCACCACAGTCCAAATCATTAATGAATCAATCAATTCACTCATTCATTAAGAAAATTCATTGAAGGACTACTTTGTGCTCATCAATTAGCATGTTCTTGCGATGCAACATGAGTCAGCCTAAGAAAATTTATTCTGCTCCCCAAAAGCTTAAAATGTAGTGACAAAGATTCTCTTCTTGGCCAAACTCTAATTAGCTTCTTTTGAAGTTTTCTGAAGTAGACCCTGGCGTTGGGACTTTTGTGCTTGTCTCTGCATTGTCTAGTTTGAGTAAGGATCCTGCTAAAGCTGCTTTACCAGAATCTCCTACCTTCAATATCTAATCAAGCTCTATATTTGATCAGGTTCCTTGCCTTACACCACCCTCCAGGTGATGTCTGCTCACCCTGGCCTGCCTTCAGAAAGAATCCTGTTGGATTGGATTAGCCAGAATACCTCTTTAGCCCTGATATCTCTTCTTCTCATCTTCCATCCACTGTCCCCCTCTCCACACACTGCCTCATGGCTATACATGCCCACTTGCCCATGGTGTACTCAGAGCTGAGCCCAATCTCTCTCCCCTATTGCAAAACCCCACTGCAGTGGTTTCTATACCTATCATGATGGTCCTCAATAAAGTCTGCCTTATTATTTTTTAATAAGTGTCATGAATCATTTTTCTCTTTAATAATAGTCAAGGAAGACAGAGGGGGCTAGTATTTAGAAATAAGGGGTGTGCTACAAAACAAAAAAATCACAGAGTGTTGTATAGAAAGGAATATCAATCTAGTCTGATGGCTAAGAAGAAGGAATAAGGAAAAGTCTCCCTAAAGAAGAGGAATTTAAATGAAAACCTGAGATGAAGAATTGGGAGGGATTGGGGTGGCGAGAGAAGACACTTCCCTGAGTTGTCCTCTAAAATCCCAAGGGAAAGGTGGCTGCAGGGGAGAAAAAGAAGAAGGAAGGGATTTAGGAAGTCAGTGGAAGATTAAGAGAAATTAGCACATGCAGGGCTTTTAGGATAACAATAAATTTTCTGAACTTAAGCCTAAATGCGAAAATAAATAAATAAATAAATTATAAAATAGTTCAAGCAGGGCAGTAACGTATCAAAATTTATATTTTTAATGATGAATTTTGGGCAGAGTGAATTAATGAATGGATGAAAATGAATAGTGGGGCACATTACAAGAATCCTGTCAAGAAATTATGCTCTAGTTATTTAGACTGCACTGATGATCTACTGTAATAGTTTAGGCAACAGATGACGTTTCAGTGATGTTCACAAAAATAAATGTGAAGGAGTGAAGGACATGCCAACTTAAAATAGGCCAGATTGGTAAATTGATTATTTTGAGTTGAAAACATTAGAGAATTGTAGTTTCAGAAAGCTTGAGCTGACCTGTCTCTGCCTGCATGCAGCAAGTAATAAAGATTCCTCTGGGAGGAATACTCTCTTCATAACAAGGTGAGAAAATTGGTCTTATCACCAGAGACTTGGAATTAGAGGTTACAATGGACCTAAATATACATACTTAACAAAGTAACCCTTATCTTCCCCCTGTTTTGTACCCCATATATCTTCTAGTGACTTCCCCAAAATTTACTGCCCCGAAATATTCTTTGTCCTGTCATTTCTTCTCAAATTTACTTCTCTTTGTCTAATAAGTATAAAAGTATCTTGCTTTGGCCATTTCTCTGGACTTCACACTTTTTGAAGACCTCCATGTACATGTAAAACTAATAAAATATATGCTTTCTCTTGTCCATCTGCCTGGTGTCAATTTGTTTTCTGGATCCCCCTGAAGAGCTCACTAAGAGATAAGAGGTGATCTCTGCATCCCCTACAAATGTTTCTGAGGATTTGTATTGAGAAGAAAATATTTAGTAGTAAAATGTAAGAACTTGGTATTCGGTAAGTTACATGGAGTAAGGAAATGGAAATATAAATATTCCAGACTCAAGCATGAACACCTTCTATTTACACAAAAAGAAAAACTAATGCACAATTTGAGGGAAAGGAGTTGTGGGAAATCATAATTTTGAATTATTCTTTAAAAGTAAACAAACTGGCACTGAGGAAGCTATCTGAACTCTCGAAGGACTACAAAAAATTAATGGCTGAAGAAGCTAAAAATGTTTGTCAAATGGGTTGCCTTAATAATTTTGTTAATTATTACATAATTTATATGATCTGTCAATACATTTCATTGTGTTGACAAAGTATTACGTTGAAATTGTAAAACTGTATTTAATACATATTAAACTTACTTGTCTGAAACAGTGAAATGATCACCTTGTCCTCAAACATTTGATATTTTTTTCGGTGGTGGAGGAGTTATCCAAACAAAATGCATTGAGCAAGGAAATAAACTATTATGCAATGTTGTAAAACAAATCCATATTACAAATGCAGAATCTGAAGTGAGAGTGAATATTTTGACTTATAGTGATAAGCATAGTGAGTGATTTTATCCCAGAACAATGACCTGGTTTAGAACCCACCAAAGGTAGAAGCTTGCAATGAAAATTGTAAGCAAAGTTTCTACTTATGGCTTGAAAGGCAAGGTGCTGATCTGCTTTCTGTGCTTCTTTTTCACAGAAATGACATAAAATCAAGGGCACACACACACCAGTGCATTGCTGACAACTCTCGAAGTTATTCACTGGATAGTTACTCACTGAAGTATCTAAGGGCATAATGAGCTCTGGCCTCCAAAAGTCACTAGTATTTTAAATGTTTACTTTTATTTTAAATCTTTGTGAAAATTCTGCCTTTTACTTTCAAGCATATTCATGTAAAATTATATTTTAAACAGTTCATTATTTGGTTTTCTTGTTCATTCTTCTATCTCTGTTGCTCATCAAATTTGTCAGTAACCTTCCACCTAAGGCCCATGTACCTACTTTTTCTTCAGTTTGAGATAAGCTGAAGAAAATGGCACAACAGGGCACACTGGCTTCCAGTCACACGTTTCTCACTCACCTGGTCCATTTTGGTTGTTGCTCTGTCTCTCTGCTCCTAGACCAGAGGCAGGCACGTAGTAGGCACGGACACATAATTGCTAGAAAATGAGTGAATAATGAATGAATTAACTAATTTAGTGACAGTTGATATGACTGAGTCTAGAATTCTTCAATTCCTGTCTTTGGCTCATCAAGAATCATTTCTTCTTTCTCCTGAACTTATGCCTTCTTTGTACTTTGATGCCTCATCTCTTTGCAATTACCAAATCAATAACCAAGTTAGAACCAGAAGTTGAGAGCTTCCAGAAAGTCTTCTAAAGGCAGTGATTATGCTGGGTAGTTGTGATACATTTGCCTAAGAGAGTTGATCTCTAAATAACCTGGATTGAACACTGTACACATCTAGAAACATTCTTTTAAAACGTGCGGGGCATTTTTAAGCCACATCAGGAAATGTACACAATCTGTTTTAGGCAACTTGAAAACCTGTATGGTAGGGGTGTAACTTTTGTTTTAGGGATTTTAGTTTCCCTCTATAATTTCTAAAGATTTTTTAAAAAATTAATTAACATGAAGGTCAAACAATTCCCAATGGCCAGCCTTTTAAGTTCCAATATTTACACTTGAGGCACTTTTAGTCTAAACCTCAAGAATCACACACTTTTTAGTAAAACCCTTCATTGCAAGAGCCATATAAAATGTCCAGCTTCTCTAAATATCCTCCCCTGGAGTGGCCATCGAGTCATCTGGACATGTTAGCAGGTTGTTAGAGACTGTCTAAAGTCACTCAGGATCGCTCTTGGGGCTGTTTCCTGACTCCATTCAATCAACAGTGTACTACTGTGGATGCAATTAGAAAATTTTGATTGTGTAGGAAATGGCACTCTCCAGCAAGAGCACAGTGAAAACACGTGAAAGAAAATATAGAGGAAAAATCTCCAGAGGCAGAAGAGAAATTTAAAGAAGCAGAGCTCGAAACTTGTTTCTGCAGGGACAGTCTTCAGGCAAAGTTGTAAAGTAGGTATCTGTATTTTGACTTCAGATCCTGCTCCTTCATCATTGATACCCATACAATTTTTTCCCCCTTGTAATCTGCAGGCATGTTTCCACCCCCACTCCCATGGTCTTTTATGATTTTCCTTTTACTTTCCCTTCTTCAACATTAAGACAAATCTCTTTATTGTTTGATTCACATTAGTGGCTAAAGATAATAGTCTCAATGTTCCTTATTTTCCAGAAAAATTTGGCATCCATCAGTCAACTAAAAGTTTGAAGTTCTAGACTCTTAACAGTGGAATTTGAGAAATTAACCAAGAACTAGTTAAGAAGTAGGTATACATTTTTGTTATTCAAAATGTAACCACTACATTTTTGAAAATGTAATGAGTTGGACAACAGGGCACGGAGGTGAGCTGCTTTGAGTAGATTCTCTGCTGGCTACAGTTGTGACAATTTATTTGATTATTTTAAAAAAAATGATAATGATTTTACTTGAAACACATTGAATCAATGTAAACCCATAAGTCTGTAATGTAAAGAGAGAAGGAAAAAATGAAAGAAGGAAGGAAGGAAAAAATACTAAGACAGTAAAACAAAACCCAATTAACGTCATCTAAGGTGCCTAGTAAACCAAGTCTTTACTTCAAATAGGTTAATTAAGGCCAACATTTTGGCTAAGCCCTTGAATTATTTCTTTCTCTTGCACCTCACCTCCAATTTTCCAGGAATCCCTGTAGAGTCCATCTTCATAGTACATCCAGAATTCAAATCTAGCCACAAATAATCACGTCCAGGTAGAACCACAGTTATGTCTATGCTGCTTCTGTAGCTGTCTCAGGGCTCTCCATGAACCCCACCTCTCCCTCCCTTGCCCAATTAAAGGCTATTTGCAACACAATAGGAAGCCTGGGCAAGTCACACAGGTGCTAAATAGCTTTCAATGACTCCTCATTTCACTCAAAATAAAATCCCAAATCCTTACAATGGTCTATGAAGAATTTAAATGTTATAGCTTCTATCTTTATCTGTGTCTGTATCTCTAACTCTATCTCTATCTCTGTCTCAGTCTCTATCCCTCTCTCTACTTGTAGCTCTATCCATCTCTATCTCTCTGTCTGTCTGTATTCTGTCTCTATCTCTATGGCTACTCTATTTCTATCTCGGACTTTGTCTCCCGCTGCTCTAATTTGCTCACCTGCTCCAACCATGCTGGCGCCCTGGCTGCTCCCTAAGGCTTCAGGTTCACTTGTGCCTGGGATCATTGGCTCTGGCTATTTTCTCTGCCTGCTCTTCCCCAAAAATTGGCTGAATTGATTTCCTCGCTTCCTTCTAATCTTTGCTCTAATATTATCTCCTTCATGAGACCTATGTTGGCCAACCTATTTACTGCATCTTGTCCCGTCTCGCGTTCCTGTACTCCTGATTCCTGTTATCCTACTTTTTTTATTCTATTGCATCTATGGCCTTATAATACACTTTATCATTTACTTGTTTAGTCTACACATTGTTTGTAGTTAACTACTTCAACTATAATGCAAAATTCATATAGACAATGATCTTCAATTTATTCAGTGTCTTGCAGGTGCCTCGTAAATAGTTACTGTTGCTGAGGCACTCATCCTGCCTTTCCATTAAGAAACTTAGTTTGAGCATTACTAGTTGCCACACTTGACAAGGGAAAGTTCTCCTTTTCAGAAGAAGGCTAGCTAACATAATATAGAGGCAATGACAGAAAAGAATTATATTCTGAAGCCCAGTGACATATTGACTAGACAAGGATAAGTATAATCAATCGGTCAGTTAGTTAAATGGTTGATGGGAAGTGGAAATTCATGTAATATCAAAGTAACTTTATGCATGGTTACAAGGGGGAAATAAACATAACTACATAATACTGGGATGAATCTGTTATTTTAGTAGTTAATTTGAGAAGGCTTTATACAACTTCTGAATAAGGTGGTCAGACTTAGCAAATAGAAATATAGAGCATTCAGTTAAATTTGGATTTCAGATAAACAACATAATTTTTAGTATAATTATGTTCCACACAACATTAGGGAGTCCAGGAATTTATCTGGCAGACCCGGCCCTGAAGTAATGCAGTATGTGTTGCATGACATCATCCATAATGTGCTCTAGTGAAACATGTTTGACTTGAAGCTATACAAGCTTTAAAACTATCTTCCTACCAAAATGATATTGAGAGGATAAAATAAAATGTTCAAATGACAATATAAGAGAGAACCAGAGGAAAAAAGACAAGACTGAGATGTGTTTTAGGATCACTGGCCACTCTTTCCAACAAGGCAGTGGGAATTTAAAGGGAATGTGCAGACTGAAAACAGAAAGGGACAAAGAGGAAATAGAATAAGTGGTCCTGGTTTGCACCCTGGTTTGAAGAAAGAACATGTTTTGATATGTGGGGAAATTTTAAATATCATTACTCGTTAAACGGCATGAAAATATATTACCAGGAAAAACTAAATATTAATAATTTATAAAATCAGGTTACTTCATGGTATGTAGAGAATTATCTCATTTTGGTAACAAAAATTATATATTTGCACAATAATATCTGGGAAGATATGTGCTAAGGTGTCAGTGAGAATTTCAGAATGATGAAAATATCACGCTATTGCCTTATATTTGCTTGTCTGTATATTCTAATTATATACAATATTTTTATCACTTAAAATGATACATAGTTATTTTGAAATATCTGCTTAAAGAACAGGTATACAACCACAATCCATAGAAATCTGATAGTAGTTATGGCTTAGAATTTGAGTTTTCTAAAAAGAATTACACAGTATAACTTTAGCATTTTCTTCAGAAAATTTCAAAGTAGCCTTTGGAAACATCTAATCCTAATCATTCTCAAACCTTTTCCGAGCAACTCTTCATTTATTGCCCTGATATGATTCACATCGATATAATATCTTGCCAGATACACAAACTCCTATTCCAAGCAACAATGAAAATTACGGGTTTCTCAAATTCATATATTTAAATTTAAAGCAATTCTAAGGCAGTCTTATCTCAGACTTGCTTAGCTCATCAACACACTCAGAAGTTCAGGATCTTCACTGCCATGTTCAATGCAAATCTTCCCATAATAACTATTTTTATATGTTGCCATATTTGGAAAAAATACATAAAATCTATATTTCTATACTTTCACAGTAAAAACAAAATATTCATTAGAATGGATAAAACCATACCATGTTTTCAGTACATTTAGCTCTTTATTATTTTTAAATTATATACCATAAATTTAAGTACCATAAATGGGCCTCTATTATTGCCTTCCAGCCACCCTTGGTCAGAATAGTTTACACTTTGTCACATGCTGGTTAGAATTAGTGTTGTTTCTTTGTTCAGTCCCATATCCCTCTGTACCTGTCATCATCACCCAGTACCACGGTGCTCTCCTGTGAACTCCATGTGGCTTTTGTTACAACCCCATTTTTCAAAGTGATGGTTGCTTACTTATTCCAAGGCTCTACATTATTACTAAAAGGAATATTAGAATTTACATCTTCAGCTTTAAATTTTGGACTTTAAATCAGAAACTTCATCAATTGAAAGTTCAAGAAGTTGTGTTCATCAACTTACCATTTACCAATGACCTTAAGTGTTCTTTTTTGCTATTTGTATAGTTCTTTTGATAAATACTTCCCTCTGTGCTGTAGATGTATATATGACTAGCTACCTCTTCCTTGTAAAATTTGATTCTGCATAAAAACAAAACAAAACAAAAACCGGCACTGCTCACAAACATGCAACTTAGACTGCTTTTGTGTAAAATAAATAAATGCATAAATCAAGTCATTGAGCTGCAGCAGTCTACAGTTTTCCCTCTTAATTATTTCATGCTATAAATTTTGAAAACATCAAAAGCTGACAAAGGTAAAACAGGGAGCAGTAAACCTCCAAGAAAATAATTAGCTATAACATTAATACCGATGAAGTTAACAGTTTAATTTCATGTGCTATATCACTTAAGTTCTTTCCAATTCTGATACCAACACAAAGGCCTCCATAACTATCATCATACACAGTTAGGAATCTGATAGTCTATGAAGAAAAGTGTTAATCTAACCCAGGCTTCATTTGACAGGAGACGACATGGGGCCTACAAGATGGACAAAGTAAGGTAGAAAAAAGAAAATCAAGGCAAAGAAGTACAATGAGATTTTATTATAGGTAATAAAGATTTAGAGCTGTTTTCATAGATAATCTGTATGTATGTAAGTATTCTTCATTTTTATAGAAATCATTTTTCAAATTAGGGCAAAACAGTTTCAGCTGTTTGAAAGGCATTACAAACTGTTAACCATCCTTGTGTCTGAGCATACACATCCATCTCTCTAAATCAGGAAAATAAAAGAAAATTTTAGCTGGGAAATGTCCTCACTCAGGATTTCTAAAAATTGTTCAGGAGAAATATTCACATAAATTTTATCCTTGAATAGTCAAATAAGCCAAAGCTCAAAAGAAAAATAATATTTTAAATTTTGCTTTACTCTTACAGTGTTCTAAACTCTCCACTCTGGTTCTAAAACGTAAATGAATTGAAAACTTAGTTTTATAAATATTCAAGATATGAATTCATTAATCATGATAATTTGATTAATTATATTATCATAATTTAAAAGTAGGAATCAGGAATAAATAAAGTAATGACAGGTAAAATATACTACCCATTTTGATAGTCTTGGACTAGTCTTATATGTTGGTCATTTTCATAAATAGACCAGACCATCACATTGCCCAAAGGGAGAAAAAGGATGAAAAAAGGAAACTTTGTTCTAAGAATGAAGCAGGATCAGAGTAATAATCTGTTGTTATTTTGCACCATATATAGGGAATAGTAAAATAGTTCCATTGTTCTTTTTTATATTGTTTAATTTTTTAAATTAATTTTTCAATTGGCACATAATAATTGTATATATTTATGGGGTACAGTGAAATGTTTTGATACAAGTATAAATTGTTTAATGATCAAATCAGGGTGTTTATCATTCCCATCATCTCAAGCATTCATTGTTTCTTTACGGTGAGAACATTTAAAATCCTCTCTTCTAGCTATTTTGAAATATACCATACAATATTGTTAACTATAATCATCCTTCTGCACAATCACACACCAGAATTTATTCCTCCTATCTAACTATGACTCTGTGCTTGTTAACCAATCTCTCTCCATGCCCCCTCTCTCCTCTCTTCCCCAGTCTCTTGTAACCACTATCCTACTCTCCACTTCTGTGAGATCAGCTTTTTCGTAGATTCTGCATATGTATGCTATCAGGTGCTATTTACCTTTCTATGCCTGGCTCACTTCACTTAACATAATGTCTTCCAGGTTCATCCATGTTGCTGCAAGTGACAGATTTTCACTTTTTTATTCTATTGTGTGTATATACCACATTTACTTCATTTATTCGTCCGTTGTTGGACACTAGAGTTAATTCCATATTGTGATTATTGTGAACAATGCTGAAATTAGCATGGGAGTCCAGGCATATCTTCAACATATCAATTTCATTGTTTTCGTCTATATACCTAGTAGTGAGACTGCTTGATTACCTGGTAGTTCTACAGCAACAGTATTAAGGTTTGATGGGTTTAACGTCATCATTTATCAGGACTCTTTACTAAACTATTAGGTAAATAAACATTTTTTTATTTAAGGCAAAATATAAAATTTATTTTTTAAAATATTGGGGCCATAATTGTTATCCTATACTAATTAATGGGGAGCATTTTTGATGGTTGTCTAGTCATTTCACAGTTTAGTCTCTCATTTCTCTTTTACAGCATGAAGGACACTCTATGAATCAGAATACTATGAATACCAACAGGGTAGAAATTTGTTTAGAAATACCTAGAGATTTTATTAATAGCGTGTACAAAGGACTTTGTTTCAGATTGACTGTTTAGCTTAGCAGAAAAGCTAAAAGTGTAACTGTACATGATTAATCACTTTTTACTCTCTTCTGTTTGATGTGCAAATAAATGACATTACTGTACAGAAGAAACAAATCAGCAGAGACTACTTTCATTCTTTGAGTACCTGATTATTTTTTAAAAAGTAATCTTATTGCGTACATTCTGGTTTCTCATCAGGCATACATGACAGTAATTTGCCTAAATTCCTATGTACACAAAAGATTTTTTGAAATCAAAATTTAAGTGCAAATTGGCTTTATTTAATTATATGTTAATTGATGCTTTCTTACATATTGGGTAATATAGATTGCAAGTAAACTACCAAGTTTCAGAAAAGTGTACATTTTTAAGTATCTAAGGGAATTTCATGATTTCATTTTCAGTCATACAGCATTATAGATTAAATTGAAATGAGGAATTATTTATTTTTTAAGTTCTTTCTCCAAGACAGCATGCACTCTAATGTACACGTTAACTTAAGCAAATATAATTCTACCTAGACTTTATACTATATTTCATCTCTAATAAGGTATGTGCCTAGCATAGTCCCATTAGTAAATTCTCCAATTATTTAAAATGAGGATGCTCCTGAGAATAGTGTCTGCTTAAAATTATGTGTTATAACTCCCCAGAGATTATAATCTAATGACCTTTAAAAATTGTTTTTATTACAGTTTGCTGCTGGAAATAATTTGAAATATATACGCAAAAATAAATATGCCAGCGATTTAAGCATTAGGATATCCACTGCAGCATAAATTATCAACAATTCTTAACAATTTAAAACAAAACCAGACAACAACCAGACTGTAAAAAGAGGAGTCAGAAAAATTATCATTTGGGTCTATAAATAAACATTCTACTTTTAGGAGGAATGAAGTATACCTATAGTGCCCACCTAGAGAGCTTTATAAGATACAATTAAGTGCAAAAGTTCAGAGCTCTGTATTTAATATTATCATTTTGGCATAAATAAGAAATACATTCATTTCCTTTTAGTGTATGTGCAAAAACATGGTATAATGACAAGTTACATAAGAAAATGCTAACAGTGATTATGTTGGGGATAATGGTTGGGAATTTGATGAGAGGATCAAGAAATATTTACATTGCATATATATTTAGTACCTGCATTGCTTTCATTAAGAGATTAGCAAGGATAGTTATATAAGAAGAGTCAGAACATTTTCCTAGGTAGGGAAGAGGAAAAAGATGATGTGGTTGGGAATGAGTACATGGGTCCAAGTATCGTTGAAGTTACTGAAAGTATTCTGTTGCTTAACCTGAATGAAATTATATAGCTATTATTTTACAGGTATTCTTAAAAATGTAAAAACATTTTTGTACTTTCTTTTTTAAGTATGACATATTTCACAAAATAAAGTTTTATAAAATGCACAGTTTTACAAAGTAGGATAATTTATTTCTCCTACATCTCAGTGTGCTATTTTAAAACTGAATCTCTCTCTGACTAAATTTTGTGATCTCAAAGTGTTAGCAGTGACATTTCTCTTAATTTTATTTTTTAAGTTAATTCATTACAAATTCTGTATCTGTACCCCAACAGATATAACTTCTGCCATTGAAATATCATTATTCTTTGTTCTGTGAAATATAGTCCACTGTAAATATAAGTATTATAAGCTGATAAAGCTATAATATAAACTTAAAATATATACATTTATTTCTTACTTCTTCTATGTCATTTGTTTCTGTACTTTGAGACTTATTTTTTAATTCTTTTTATAGGCACATATTCATTAAAATTTGAATTACATTACAGGTTTGATGCTAAGTTTTTAGTTAACTATGGTTCTCACAACATTCAGGATTTTCAGATCTTATTCTGAGCACTAGCTATTGCCTTCTCATCCAAGTCACCTGAAAACACCATTCAAGCTCTCTTAATTTCCTTACATTACTTACTGTTCCGATATCATTTAAGCCATTGCTATTCCAAGTGTCGCTTGTTACCTCCATAGAACCTACTTTCCTTTGTCCAGTACAGAAATAGGTCTCTTGAAAACAGATGCTGTCAAAAACAAATAAATAAAAACAAAAACTAAACCTTGCAATATGAGGACTAATGTGAAAACTGATTTCAGAGGATTAAAACATGAGTTGATTCTCTAGGCAGTAGCAAATATTTGGTAAAACTCTTAGTTGCAGCAGCCTAGAAATACTGCAAGAGTAGAGGATTCCATGAAGTAATTTGCTGAATAGCCAGTGTAAGTGAAAGAAAATTGTGTACAGAAATGATATAATGTATAGGATAGAAAAACCCAAATGATTTTAGAACCCAAACAGTGAAAGACTGGATTTAAAAAAAAATACTTCAGCAACAAAGGCACAGTAAAACTTTTTAGGTAAATAATGTGGCTTAGGGTAAAGATCAGATTTAGGGTAATATTTTCTACATATTTTTTTTTTTTTACTGCTTCCAGGTGGTTTTCGTTAAATTGAGGTTAAAAAAACCCACAGGAAACTGAGAAAAGTAATAGTTTTTTTTAGTAACTTCTTTAGAAAAGGGGAAAAAGTGACCAGTGTCACCATAAGCCTCAAAGATTCAAAAAGCAACCACCTGACATGATATGAGCAATTCTATTGGATGAAACAGAAGTCAGTGAAACCTCAGATCATTTTGAAATACAAGGAATCCAGAAATCCGTAACAAAGAGAGACCTCTTCCTCCAGAGTGGAAACTGGATGAGATGACTTGAGAACAAAAGCTGAAATTGGGAAGAATCGTGTGAGGGCTACAGGAAGGTCCAATGCTGCAGCCGTGCCTAGCGAGAACTAGCTCATGAACATCTACATCTCAAGCTCTGTTTCAGAACAGAGATCCACAATGAGAAGAAATCATGGAGAGGAGAATCAAATTGTGGAGGCCAGAGAAACTAGGAGCAAAAGTAAAGAGAAAGTTCAAATATATGATGGAAAGAGGAATAAAAATAAAGATCCCAGAAAATGGAGAGGAATCATATTTCTTAACACATATTTCTTTCCCAACACACTAGGGAATCTTAGAATCATGAAGCTAGAAAATTTATCTTGGCCACCCTGACATCCACCTATGTAGAACCCTCCCTGTAAAGGGGCAGAACAGCCATTGTGTTCAAATATTCAAACATAGGACATGAGTTAGGTGTGATTGAAGCTTACTCAAATACCATTCAAAAAAACAGAGAGAGAGAAAGAGAGTAGGAAATTCCCTGAATAATATCCTAACAGACATGAAGATATTGGAAAGACATGGTCACAAAACATGAAAATCAAAAGTGTAATATTGCAAAAATGATCTAAAAGAAATCAAGAGAACAATATAAGTGAAAGAACAGCATAATCAGAATCAAAGCAACTCAGGTCTGATTAGACAAAAATAAAAACACAAAAAAGTAAAATGACAAAGGGAAAGAATTAGAATTTGGTTAAAAAATAGGAAAAAAAGAAATTGTAGGAAAGGAAACTAAACTCCAAGTAACACAAAAGTGAATAGAGGAAAACAAAGAATATCGGAGGTAGCCAAAGAAATCAAACATTGGAGACAACAAGGAAGAAAACTGAGGTAATAGAAAAGAACAAATATTGGAAACTATAATTAAAATAAACTTTGGAATATTGAAACCTATATATTTTAACCTATAATAAAACTATATTATTAAACCTATAATATTTCATATTATAGGAAATCATTTCAAAACAGTCAAAACTTAGATTATGTTCTTCAAAAATAGGTATCATTCCACAGCTTTGCAATTATGAATTGTGTTGCTATAAACATTTGAGTGCAGGTGTCTTTTTTGTAGAGTGTTATTAGATCTTTTGGGTAGATGCCCAGTAATGGGATTGCTGAATCAAATGATAGATCAACTTGTATTGCTTTAAGGTATCTCCATATTGCTTTCCACAGAGGCTGAACTAGTTTGCAGTCCCACCAGAAGTGTAGGAGTGTTCCTATCTCTCCGCATCCACGCCAACATCTATTGTTTGGGACGTTTTGATAAAGGCCATCCTTACTGGAAATAAGTGATATCTCATTGTAGTTTTGATTTGCATT
>VBSM01003039.1:18356821-18414042 GCA_008086735.1 Cheirogaleus medius
GCATTATTTGAAACCTTAAAATTTGTATCCCCATAATTTGCTGAAATAAAAAAAATAGGTATCATTCAACATCCAGGCAATAAATCCCAAAATACTTCTGAGGTATGTAAAATCAGGTTGGTAATGAGGTGTTTCAAATTGCCTGCAAGTACAGAAAGAGAAATTCAAAAGATGGTTACATAAACCATGGAACACCTCCTATATATATGTGCTTAAAGAGAATCCTTTTAGGAATTACACTTGATAGAGACATTCATAACTTTTTCGTGTATTTTTACTGTAAGATGAATGTTAATTTTAACCTGGTTCCAAGTACACAATATATTGATTTCTTTTTATGAGTCAGGATTATTCTAATTGTATAACAGGATCATTCATTGCATCTCCCAGCTATGAGATTCCAGCAGAAGAAAGACTTCTTTTTCTATTATTCTAGATGATCGCTCTCTAAAACACTTATAACATGTCATTATATGATTGGGAGTCATAATTATTAGAACTTTAATGCCCTGAAAGCCACTCTAGAAATAATGGTGCTAAATTAAGAGGACTTGTGGTATTAATTTATGTGTAGTTTGTATGAAACTACTTTCCCTCTGAAAGACCCTTAGGGGGTGAAAAAAGAATCTGGGTTAAATAACATTAATTTTGCTGAAAAAATATTTATAATTTGATTAATATACTAAGACTGGGGATCTTGCCTGAGCAAATTGCAGTGGCTTAAGTCCCCAAACACATGGAGTGGCAGTCTCCCATTGTCATTCATAATCCTACCAATTTTCTATAGTCACTACATACATATTTTTCCCATTAAAACACAAAAGGTAAGAACAAGGAGCTACATAATTTTTTAAAATTTAAATAGTCAATCAATTATGAAAAGAATTTTATCACAGAAAGATGTGAAAAAAGACAGTGTTGAATTTTTATTCTGGAAAAAAAATCAGTTTTAGAATGATGGGTAGTCAATAACACAAATTATGTCAAAGTGCAAATAACCACCAAATGTTCTTCTTTATGGCTGAGAGAAAAAATTGTCTCTATTAAATTGGTTTCAGTGCCTACTATTGTAATGAGGAATATCAAAAAACCAGCAAAATGTGCCATAATTGATTTGGAGAAATAGACTTTTCAAAAGATATTTCTATAATATTATTAATAGAAGTATATGCTTGTTTCTATTCAATAAAACAGGGGCATAGAGAAAGGTTTTATGGAAGTCCATAGGGAAAAGAATACAAAAAGATTCAATTAAGAAAATTCAACAGCAAATAAAATAATATACGTGAAAATGATTTGTCGTCTTAAGAAAATACAACGTACACCCAACGTAGAGATTCGAGGTAATATAAAGACGTTGGTTCTTCTTTCAAATGATACTTGTACAACTAAAATATAAATTTTACCAAAAGTACCTAAAGCCTCTTCCACAAACAAAGTATTTTAAAATACTCCCCAGCTTAACAGCAATATAAACCTTAGATTTCTTGCTAAGTAGAAATGAAGTAAAGTAAATGAGAATGCAGTATATCAATTTGTCAAAGTGATAGAGAGTCAGAATGTAAAATATCCTTACACATATTTAAATTTATTTTTATGACATATATTTAAGTTGTGCAACATGATGTTTTGATATATATAGTGAGATTATTATGACAGTCAAACAAATTAACATATCCATCACCTTCCATAGGTACCCTTCTGTGTATGTGTGTATGGTAAGGGCACCTAAAATCTACTCTTACAGCAAATTTTCATTACACAAAACAATATTACTAATTTTGGTCCCCAGGGTGTACATTTGCCGCTATTCTGTCCATTTAAAAAAATCATTATTATAATAATATGAAAATAAAACATGAAAACATCTTCCAACCTCTACTATCACTCTGACCAAATGGAATAAACTTGGCATATTTATATATATAGTATTTATATATTAACATAATATATAATATATTGTATCTCATATAATATTGATTATATATACTATTTATAAATCATACTATGTGTCCAACTAGCATTAATTTTCATGTAGAATGAAAAAATTTTGTAAGTACTTACTCCTTATCCACTAGGAGTGAAGTATAGTTTATTAAAAAGCATAGTTTTTAAAATCATAAAATATTAATTTAAAGTTGAAAAGAAGAAGAATATTACAAAATAATTTTCAGGTACAAATAAATACATTTATTGCATTATAATTTATGCAAATATGTAGAATATTCAGATAAAGAAAAAATTTAAGATTAAAAACTTGCTTGATTGCTTTAAATATTTATCATGGAAATGCTAAGGAAATAAATAAATTGAGAGTTGTAAGAGTCTCTGATAAATTGTTCTTCCAAAGCTTGCTTACAACTGCATACAATAGTTTTTTCTTATGATTTCTGTGACAATTAAAGGATTTCATTAAGGGTTTGTAAACCCATGCTTATAAATTTGCTTTAAACAAGTAAACCAGACAGGTAGAAAAATTGAAAGTGGCAGTTTTCGTTAACAAGTGTGTAGCTTTAAGCTACATTTTACCACTTTCTAAATGTTAAATATTTAAAGGAAAAACATAAATGGGAGCTCTATTTCCAGAGAATCAAAATGTAAGAGAGAGAGAAAGCTCATAGATTATGAGCTTAGAAGTTATTTAATAATTTTTTTAAAAATCAAAAATTAAATATAAAAATACATAATATGTACTTATCATGTTGACATTGATAAAGGTAAAATTGAAATTGTTCAGTGGCCCCACACACAAAAAAAATAAATGCTTCTGTCTATGCCTTGATTTAGAAACTATCATAAAAATATAAAATAGTTCATAGAACTCGAACTTATATTGTGATATATCAATTCAGTGTAAAGCCCAAAAATGATAAAAATATTTAGAACTGGAAACACTTACATGCATGTAAATGTCTCTATCACTCTATCTTGTAAAGTATTGAATTTCCATCATAATTAATATAAGGCCACCATTCTGTTCCGCATATCATCACTGGTTAATTATAAAACCTTTGGTAGAAAATAAAATGAAAGAATATATTTCAAAATAGTGAACACATAGAAAAGTAGTTTGAGAGAGGTCATATGCAACAGCCCTTAGCAACACTGGATATTTACATGCCTTTAGTAACCTTTGCTTTCATGAAACTAGGCTGAGAATTGCAAGTGTCCAAAATCCATAGCATGCATTTCCACTCATTTGTGTCTTGGCTAGAAATTGCTCTCACAGGCATTCGGCAGCATTAACAGAGACAGTGCTCTGAAAGCTTGGGATTTGGGGACAAAAACAGTGTTATTGGATGTAGGTGACCACTCTACTCAGAGGAGAGAGCCTATTTGAAGCCAAAGTTAGGACAGCTCCTTTGAAGATTTCTAGAATTTGAAAACTTTGATCACAATGCAGCATTAAAGCACAAAGATCCAGGAAAAGTGACTACAGAGCATGTGATGCCAAAGCGGTGCTCAGTATATGGCAATTTTCTTCATGTGTTAATGGGATTTCTGGCTTGAGAACATGCCCTCCTGGAGATATTATTTTTGTATATAAGTCAAAATTTTAGAGCTGTAAATGTGAAGTTAAATTGTGTATTAATTCATCATTCACTGACATTTTTCAAATCAAGCAACTTCCTAAGCCATGGGGCTACTTTAATAATACTCTTTGAAATTTCATTTGTTCTAAGGCGAGGAAAAATCCAAGTTCCCCACCACATAATAGAAACATTGTGCTACCCTCGAGTGCTCAGCAAAATTGTTAGAAAGTAGATTAAGCAAGTACCAAGATAACTACTGGGCACAGGAAAAATGCCCAGCATTTTTTTTTTCGATGCCTTAGCACTCGCTTGCCTTGAAGTCACCGGTGTAGACCAGCCCTGACTTCCTTACAACTGCTTTAGCTGTCCTATGGTGCCTTTAGCTAAATGTAATAGTAAAATCCCTGCCTAATGGAGAATTGTAACATCATTAACATAAGCTGGGTTGTACGAGGGCACATGGTGATAGTATTGAGCATGTTTGATTTGTTTCACGGTGAGCAAGCAGTGACACGAAGTGAAAACTCTGCCATGCTTATTGGGAAGGAATATAAGGCAACCCCAGAGTTGGGCAGATGCAGATTTTGCATGCAAGCTCCTGTGGAAAAGAACTCCTGCAGTGCCCAGGAGCAAGCGCCCTTGTAAGTAACCTCTAATAAACTCATCTAACCTGCCAAGCTGGACTTGTCTGAGTCATTCTTTGTTCTCTCAAGTCCATCTCAATTTGACGGACAATTTTTCTGTGCCATTCTAGAATTTTCCTAAAATATAAGGTAAATTAGTCTCCAAAGCAAGGCTTGGTTCTCTTCATTCGTACTGGTAATGGACATTATGATGTGCTGTCCAGATACCCCTTCAGAAATGAGGTCCTATTCCCCGTGCTGGTCTTATTCAGACAGCTCTTAGATATTATCGCTCTTATAACTACCTCATTGTCAGCCTGTGACCAGTGAGCAATTAGTCATATGCTACATATCTCGATCCCACAGAAGTATCTGTCTAGTTTCATGGGTGACTCGTGTCCAGACCCCTAGTGCCATCATAGGCCATTATTGAAGGCCACCTCAGCTTCACAGTGCTTGTGAGTTCAGCTGGGTTTGGTTGTCACTGCGTGGCAGCCCAACCTCTCTTGGGGCCCTCTCCTGTTTTCTTATTACTAGGTTCCTCTTCATGAGTATTCATTATAGAAAACTCACTGCCTGCTAACACTTATCCCAGACTCTTCTTCCCAGGGGACCCTGTGAAAAACCCAGTTTATCTATGTGATGGGTAATTTTACATGTCAACTTGACTGAACCAAAGGATGCCCAGATACTAATAAAATATGATTTCTGGGTGTGTCTGTGAGTGTATTTCCAGAAGAGATTAACATTTACATTGGTGGACTGAATAAAGCAGACGGGCCGGCATCATCCAATCCTTTGAGGGCCTGAATAGAACAAAGAGATGGAGGAAGGGTAAATTGTTATCTCTTTGTTGATCTGGGACATCCATCTTCTGCCCCTGGACATCTGAGCTCCTGATTCTTAGGCCTTCAGCCACAGACTGGTAGCTTCACTATTAACTCCCCTGGTTCTCAGACCTTCATCTTTGCACTGGAAAGAAACCACTTGTTTTCCTGGCCCTCCAACTCGCAGAGGACAGATTGTAGGGATTCACAGCTGCCATACTGGCACGAGATAATCCCTCATAATAAATCCCCTATATATCTGTATCTATATGTATATGCTATTGGTTGTGTTTCTCTGGAGAACCCCGACTATTTAATAATACAGTTATTACACTCTGTAATATTGGTCACACAGAAACCAGAGAAGTGAGTACGTTGCCTGCACTGGAACATTCTCCTTTTGCTATCTCCTGCTATGATTGGGAGAACTAAAAATCCCATCATGAATGGCGATCTTGTAAAACATCTAAGACACAATTTTACCTTCTCCACACAAAGACAATGATTACGGTACAGCTTGTAACAGCAACCAAAAAATAATGCAACAAAGAAGCACAAATGCTTTAGAATTACTATGAAATTTTAAAAGAGAAAAACCATGGTTGTAAATGCTGCTGGAAAGCCAGAGTACATTGGCGAGGAGAGAAGTATAGATGGAGTGTTTGCCAAGAGCATATAGCTATGAAGTGATAAAAAAATCCCTAAGAGTAATTGTAAAATGAATTTTTATGTAAAATAAAACCATATCAAGTACTCAAATTTTAGGAAGAAGAGTATGATTTATTTTCTCTCAGGGAAATGGCTTTTCATTTGCATTCAGTATTGTAAATATATAAAACTTCCTGCACAAATGAATAGCTCCCTGGATATGGGGTTTCTCAACATTCTGGCACGATATGGTTCATATTTCTTCAGTGTTTCTCTGTAAAGGAGAAATATACGCAGTGTGGCAGAAAGTTACATTCACAAAATTTTCTCAATGGGCTGACGACCGTGATTGAGCTAAACCTCAAAAGGTAGGAGATGAGGGCATTGCCCTGAGTCATAAACACCTAAAATATTCATAATTTCAAAACTGGAATTTTAAAAGTTATGCTTCCAGTTCAGGGATAAAAATTTAAAACAGGAAGTTGTGAAAAGACTCAAATTATTAAGGGTATCCTGGTGTGAACAATCATATCAACTTTTAAAATATGTTTTAAGCTACCTTAGTGGGAATTGCCATAGACCACAAAATTTTTAGTCACAGCTCTGAACTTTATTTACTTAATAATGGCTAATGTGTATTGTCACTAGGGAGACCAACTGTCTCAGTTTGCTTATGACTAAGGGGTTTCCTAGACATGGGACTTTTAGTGCTAAAACTGGGAAAGTCACAATCAAACTTGAACAATTTGTTATCCTAATTGGCACTTACCATTTCCTAGGTATTTAACACATTTCTTCACATTTAATACTCCCATAAACCCCACATGGCAGGTTCTATGGGGATTGTAGCCCAGAGAACTTCAATTGACAACCTGTATTCTTTCTCATGATTCCACATGACTTTTCAGTTCCTTGGAGTTTTGGTTCTGAATAAATGGAAAGGACATGACACTCCTTTTCATTAGCTACCAGGGCTAACACTGTCTCATTTTTTTCCAAAGGTGAATTAAAGAAAATGAGACAAGTGGTGAGGGCATAATACACAGGGTAGCTAGTCTAGGGGATCACCTACTGATATAGTTTGTATTTGTCATGGTTTTCCAGAGGAATAGAACCTATAGAATATATATAGATTTAGAAGAAAAGATGTGTTATGGGAATTGGCTCATGAGATCATGGGAGCTGATAAGTCTCAGGATATTCTGCCTGAAACCCGGAGAATCAGGCGAGCTGGTAGTTTTATTTAGTCTGTGTTAGAGTGGATTGGATAGTACCCACTTGCACTGGGGAGAGCAATCTGCTTTACTTAGTTCACCAATTCAAATGCTAATTCCTTCCAGAAATACCTTCAGAAACATGCCCTAATTGTTATATCAGGTACCTGGGAATGCCATAGCCCAGTTAAGTTCACACATCAAATTACATAAAATTATCACAAGTAAGCCCTTGTAAACTTGGCACCTATATACAGCTCCTTAAACTATACTTTATCTCCAAATAAAGACAATAAGAAAGTCATGATTCCACCTACTATGATACAACTATGCTGCATACAATCTAAAACACACTAATCTCTTCCCCCAAAGAGGGAGGAAACTTCCTGAGTGTTATTTAAACTTATCCCAATATTCTAGAAGTTAAATAGTATGATGCAATACTAATAATACTCAAAAACTGATATAAAATCAATACATCTTACATTGGACTATAAGGGAATGAGAGAAGAAAGAAAACAAAAATATTTGCTTAATATTAATATATGTATATATACACGCAAACACATTTATAATAAAATATGGAGGAAATATTCATGAAAATTACAGCCCTAATTTCTGTAACTAGTCACAAGGTCATAGCTGGTATTTATAACTACTTATTTTACTACCTATTCTGTATTTCCTTTGACTTCACAAAGTACCTCATGAGTTTTTACCCAGCAGGATGACCCAGACCTTTATTCCTTCAATGTGTGGACCATTAGTAGTCCTGCCTTGATTGGATTTTGTAGTTTTCTATGGACCTTAATCACAGGGCACAGTAACACTAAGCGACTACCTAAGGGATATCCTGCATTCCAGGTATATATTTTTCTTACCCCTACTGTAAGAAAAATTCAATTTCCTTTTGATGGTCAAGATTAATCACTCCAGCCAAAACTATAAATTACTTCTGGAGTTGACCAGGTAGCAATCTTAACTTCTAGTGTGTTGGAATCAATGTTGTGTCTCTTAGTGGAAGCATTCCTCCTTCTGGAACAAACACCTCTAGGCCAACAGAGCCTAAAGTCATAGGAACAGGAAGCAAAAATTTTGATAGTGGGTCGCTAGGGGTAATAGTTATATAATTGCCATTTCTACACCTTGATTCCTGCACCCTTGAATTCTAGTTATTAGGAAAAATAGTGCCATATATTGGACACTGATTCAGAGCATATACAACCTCCTGGAGAACCTTACCCCAGGCCTGCAAGGCCTGGCCACCTAGCTGGCACTGCAAGACTTTTGAGTGTTCAAAAGGTGACTCCATTTTTCTGTCAGGCCCCCTGCTCTAGGATGATGGGAAACATGGTAAGACCAGTGAATTCTGTGAGCAGACACCATTAGCTTTTGTGGCTGCATATTCAGTTTTGGACTGTGTTTCAGCATTTCACCTTTATCCTACCATTACGCTGAATGCTTGTGATTGTCAAAAGAATCCATTTTTCATCACATGTAACAATATGGTGTAGAAATGGTTGTCCTTTATGTAGTGACGGCAAAGAAAGGCAAGCTTCAAGATGATTTCTCTTCTGATTCTTGTTTAATTAATGCGGTATCCATCTATCCAGCTTCTTTACCTTGCTGATTTGTTTCGAATGGTCCAATATTGTTTGCCACTAGGATGAAAAAGAAGTCAAGGATGTCCTTTTCCCTCACTCCTATTCAACAACACACAGAAAGTCCTAATTAGTATCATAAGGCAAGGAAAATAAATAAAAACCATAAAGATTGAAAAAGGAAGAAATAAAACTTCCTTTTTTCACAGAAAATTATCTATACATTAAAAAAAAAAAAACCTCCTAGAATTAAAACCATGCTAAAGTATCCTCCTTGGGAGGAGCTATAGCTTCATGACCATAGCAGGTAACCTGTGTGTACGAGCAGGAGGAAATACCACGCATGCGTAAGGGAAATTACTTGCCTACATGTGATGACTCATCCTTTTCTTTCTCTACCACCTTGTAAAAACCCTGTGCTACTTTCTCTTGGAGAGATGCTGCTTTGGAGAATATTTCCAGTGCTCTCCCCACTTGCTGCCAAGTGATTAAAGTTCCTACTGATCAAGACCCATGTTCTCAGGGAGAGTCATTTGCTACTCAGCAAGCAAACGAACCCCGATCTTTCAGTAATAGAGTCGCTCACTTTCTTTTCCTTCCTGTCATTGGGAGCATTTGAATTTGCTACCTCTCTCTCAGGTTTTCCACATGCACCCAAGAAATATGTCACTATGTATTACTTGGATACCAATACACATTTCTTGACTAAGCATCAATCCCTAAGAAACTAAATCATCAAGTTGTTTAATCTGGTCATATGTAAAAATTAGGAATTAGTAGTACTTCTCTCTACTAGGACTTCCAAAAAAAAAAAATCCTTGAGACTGTGAGGTTTTAAGCTGAAACATTTCAAGATTTCAAATTTCTAATTCTTTCTGAGGTGAATCCTTACCTAAGATTTTTCATCTCAAATCGTCTCTGGAATGAGATGCCTTAAAATTTTGTAAAAATTAAATACATATGTAACATTTTTCATATTTGTGGAAAATAATTTCTCATGGATTTCTCTGTCGTATAAAGGTTTTAAGGAAATTCAATATTCTAAAAGTGATTTTATATTTTTGACAGTGTTTTTCAAAACTGTGTCCTGATTAAAAACAGCAAAAAAATAGCTGCTATGAATGTTTGGTATAAAATGATATCTGTGACATTGCCCACTACTATCACACTAAGAATGTCATCATGTTTTGGGGAAAATTGGCCTGATACCATATGCCATGCCATTAGTGTACCATTGAAAGTCTCATAAGGTGATGGCTTGTTAGTGAAAACCTGATCTACCCTATTCAAGAAACATTTGATTGCCTGTCTACTATGTAATAGAGGTAAGGATAAACCCAGGAGAGAGAAGAGCAAGCAGGAAAGATTACATTCTCAATAGCCTACAGTCAACAGTTAAAACTATGAGTTAATAGTTTCTTTTTAGGCTACAGAGTATTTTACATTCTAACTTCTCACCTTTTCAAGCTTTAGTATTGATACTGATACTGATGAAGTGTTACTGTAGCAGTGTGTTCACCTAGAGTTTCTTCAAAGGTGAGTCAAAGGCTATGATCCTTTGATAAACCTCAAAGTTGATGCCCTGAAGTGAAGAATCAGAATCAGTGACTTGGAAATGGAGTTATATGGGTTTTTTTTTTAATTCATAAAATTTTTTCATCTAGATTATTTTGAATTTTAATGTAACAAGATGCCAAGGGGCAGAATAAATAAACACAATCTTATTCTTCACTTGTAGACAAAAAACAAAATGTAGATGTTGTAGATGTTTGTTTCTGGTATTGCTATTTTAATTTTAAAATTCTAATCTAAATATTGATACAAACTCACAAAAAAATGAGGGATCATAGATTAAAGTGGAATTTTATGAAATAATAACTACAGTAAGTAAGATAATTTAAAAATTCCAACTCACATTCAACAATGACTATAGACTATAAAATATTATGTCTTCTTTACCAGTGCCTGTCTCAAGTTCTGATTCTGCTTGTGAAAGTAGCATAACTGAGGATAGAGAGTTTAAAAAAATTCAGAGGACTGAGTAGGTATGTTTGGTGAGAAAGTTTCTGTCACGTAAATCTTGGGTTTTAATCTGTCAAAAGTATTCTGTCCTTATAAAGATTAATAAAAATTTACATATAACACATCAATATTTATAATCTTAAATTGCATATAAATATTTTAAGCAAAATATTTTTCTATTAAACTTAATGTTATGATAATGGATTAAGAATACTTGCTGAAATTCAAGTACCACTGCCAAGGAAGAATAATCACTATCAAATACAAATAAACCAGCAACTTCTTAAAGTTAAAATATCTTTACCTATCTTCTTGTATAACGATATTACAAAGAGATAAAGTAGCATGACCATCATATGATCCTCTTGTGTTTGTTGAACTAAACTCAGGCACCTAGATTTCTTTCAAAAATTTTATGAGCATTGGTGCCAATAGGCTAAGATTGAAAATCCTGTGATTCTGTTAGTCGTTCATTCAGATAACAAAATTAATTTCAGATTTATTTATTGTTAGAGAATTTGCATTTGTAGAAGGGTGGCATTTTTTACTCCTCAGGTCATGAAAAGGAGGAACAACTTGATATTCAACTGTGCCAAATACCTTTCCTGGGGAAAAAAATTAGAAGCTAAAGAATGCAGTGAAAGTCCCTATGCCCAGGTAATAACTCTCCAGACTTCCAATTTTCTTTATGATTTCACATGTTCAAAGAATAAAAGCAAAGAGAAAATCTTTTTACTCTATTTCCATTTAAATGGGACTTTTTGAAAATCAACATCATTAAAATTTTCTCAAGCAAAGCTTTGGAATGTGGGACTCTTGGTTCTATTTTTCTTCTTTAAAGTTACAACTCATTGCAAACTAAACTTCATCATTTCCTCAAATGTTGGGAAACTCACTTAACTATGTTGTATCTGAACTTGTTGACAGATTTGAGAAAAGCAATTTCAGATGTCAAAATGAGAAAGCACTGAGGGGGAAAAAAACAATCTTTTAAAATGCAATCTCTATGTTATGATGCATTATTATTCCCTGTAGGGTTACCCTTTGATGTACATATAATTCTTAGGGTAGTCAATTAAAATATTAAAAGACCCTGAGGCCACATTATGAATTATAATTATCTGAGCAATCTGGTGTTCAGGTAGATAAATGGTTATGTCAGAAAAATAGTTTGAAAATAATGATGCTAGTACAAAGGGAAGTCAAAATATGTTTTCACTGTGGAATTTAACACTGCAACATAATTTCTTAAGCACTTTGTCTTTTGATGTCACATCATTGAGCTACAGGTTACCAACTTTTAAATTTTTTTCAGAAGAACTCTACAGAGAAGCATACCCATTCCTATTTAAACCACATCACAGCTAAGAATCCTAGTCTAAAAAAAACAATCTGCCCATAATTGCTTAACACACACTGCTTTAGAAAAGCTTCAAAGTGTTTTCTCCTGCTGCCATTACTTTTCCATTCTGACCCTTTTCAAATCTGATTGCATTTTCTATACTGTCTCCTGCCAGCAGGCACATGGACCTGATTCACAGTCAGTAGACACTCTGCTTTTTGAGATTTACAGGCATCACTTTAGTGTAAAACCTTACTAGCAACGACGAATATCTCATCCTTCCAGCAAATCCTAATGGTCTACCTAAAAACACTTTATTTGGAAGTTGAGACACTTTCCCAGTTAAATATAAAGCACTTTAAATCCAAAAATCCAATGAAGAGAGAAAATTTAATTTTCTCTATTGCAGACTCAGTACACAACCTATACTAATTCAGTATCACATATTAAGCAATCGTCCTAATAAAGACTCCAGTGATAGATACTCAAGCAGTTCAATGAACAGCAAATAAATTTACTATAGAAAAGAATGAAGCACCTGTAATTAAATTTTATTAGACATGCATGGAAATATTTTAGGCTTAACATGGTAAAATGTAAAGTACAATGCCCAAGTCTGTCCTATCCATTTATTCAACTTTTAATAAAACATACTATTTCTTAAACTAGTCATTGAAATAGATACTAAGGTAATTTTTCAAATGATTCAAATCTTGAAATATCTGCCTCAGAAGTTATAATTTCTCATTAGCTTGAATTGATTTTATAATAAACATAAGTATTTTTGTGATTGGTATATATAGATCCATAATTATTAATTTTATGGCATTAATTCTAATATTATTTATTGTGCTCATTAATTAAAATTATATATACAGATATAGATACAAACTATACTATATCTCACATATATGTAATGTAGGCATAATGTATTTAGACATATAACATTTTCCCGATATATCATGAAATGTATTGTAACCATATTAGACAGGATGAGCCAGTTTCTTAAACTTTAATGTTAATAAGAATCATATGGTGCATGTTCTTTAAAATTCAGATTTCATATGTTCATCTATAAAGCATTAGATTCAGTAGGACTGACTCATATCCTAGGTATCTGCATTTTAACAAATATTCCATGTAGTTCTCATGCATAATTGAAATTAACAGCATTTTAAGAAGCCAATGGGTTAGATGGCGTTATTTTGATTTCACAATCCTCAATCAAGACAAACCTAATGGATAAAACCTGTATCTTTCTGCCCAAAAGTCCTTAAGCAACTCTACTACCCAAAACATATAGTTGTTCTTTTCATGTTTTTGTCAAAACTAACTATATAAATACCTTTTTAAAAAATTTTAAATAAGCTTCATTGACTAAATTTATAGACTCTTCTTGGGAGATGACATTAATTATATAAGTTCTAATTTTGTAAAGAACATGTATTTTTGCAATAATTTGTAATGCAGCCAGGATTTTATTTCAGTAACTAATGTCTTTGACTACTATGAAAATACCAATATAGGATGACGCACCCCTTTATGGGGCTTTAGTTCCTTTGGAAACTAATGACAACAGAATCAGTTTGCTAAAGAGCCTGTGCTGGCAGAAGCATGTCTCCTGCCGGCATCCCTGCTTCCCTGCAGAGGTTTCGCTAATTATTCCAGATCTCTGACATATGTGGTGGCTTGGATGCACTTGCAAAGATTTATACCAAAGTCAGATAATTTGACCTTAGATGCTTTTAAAACTACTAACACAATAAATTCTCTGGAGCTAAACTCATACTCCAGGAGAACAAGAAGGAAAAAAAATGCTACATAAACTTCCCCTCTCTTTTTTCTGCCCTATAGTTCAAAGGTGGATGAACACTGTGTACTTTAAGGATTATGAGCATGTGATGACCACAAGCTTCATTTCCTGAGTCTTTGGCTTCTCCCAAGAATCTAAGAACTCTAAACAAAGAGATGCTGTCCACAATTAATTGTAACACATTCATTTCTGTTGAAAAATGCACATAATATAAGATCCCTCCTTGTGGAAACACAACCAGAAACATGGGAATATACAAAGTAAAATTTTAAAAAGAATACCTTAGGAAACAAGTCATTGATTATATGGTTGATGTCTTCTGATCTCTAAAATACTAATAAAATTGCTAGAAAAATATATATTCAACTTAATAAATATTATATATACATGGATATATTTAACACACAGTTTGAATTTATTGCACTCATTTATTTTTAATTAAAACCAAAATTTTGGATATGGTTATTTCAAATATAAAAGTGAGTTAGATATACAAAGTCAAATATTTTTGTTAGCTTAAAAAATCTAAAAGAATTCCTGCTAGCAACACTATTATATTTGGGTACTTTGTGGATATATATACTGCCTCTGGAAGTGGTAATTTCAAAAGTGACACTGGAATACTACAACTTTCAAAGTTTCTTCCAGTGTTTTGTTTTAGAGAAAAGCATATAAGAATCAGAGCTACTGTCAGTATCACTACTGTCCTCCCATAAGTGATTACAATCATTAATAGGCATGCCTCCAAAAACATAGTACTTCTCCTAAGTGCATATGGCTCCTTCCCAGGGCTTCCAGATCTGCTCAGAGGTTAGAAAGTGGCAGCAATAAAAAGCTTAGAAAGTGGCAGCAATAAAATGAAATAAAATATTTAGCCTGGAAGTATAATATGGTGCATATAATATGAAAAGCAGCTGACCTGAGTTCAAATCCGATTTTCCCCACTTATAAATCTTGGTGTCTGATGTTTGGTTTTCTTATCAGTTAAAAAGACCTAATTATGTTGCTCAGTTCAACATTATGTGGTGACTTTGAAAATGCACAAGGATGTGCATCAATTTTTAAACAATTTCTTTTACTATCAAATGTGCATCTGTACTATGTATGAATGCAAATCTGTGTCTACAGATACTATGAAGAGGAGTGCTCCAAAAATATCCTTTATATACTGCTTGTACTTGTATTTTGTAAATGAGATAGAAAGAGTTCATTTTTTGCACTCTAGCTATGCTTGCTTTGAAAGAATGAATATCTGCTTCCCATGAACAGAGAGAAGTTCTCATTCTTTCAGAGGTAGCACAGATTCACACTGTGTTAACAGCTGCATAGCAACAAGACCTCAGTTGAGCCTGGCCACCACTGCCCCCTTGCCAGGACTGGGACAGGCCAGAATTAGGGAGAGAGGGAAGTCTCACCCCAGAGAGAGAAATTTGCCTGCATGCCCTTTGTTTTCCCTTTTATTTGTATTTTACCTCCTGAAACAATCTTGTAAAATATTTGCACACCTTCTTTGGAGACTATCCAAGATAGAGCAGTTACAGAAAGTATCTTCTCTTCAACATAAGTGATACAATAATGTACACTTAAGCTAAAATCAGCTAAAAGCTAGACAGAGCAAACACTTCATTTCACATCTCCTCATAAAGATGATAGTTTATAAATTGTTATGTGTTTCTGAACTAGGAGGAAAAAAGATAAGAGCTTTTACCAATTTATCTCATGGCACATAAAATGCATTAAGCAATGTCCTAACACGATTACTGACTTTCCTTGACCTTTCTTGGACACATAGACAATAGGAGATAAAAACAAAAATAATGAATTCTGTCACTTTCTAATCCGAGAAACTAACTTTGGTTAGTTAGTTTTTATACACATGCACACACATAAATAATTTAATCTACTTCTTAATGAAATATAATATCACAGCCAAATTCTGGTACAGATTCTAACAATAATACAAACACAAAGGTGTATAAGACTCTAGGAGAGGTAAACGGGAAGTGAAATTGTCCTCTGTATGATCAAGGGGAAGCTGAATGACTTAAGAAAGTGTTGCATAGGAAGAAGTAATAGCTGACAATATTGTGCACCCAGCAAGATCAGCATAATTATTATAATAGGCTGCATAATTGCCACCATATTATTCTCTTCCTAACCAAAAACGTACTATTCAGCCCACTGGAGGAATTTATTTCACTGTAAGTTCAGTGTATATTTTAGAGAGAATATTAATAGATAAGAGTCATTTATAATAATGTATTTAATGCTAAATTTTCTGGAACATTGTATTTTGATAATTTCCATTATTTTCTATCATTCTTTTGGCTATTGAGCTATCATTTAAATTTCAAAACCTTATAGGCGGTAGTATAAGCCCCAGAAAAATGTCATCAAAATCTATAATTTTGCACAAAATTTTGATAGGACAAAAGCTGAGTGTTGCGTTCATATACATGTGTTTTATAACATAAAGTCGTATAAATCATAAAGAGGAAAAACATAATTTTTACCATATTTCCCAGCCCCCTTGCCTCACTTGGAGATATTTGAAATTTGCTGGCCAATGAACTGTGAGGGGATGTGGAGAGTGAGATGGTGAGGATGGTTCAATACCTGGCCCACCCAGCCTCCATTCCCTCTTCCTCAACACAGGAGACTTTGGGGCCAAATGCTAAGAGTGGCTGTGTTAGGACAAAAAGAGCCTTGAATTCTGGGGCATAGCTACCAGAAGAGACACCAGACAAGAAATGTCTGCTTTGGGCTTGGTGCAATTGGCTTGAAAGTTTAATATATACTGTGTTGTGTTATGGAGATATTAGAGCACTTAGCCTACCAAGACTAATACACAGCAGTGTTAAGAATATCTGAACAATGTGGAAAGGAGGCAGCATGCAATTAACACAAGCTATTTTAGTCATTATTAATAGACAATGTAAATCATTTCAATATGAATTCATACTACAGGAACTATGTAGAAGAGAGAGATTCTTAAAAAAAATGCTACTAATAAGAGAACTCAAGAATTGAGAAAATTTGTCTGGGAGAGTATTCCAAGGAGCACTGCAATGAATATTCCAACAAGTGAACATGTGTTTCATATTACTAAAAATGAGAAGATTGGGACCTCATGAGATACTTTTTGATTGAGAGTTTTATGGAAACCTAAGGTAGTGGTGATTACAGAAACAAAAACGGAAGTTTAAGTGGAGGTAGCAATATAGAAATTAGATTCTAAAGAAAAAGAACCACAGAGTGAACTTGCTGTTTCTATAAATTATTGTTCTTAAACAAAAATTGCAATATATCAAGCATGCTTCTTTCTTATGAGAGAGTTCAGAAATAACAATTGCATAAACAGAATTTTGTTCAATAACAAACTGTCACAGAGATCATGACAGAGAATTCATTACATCTGCTTTTAATCATTTATTAAACTCTATTGAGCTAGAGTTTATATGATCATTTAATTGGGAATTGCCATATTTTAATACTTGTTTCATGCCATCTAAAAATATATCACAATGAAAATGTATGAATTTTATGTATTTTATTATCTTAAAACAATTAATTATTTAAGAGCCCATCTATTTCTCTTTTATATCTTTAATTAAAGTTGAGCATTAAGATATCTTTGGAATTTTTAACATTAAGACAATTAAAATATCTATTTCAACTTTCTTAGTATGAATATAAGAGCATAAAATGACAGTACAACAGCCTTATAGTGACATCTACTGAACAACTGAGTTCTTCCATTACCAATAAACATAAAAGGAGAAAGTAAGTTTATTTGAAAAATAGTAGAAAAATGGATTTTCCTGTGTTTCCATACAGAATTAACACACGTGATTTAAAATCAGACAATCAAGTATTTCTTAGTTAAATTTAACAGTATAAATTCAACAAGAATCTTCACCATGTTGACACCTCATGAAAAATAAATTGTTGCCAAAGCATGCTGCCAATCCTCTGTGCTCATAATCTCTTCCAATTCTACAAAAGTTTCATCTAAGGGAATGGAGCTTTAAGTATAAAAAAAGGATTTCTGTGTCAGAAGGTGCTAAAAATGAGCAATGCATATATAACATACTCAAGAAAGTTCAGGAAATGAATGAGACATATAAATCATATTTATGAGAGCAAGCAAGATTAGAAGAATTCTGATGGACAACTTGAGAACAGTAGAAGTTTTTTAAAAAGTTTGCAAAGAAATTTTAAAAAATTATTTGAAGAAATTTTAAAAGATGTTAAAAATTGTTCAAGAAGAATATATTTTAGTTAAATTAATAAATTAATACCAAATTGAATATATGGCATTGGTCACTGATTAGTAGAAAGTTATTAAATATTTTATTGCTAGCAAAATATGTGGATTAATAAAAACTTTTAAATAGTATTCATTAAATAATTCTCCAAGTATATATTCTCATATATTAATATGTTATATACAATTATAATTATAGTATATAGGATAACCATATTATTATTAATACAAGGTACATATATTCTCTCAAGAGATGTGTATATTTTAGTTTAGCAGGCAATGAAACTAGGGTAATATGAGCTTCAGGGACCAACCTAATATCATAAAGGCAAGACAGTGTCTTAAAACTTGGACTTTGAAGATCAACCCAGTGCCCTTTATACTCAGCTCTCATTTAGAGGAAAACGTGTATTATTTAAAGGCTGAATTCACTTATAGCACTTGGCGTGTGTCAAAAATACAGCCATTAGAATTCACCAGTTAAAGTATTACATCATGACCTTGAGGCAATCATCCACATTCTTTACTTGTAAAAAAAAAAGATTGTCAAGATTTTAGAAAATTTATTTCATGTTTACTTGATATTTTTCTTTATGATATAATATCAAATATTTAAAGTCATTTTAGAACATTCTGTTGGTGTGTTTTAGTTTTTGGCATATGTTTATGATTTTAGATTATGGAAGCAATTATGTAAGGATCCAGCCAAATTCTGTTTATGATACTTTTATCACTCTTGTCAATAAAGAACAGATGGTTGTAAGAAAAACTTTGAATCAATAATATCACAGCTTTAATGACACAGAGGATTCTTTTTAAAATTTGTTTGAAGGTAAGTAGAAAGAGAATTGATCTTCACATATTATTCTTAACCAATCTGAAAACATAATGTAGACTCTCATGCTCTGGAAAGCTGCTACAGTTGCATGTATGTTGATAAAATTGGAGCATGCTTTAAAAAAATCCTGGCTCCATTTATTATTAATTTTGAGTTTTGTCACTGCCTAGAAGATCAAATACTCTTCTATTTTGTAATATATTTATTAAAATTAAATTTGTCTTTTTCCCCCCATCAGCAAGCAAGTTTTCAAGCAAAGTCTTAATATATTTCTGAGAATTACTTTTCTTTTTTGTCCTAGATTTCTTTCTCCAGATCACTGTGTGTTTCCAGGGAAAGATTTGATGCAAAATATATGCTTATGATGATGGTGATGGTGATGATGATAATATACAAAAACTGATGACTACTGCTGTAAGAAATCATTGCACATACACTGAAATCAAAAGAAAATGCAATGGAAGTGAGAAAGAAGATTACAAAATATCTCTTCCAAGTAATCAAAGATTAAATAACATTCTTTCAAGGCATGTTACTGCATGCTTGCTACTCTCTAACTTTGTTTTATATTATTCAAGCCTAGTTTAACAAAATAAACAAAATTTTTGTGATTTAAAACACATTTTAAACTTTTAATTTAAATAGTATGAATAATGTTATTAGCCCACTTGTTCAAGAAAGCTCTTAATAATTTAGTGATTCTAGCTGTGTTTTATGAGACTCTTGTCTGTCTCCATTTATGCAAAAAAAGATAAAAAAGCACTTCCTTAAAATACATGTCATTGTTTTAAATAAATTGTAAATAAATTGTATTAAAATAATTCTAATTTCCAAAAATGCATGAATGTGTGAATGAAAGACTAAATAAATAGATGAATGCATTTACATGAAGTTAACTTTCTGCTAATCTTGCCAGAATTCAAGCTAGGAATACTGGAATATTTATTTGTGGTGGTTAATTTTTTACGTCTACTTGGCTAGGCTAAGGAAAGCCCAGATAGTTGGTATAACATTATTTCTGGTTGTGTCTATGAGAGTGTTTCTGGAAGAGATCGGCATTTGAATTGGTAGACTGAATGTAAGCAAATTCCTTCCCTCCCCACAGTGTGGCATCAACCAATGTACTGAGAGCTTGAATAAAACAAAAAGGTGGAAGAAGGTTGAACTCTCTGTCTGTTTGGGTTGAGACACTGATCTCTTCTCTCTGTGCTCCTGGTTCTCAGGCCTTCAGAACCAGCCTAGACCATTGGCTCTCCTCTCAGACCTTTGAACTATACTACCAGCTTTCCTGGGTCTCCAGCTTGCAGAGCAGACCATGGGCCTTCCCAACCTCTATAATCACATGAGCCAACACCTTGTAATATATATCTTTGTAGACAGATAGATCAAATTGATTATGATTTTCCGAAGAACTAATACACTGAATCATGTTGTATTTCCAAAAATGTCACAAGCTATTTTAGCATAAACCACATAAAGAATAGTAATCTATCTCTACTCTATGCCTTCAGGTAGTTGTGCTATTTTTGCACGATTTATACGGAGATCACAGAGGCCTATAAAATCTAAGTAACGAAGACAAAATTGAGCAGCTCATGAAGGGGAAATTTTGAATCCAGGCAAAATAATAACATAACAAGTAAGAACTTTCAAAACCACAAGTATTTAAATGATGTGATTTTCCAGGAGAATTGTGAGAAAGTTCAACTTGAGTGGAATATAACATGTTCTATTCAAATTACTTATTGTTCCTTGGGCCACATGTGTTCTTTGACTTTTCTTTTCTTCGAGTAGGTTTCTTTATGTCAGATACTAAACATAGTTAGTTACCTGATGGTTATCCTATCTAAATTCCATGGTAGAAAAATAGCCCTGATACACCTGTACCTTGTTCCACACCCAAAACTAACAGTTCATTCTTGCACATGCACAGTCTAATCCATTTAATTGAGTTTTGACTACTCTTTTGACTATAACATAAGATATGGCTAAAGAGTAAAACTAAACCTAATGACCCCCACATCACATTTGTATGCACTTTTCTGGAACCCAGACTGCACAGATTAGGCACGCAATACTCCTCTTAACAAAGGGGTGAAGTGACTAAAATGCTGGAATGTGGGACTCAGGGTGCAACTGGGAAGGGGAGTACTGATTATTTAGCACAAGCATAATAGATTTTTCTTTTCTATCTTAGTAAGAACTGGTTGGATTATTATTTTTTTTACAAGCAAATAGAACTAACTTAACATTTCACAATACATTATACATATAGTTTTAATAGTATTTTTTACATCAATTAAATTGAAATTACATACTCCTCTAGGAAGTTCTGAGCATTTAGATATGCACAGTTTTCTTGCCTTGAAACTGTGGTCGTTTGGTTTCTGAATAGACGACATTCCTGCCTGCTTATTATAAGCCCTACATTTGACAAATATCTGTTGTTTGATTAAGCTACCATGGGCAAGGATCCTTTTGTTTAATAAAATATTTCAGAAGGATTTCAAAGCACTTTTCATTAAGCTTTAAGATTAAAATAACCTTCAACATTTGTTTGAAATGATAAGCAATACATAAACGTTTTGTGATTTTACAGAATGGAAATGGGAACAGCAGATCACCAAAGAGTGGCAGAAGATAAACAATCTAGAGTCTTGGATTCCAAATCCCAACTTTTTAGCACTTAAAATATATCCAGTGCGAGGAAGAATGTGTTTCTCATGGACTGAAGCCAGCAAGGAGCATGTCTCCCTTCAGCAGTCTGGGGTCAGAGTGGTTCCTGGTTTTCACAGGCTGAATTCAGATGAGGCAGTTGGTCTGCATTCAGCTTTGTTTCTAGGAGCTCAGAGATTTCATGCACTTATCCTTTCTTTTCTGCCTGTCTGGTTTCCATGGAAATACAGGCCTCTTGGAAAAAGCAAAGCCATGCACCTCATGCACAGGCAGCATGTGTTATTTTTGGAGTCAACTGAGTAGTGAGCATGTCCCAGGAAGTCAGTGTGAACAGGTCCTGGAAAGGGTAGGCAGGGATGAGGACGGAAGGCGCAATATCCAATTGTCTTATCATAGAACTTCACATCCAGAGAGGTTACAGGTTATCTGCTGTTCTATAGGAAATACAAGATTTATCCTGGTAAACATTAATCTTGACAAAACGAAGGGGAAAAAAATACGACGGAGCAAAAATTCAAACAGGGTTTTGTGGTTTCACTAAATGTTTATTTAATATATTCTCAGTAATTATAGAGGTGTATCTTTTACTCAAGCCAGGATTTAAATAAAGATATTGCAAACTTTAGCTCTATAAACCTTCTATACCAGTATATATAATCTCATAAAGAATTTTCCCTAATTGGATTAATATCTCTCCTCCAACATATGCCTATTTTCAAGGTAAAATCAAATTTGAACAATAATTTAAAGCAGAAAAAATATTTAAAAAATTAAATATGTGAATAAAATATGACCATGGGATATGAAGGGAAAACAATTTTGCAGTTGTCTGAATTATCTACACTGATTCTTAGTGAACTTATTTTAGTGCTTTTTTCCTCAATTTTCATTCTTGGCATGTTACAGTTCTCTGTCATAACCAGTTTTATTTCTACCAATAATAGAATTTATTAAACACCACATAAATTCTTGGGCCTTTAAGAGATGTTTGGATATAAACTATTAATCATAAAATGATTTGATTATATTAATCATAAAATATTTGCTTAATATGACTAAATTAATCCCCCTCTTTGTACAAAACAAAATTTAAAGAACTGTGCAAAGCAAAATTTTGTTTTTAAAAGCTTCCCTTCAATTAGCTCACTATCTAATTTATTTAATAAATAAAAAATATAGGAAATAATAATAGCATACTAAGTGCTGTAGGATAACCAAATTAGAATATATTGGGGAAAAAGTTATTCTACTGAAGCTTGCCTTATAAAAACTTATATCCAGATAGATCAGAGAACAAGCAGAAAGATTCAGAAAAGAGAAACATGCAATTTGGCTCAAACACATAAGACAAAAATGTATTTTTAAACAAATCACTTTAAAATCTTTTTTTTGTATTTCCAGCAAATGGGAAGAAGGCAAACATTGCAAATACATCAAGAAATAAACAAAATAACTTAGGTCCCAAAGAGAAAGGAAAAAAAGAAAACTTTTCTTATGAACTTGAGATAAAAGTTCAGTTTAACTCTAATGACAAAATGAGGAAATAAAATTGTGACAAGGAATTAATTTTAATAATTTATTGCTTTAATAAGAGAATAAACAGATATGTCACTGCAGAAGAAATGGTAAGGCACAGTCAGAATCAAAGAATAAGTTTGACAAGGTTAAAAACTATAATAAACATGTCTTAATGAAAGGTATAGAAAGTAATACATTTCAACTGAGTAGCTTTTGAAATTAGTTTTAAATAATTTCATTCTTAAAGTCATTCACTTAATGAGTATATGATTTTGATCCCATATATCAGTCAAAAGTACACTTCCTTTTTATAAACATATTTAAAGTGTACAACATAATGATTTGATATACATATAAATAATGAAATAATTACTACAGTCAAACAAATTAATCTATCCATAACGTTTTATAATTACCTGTGTGTGTGTCTGTGTGAGAGAGAGAATGTGGTAAGCGCACCTAAAATCTACCCTTTTAGCAAATTTCCAGTATACAATACAATATTATTAACTATGGTCCTCATGGTGTGTACTAGATCTCTAGACTTCTTCATCCTGTGTTACTGAGAGTTCGTACTCTTTGATCTACTTCTCATTTCCACCTCCTTCCCTGCCCCTGATAAACACCATTCTATTCTATGTATCCGACTCAAAGGAATCTATAAAAGTTGAACTCACAGAAGCAGAAAGTAGAATGGTAATTACCAGGGACTGAGGCAAGGATGGTATTGATCAAAGGATACAAATTTCAGTTAGAAGGAATAAATTCAAGTGACCTATTGTATAGCATGGTGACTAGAGTTAATAACAATGTATTATATTCTTGAAAATTGCCAGGAGTATAGAATTAAACTATTCTCACCACAAAAAATGATGAATATGTGAAGTAATGCATATATGTTATATTTAGCCATTTTACAGTGTGTATAGATTTCAAAACATGTTGTACAAAATAAATATACATAATGTCTTATGTGTCAATTAAAAATAAATTTAATTTTACAAAGTGTTCGTCTTTTCAAAATGTAAAGCTACATCCCAAGTATCTAGAAACAGAATCAATGTTATGACCCAGAAGTCAGCACTGCCCATCACTAATCATGGCTGTTGCGATTCAATATTATAAAAGTTATTTGGGACCCAAACAGAGCAACATAAAATGCTACTGGTGATTCAAATTCCAACTCAGAAACGTTCAGAAACATAGACACATAATAAAATTCTAAATGATGTTTATGTCTCAGTGCCACTGTTTTGTAAGTCCTCTGGTTAGATGTAATTATATATTAATAACTATAAAAATGTCTCATTCTGTATGTATTGCTGTATTCATAACTCAGGTAATCAAGCTGACAGAACTACTCTTATAAATGTAACTTATTTCCATTCGTACCTTGGGTAAAATGCTTCTGTTTGTACTTCCATTCCATCTTCTTGACTTTACTATTTATAATTAATTTATCCCTTGCCCATGCATATATCTACTTGAGAACAGACAACTAAGACAAAAAGAAACGATGCTCTAAGGAATTGTAGGAATCTTTCCTTTAGATGAAAATCTTTCCGATTGGGATCATCACCCAGCTTAAATTTTTCCAGTGTTCACTACTCTATAGAGAGAAATTTTTTAAATGTGAGGTACATTTATGTTCTTAACATTCATCTCATCTACCTGTTTGGTTAACTCAGGAGATAAATCAAATTTGGTAGGTCTTATGCTTAGAGAACTCCTATTAGCTCCTAGAGATCACTCTTTTCTTGGTAAGTATCCCAATACTTGGAAATAATTTGTTTACTAATCTGCTTGGAAATTTTGCCTGAGTATGACAAAATTACTTTTACAACTTTCTGACATCTCTTCCAATTTTTACAAATAAAGTATTTATTAATTATAGCTTAGTGATCATAGTCCCAGACGATTGGAAAAGGCTCTAAACTTGGCAATAGAACTCTGGGTCTCACTCTTCTCACTCTAATGTCCCAGAGGGTTTGTGTACATTTCATTACTGTATCACACCCCTCAAGTGAGTTGAAGGAGGACGGCAAGTCTCCTAGACAAGCAGCACAGGATGGGAAAGGAGAAAGAAATGCATGTAGTGTGAAAAAGCCCCACAGATATGTTGAACTGGGGCTAATGACCCAACAACCCAACTTCCCAGACTGCCAAGTTCAATGACCTGTCTCTGGAGTTCATTTAGTTTCTGAACTTCAAGAGACCTTGGGTGCCACGGTAGAACCTACCTCACCTGTCTCCTCAGGTCTTGGAGCTAAGGTCAGACCATGGGGAGGAGCAAAGAGTCACCATAAAAATGCCAAATAGCTCTGTCAATATAGACTGGAAAAGACCTATTTGAAGTGAAAAACAGAATTATCCCCTACAGAACTATGAATAAAGCCACATCTTCCATTTTATCATTTTAATCACAACATTGAGTCATGGGACTGAGAATTATAAGTTAGAAGACACTTTTTTTTTCTTTGCTAAAGATTTTGGTATTAAGAGATTTTGTGATATTTTAATTTTATTTTCACCTGTGATTTTACCATATTTTGAATGACGGCAACTATTGCCTTTGGCTTGGTGACATTGAAGGGTCCAGAGTGTTGCCCAAAGCAGAAAAATCAGAAAACCCAAGGAAAAGAAATAAAGAAAATCTTCAGGCTTTCTTCAGTCCTATCTCCTACAGTGTATCTCAGTGAGAAAGGAGGCAGAAATCCAGAAAGAATGGGGACGAACTTCTCACCTTGCATCTGAATAGCCTCTCAGTGGATGTTGACAGTGGTGGACCAGGAGCAGACATTGAGGAATGACACTTTACTACTTTGAACCTGCATTTTATATCACCTGAACATGGAAAACAATCATCCACTTTAATCAGTTGTGGGAGTTTTTCTGATCCATATATTGCAAAATATGCATTCTTAATCAATTATAGCCCTGACTACTAAGGAATTAAACATGATACTGAGGCTTCAACTGTATGTTCTCTAGATCATAGGTGCTAGGTTCCTTATCTAGGCTTGCCAAACAAAAATGCAAAAACAAACAAAAAGAAGAAGAGAAAATTTATTACTACTAACATGACAGTATTCTTTGTGTAAGAACAATGCCACTTGTGAGAAGACAGAGGTGAATTCCAGGTTACCACGTCCTCGGATTGTCAGTGTCCTTTCTTAGCTACTCTTCCTGCCAAGAGCCAACCTTGATTGATAATAGACCTGATATCAGAACCTTGAAATGCAGCCAACCCTGACAGTTCACACATAATACTCTAATGGCCCCTTGCAAATTTACTAAAGATTTAAAGACTTTGTAAAATCAGATCTATCTTTCAAAATGCTTTGCCCAAGCTCCTCAAAAAATCGAGGCAGCAGAAAATCAGGGAATGACAGTGGCCAATTGTAATATTGATTACTGTTGCAATATTGCAATATTGATTATTGTTACCAGTAGAGATAGGAGATAATACATTAAAATTACTTAAGAAAAGAGAAATTTAAGGAAACTAGGCACCCGTTTGTTTTTAAAATCTTTAGCTGAGTCATTTCCCCTCCTCACACTGGATTGACAGCAATATTACAAAGACAGTTTGTTCTACCGGAAGCATGAAGGATGACAGATGACAAGCTTCTAGCACTGTGTACAGCTGCATGGGTGTGCATGCATGTTTGCTAATCATTTCATACAGACCTACAATGTGGGGAAATGATTCTTAATTATAAACTCTCATACTAAGTGAACCCCACAGTTTATGATTTCCTGTATGCATCATGTCTTCATCTCCCTGCCTCTTCAAGACTACTTTTTCTGATTCTATTATCCCTAAGCCTTTACACTAGTTTTCATACAGCAAACTCTTGTTTACCCTCTCAGATTCAGTCCAGGTGTCTCTTCCCTAGGAAACTTAGTCCATTCCTGGGGAGTTTCTGGGAATGCACAGAGTTAGAACTCTGTGCTTCCAAACTTTACACATAGGTGAACACTACTACTCTCACCTCTCACCTGAATGCAAAATCTTTGAGTATAGCAATGGAACCATATCAATATATGAATTCCCAGGGCCTTGCACATTTCCTAGCATACAATGCATATGCATCTATATTGCATTTCAATTTTCTGTATCAATATTTGTTTTGCCATTTCAAATGTGATGATAAATAGAATTTGCAAAAGTCCAGTTTTAACTGTCTCTTAAACATAATCATCTACAAGTAGAAAATGCAATATTTGCTTTTCCTCATTAATGTGGCAATTCATGTGATAGATATTGATAAAGGCCTAGAAGTTTTTAGAAAAATAAGGAAAAAATGTTGGCAGAATTTCTCAAATTCTCAAAGCATTACAGAGCTTCTCCTCTCTTATTAGTTCTACTTTTTGGGACCTATGATTCTCATTTGTATACAAGTGTGTTATAAGTTTCTCCTTTTATTTTTTTCTCTATGCATTGAGCAACATAATTTTATAACTTTCCTACATTTTCTTCTTCAGCAAGATCAAAGACACAAGTTAGGACTTTTCTACCCTGGGTCTAATCAACTCTAGAATGGATATTAATATTTAGGAAACACTCACAGGAGTTCCTCTTCCTTGAGCGTTTTATAGTAAATTCTAGTTCATAGACAAAGAATTAACATGTTTTATAAATGATCCGTTTCAGGCTTCCCAATCCTGACTGAGAAATTAAATTTATCATGACCAATATAATAAAAATATAAATTCCTGAGCTCCATGTAAGATTTATGGAGTTAAAATTTCTTTGGTCAATTTCCAGTATCTATAAAATAAATTAAAATAATATCTTCTCTGCCAATTCTGATGCAAATTAGGTCTGAGGAGTGTTGAATTGAGACTTGAATTAATAAGTTGAATAAAGTTATTTCACTTTGCAAATAAGAAAATATGGATTGAAAAAACTCTCAACTAGCAAGACTAAGAACCTATAGGTATTTAATGGCAGAACTGGACCCCAGGTCTCCTGATTTCCAGCTCAGTGTTCTTTCATACACACCCGCTTCCTCAATCAAAATGTAACATACTCAATGTCAGGAGAAGTAGGCTTGGATTAAAAAACAAACGAAAGAAAAGGAAAGAAAAACACTACTCTGTTCATTAAGATTCATTGGTGGAGTCAACCTTATTAAGTTATATTAATATATTTTGCTCCATATCTTGACAGTATGTAGTCATTTAATCTCATTTCCCCTATATTTTTCCTGTAGTAATTATATGTCACTTATCTGTAAATACTGTGCTTTTGAGCATGGCTCTGGATTGATATATTCAGAGTTTTCCTTTGTGGATGGTTTTGGTGATCTGCTGACTTGGTGATGAACTACCCATGCCCATGTCTAACACTGTTCCTTACCTCATAGCCTGACTTTTTTCCCTGATTTGGTTAATTTTCCGTCTTCCTTCTTCTCCTTACTGGACTGTGCAGTTGAAATTGGTGAGAAGGAGGTTGCGGAATATACGTGTGCGTGGAGAGCAGGCATGGGGAGGCAGAACCAGTCTTGAGTGATGCAAGGATTGTGCAAGTCTGGAGAGTAAGTGCAAAGATATTACATCAACTGACTGCCTAGCAACCAGCCACCCCTAGGGCTAGGCCAAGGCATGTATCATGGTCTGTTTCATCAGTTTTTAGTGCGGCCTGACTCCACTCTCCTCCTCAAGCCTTCTTTGGCCAAAACAGAGGACACCTCAAGCATGCCAACTCCGAGATGGAGGTGAATTCTGACTCTTCAGGTTCCAGTAGGATGGCCCACTGTGAACATTTCCTACTTTTTTTGTTTTCCCCCTCTAGGGTATAAGTAGGCAAGTGATTCCGTCCACATTGTCTTTACTTTTTTCACAATAGCTCTCTTACAGGTCCTAATAACAAACTCTCTAAGCAAAGGTATTCCATTATTAGGAGTTCAAACATCAAATTGGAAGGAGATTGTCATAAGAATAGAGTAGATTTTAGAGGCAGATATAAACCAAAGGAGTGAATATATTTCATTTACAAAAACATTTAAGCAATTACAGAAACAAAAATAAATGTAAGAACCTGAGATTATATCCTTTTCTTATATGCTTTAAATTTTTAATTATTAATTTTTATCATAAGGTGTGTATTTGTCACATATCAATTATTCATATTCCTTAGTCATATTAATGTATCATGTCAGCATGGATAGAATAACTAGTTTATTAGTAATTTCAAAGAAACCCATCCATTAACTTTATTTCTTATAGGCAAATTTTCAACATTAACTTATATCAACAAAAGGATTGGGAAGGGGAATGGAATTAGCCAGTATCAGAAGCAGGGTAACCTCTATACTTAGAGAAAATCATGCTGGAGCCAGACTGCTTAAATTCAAATGGGAGCTCAAACCCTCATGTGCTCTGCCATTCTAGAAAAAGAAATTACTCTCTTTGTTCCTTTCTCAATCTAAGAAGCAGAAATAATAGCACTACATAACTCTTGAATTACTATACATAAATACCTTAAAACAGCACCTGGTGCACATTAAGTGTTGTGTAAGTGTTAGCTATTATCATGATTAACTTGAAAAAGATTGGAATACAATAAAAGAAAATTCCCAATTGACACTTGTAGGCAGAAAACTTGAGCCAACTCTTTTGATGGCATAGTATATATCAGATATATCCCGGTTAAAATCCCGCTTCTTCCAAATGATGAAATGGCAATAGCCAACCACCCCCTCAAATACAAGCCTATGAAACCATGAAGAAACTTACATGTATCAAGATCAAATACCTTGTATGCCTGTCATTTACAGCACAACTGCGCAGTGCACTATTCACCATGTGATATATATGAGTTGGGTATTGGGGTACCATTAACACAGAACCCAGGGTGTGAAGGGGATCCCCTGAAGTTGAACGACCTAAGTTAGTCATAGCCATTATGCCAACAAAGCACATCAGACTGCAAGTTTACTGGTGAGAAAACATGCTTTTCAAGGCTAAGTAACGTCCCAATTTAATATCATTATTGAGCAGCACCATCTTCATACCCTCCCAATATACTAATATCTGCCAGCTATAGTAAGTCTATACTCGACCAAATCTAAATGCCCAATAGGGCTCCAAAATTCAATAGGACATTAAAGGCAAGAGCTTGTAATGGTTCTGTTTTGTTAAGAGTTCATGGCTAGGCCATATTAGGTCTCATGAACTCCTAGGAGTGTAGACAAGACTGAAATAAACCTACTACTCTTGCTGGGTAGGCAAAGCTCTTTCACAAGCTACTGAGACCTACCAAAAGAGAAAAAGGATCATTAAAAGTAATCACAGGACCTAAGCTTCTCACTTCAGGCACTGGGCATTCGGAAAATCCAAAGTATTCTGGGGAAAAGGAGGGCAGCCTATGGCTTCCGCTTCTTTTCTGCTATGATCATTCTTACTGTCTAGCCAGTGGGGAACCTGTGGCTGTGGGGCCACATATGGCCTTCTGGATCCTTGACTGTGGCCTTTTGACTGAATCCAAATTTTACAAAACAAGTCCCTTTAATTTCTGTGAAGTTTGGATTTGGTTGAGGAGCCACACTTGGGGCCTGGATGACCACATGTGGCCTTGAGGCCACAGGCTCCCAACCCCCTTTTGTGTATGTCTCTTGATTCTTTCAAAGTCCATTTTCCCTTCTTTTCTGATGCTCCCAATTGGCACTTGTGGTTAATGAGAAAATCACACGGCTACCGAGTAGGAAGGCCTTAATAAATCACATTTTGTGCTAAATTCTGGGTAGAAAGAGAATAGAATCACTGTATTTAAATGTAATGTAGTGTCAAATTGTGTAAACAAAAATTCGGAAAATGAGTGATCAGCATCAGCACTAATATATGAAATTTTCAGTCTCTTGTATTAGTCATCACAGGCTACATTTTGTTATAATAAGAAAATAGCCCCCAAATCTTAGTGACTTAATCAAAACAAGATTTGGTTTTGGTTGATTCAAAGTCCTCTTTGGTTCAGGCAACACATCATGGGTTCAGATCTCTCTGCCTCCAAGCAATGATTCAACCAAATTCAGATTCCAACATGTTGTAGCTGCAGCCTCTAAAATTTCTGGCTGCCTGGATCAATGGTAGCAGAGGAAACAGCTGAGCAGTCCCCATGCTGGAGTTAAATGTTTCAGCCCAGAAATGTGACAAGCCATCTAATCACAACCCACTAACCAGTGTTAGCTACCTGGTCTTATATATCATGAGACAATTAGGGAAGATGACCTTGCTCCTTGTCCAGAGCAGGAGGATGACAAAAGTGGTAGTGTATATCCCAAACGACTGCACACATGCTTTCATGATTAGGGATGAAGTAAACTTTTCATACATTACCCATTTTCTTCAGGTTCAACTTGGAGTTGAAAAAATGCTTTCAGAACAAATTTCAGTTTAATATGAAGGATTAACATATTTCAATTTAGGAAGAATTAAAGCCTAAACACATCCCTATAAACTCATCTGTGTATTTTTGTTGTTGTTGTTAAATCAAGCATAGTATACCTTTTTACTTGTCAGTAAGTTATACTGAAACACTTGTTAATAAGTTCATATTCCACCTTACTATTTTAAAATATATACTTACTTTTCAAAAAAAATATTTGTTTCATAGTGAGTCATGATTAGGTGCATGTGCTCATATATGTCTATGTATAACTAGATCTACATTTAGTAATTTATTTCTAATTCTTCTCATTAGCTCTCAAAAATATACCGGTAACTGTACCAATTCCTATCTTATAAAGTACTATCTATGACAATTATGCTCATGATAACTAACTATGTTACATACTGTCTTCTGAAATTTGTATTGTTGAATTTAAGAGGCATATTTGAGCTAAGAGCAGAAAGCTTTTTAAATATTTTGAACACTGTGATAAAACCGTTCGGGCTGCATCTAACAAATTCCATCAGTTAGAAAGAGCCAGGAGGCTAAGAAGTCTGATCTAAAGTTGAAGCTGTTCTCCATGAAGTTCTCCTTCCCTGTAGGGGAAGGATGTGAAGCTCTAAGAGATGAATGAAACATGATGCTAGTAAACAACCATACAGATTGAAAGTCAGTCATGGATAGCCAGAATTCAAAGCTAGTCAGACAAAATCTTGGGTTGTAGCAGCATCAGACACATTAGGACAGCTCCCATCCACTCTCTGCCCTACCCAAGGGATAAAGTGATAGAGGAATGTTTTATGTACCCTAGCAATGCTCTGCATATAATATCTTGACTTTTAACATTAAGAAAAATGAGAAAATTTTAACATGTACGGAAAGGCCTAATCTAAGGGGGAAAAAGATTGAACTCTTCTTAACTATAGGTCCTAAGCAATTATAAAATTTAACCAAATATTTTAGTTACTCTGTAACCTAGAGCATGTAGTAATGACAAACGCCACATATCTTTCTTTAGCTCTAGGTATAATTTATCTTTACCATTTTTGCCCATTCTAAGAATGTGAAATTTTTAACTTCTTAGTATAAATGATTTTATTTTATGCAGGCACATGGTAGGATAAACATCATGACATATATTTGTGTGAAGACAGTATTTAAAATTGATTCCTTCTTTCCCTAAGGCAGATGTTAATGTTAATGTATACAGAATACAATATCAGATGAAGTGACAAAGTTCTCAGGTTAATTACCTAAAACTTTCGGATGCCATAAAGAATGATACTGGCTTCTTCACTGAGAGATAGTTAACAGAATAGTACTTCTAAGAGCAACTATGTTTCATGATGTTGGAAGATATATTATGAAATGCATTGTGGGGGTCATTCTGATATACAGGCCAGGAAAGTAATTTTAAAAATTGACCATGTGGCCACAAGATGGCAGCATCACATAAAACATAATACAAATGAAATAAAATTAGTTATACAAATATTGCTATAATCTATACACTTTTATCTGATCAAAAGAAAAATATTAAAATAAATCACTCCTCTGGTAAATATTTAAGGGGAATTGGTCAGTATGGACCATTGCACATTTTGAAGTAAAAATGCTTTATTATTTAACTATAATTTCAAAAACATAGCCCCCCAAAAGGAAATTTTACAGAGGCCTAAAGAGTTTCCCTTCATTAAATAAATGACACGTTAAAGTGAGAGCTAATTAGATCAGTTACATGTACACAGACACATCATTCATTTACACTCACAGGTACAAACATAATACACAAAGAACTGTATATGAAGTCTGAGAATTTGTATATCACCACACTCATGCGATTTCACCACTGTGTATTAAAGCATTCAACAACTTTGAAATTTATATGCGAATTTATTTGATTCAGTTAAAAAAAGTTGCGCCACAATGTGTTAAATTAATGTCAATGCTGTTGTGATTTCTGAATAATTGTGTGAATATAAATAATATTGTAATATAAATTTTAAATCCCAAATTTTAGCAGAAAAATAATTTTTATTATCAGACATTCTAATATATTTTAATCATGAGGTCTGAAGCAATTTACTTTGTGAGGAAATACGTGAGAATATTAGACATTACAGATTCTAATTTCTTTGTGTGAAATTGCATATTAATTATTATTCACATTTCTGCAATGTAAATCCAAACATCAGCCCATGTATTAGAGTTCATTCATTCTTATAATTGAGATTCTTTGATTTCAGAGATGCTTTGATTTCAATCTTTGTGGTGCAAAGGACTCTCAAAATGCATAGTCCATTTTTCTAACATTGTAAACAGGATCCCAGATAGTTAAAATCATTAGTGTTGGTTACATGATTACCATTTTGTATGCGTTGAAAAATAGGTAAATGAATAAAACTATTTTCAATGTCGGAATTTGATTTAAATGTATACAGACCCCAGGACACAAATTAAATTTTTTAAATAAAATATGCAAAATCTTGTGGTTATAATAGTTCATAAATTTGTTTACTTGTTTTCAAATGATTTAAATAAAATGTTCATAACACTTATAAATTTATAATAAGTGCATAATACTTAGAAGTTTATTCGAAATTTTTAATTTTTTTTTTCCTTTATCCAAAATTTGATATACAAGAGGATTTTTATTGAAGGTCAAGTTAATTGATTTTATATTATATCATGTTAACATAAATACATACATGTTACATTATACCATATCGCAATATATTACAATATATGAGGTATGTCTGGAAAGTATCCAGCCATGTAATATGAAAAATGGAGACATTCATTAAAGAAGAAGATACAAGAAACTTTGTACATAACACAATGATGCCTCAGTCTCCTTCAAAGTAGACACCTTGGGATCTCATGTAGTTCTCTTAGCATCTCTTCTACTATTTAAAACACTGCACAATTCTGTATTGGAATTGCCATCAGCTGCCTCATTCTATTTTCCTGAATCTCATCAGTGGTCTGAAATCTCCTCCATTTCAAAGGTGATTTTAATTTTAGGAAAAGCCAGAAGTCACAGGGCACCAAATCTGGGCTGTAGGGGGCTGAGTCACTTGGGTGATTTGATGTTTAGCCAAAAAACCACAGGAGACGTGATTCATGGGTGGGCGCATTGTCTTGATGATTGTGCCAATCACCAGTTGCCCATAGCTGCAGCCGTTTTTGCCACATTGCATCTCTCAACCACTAGACAACATGGAGATAGTACTCCTTATTAATTGTTTGGTCTGGAGCATTGTACTTGCGATGGACAACACCTTCCCCATCAAAAAACACAGTTAACGTGGTCTTTATCTTGCTGCGACTTTGCTGCACCTTTTTCAGCATGGAGAACCAGGGGACGTCCATGGGGAAGACTGGGCCTTCGTTTTTGGATCATAGCCATAGACCCACAATTCATCTCTGGTTATCACCTTCTTGAGGAAATCCAGTACATTGGTAGCAGTTTGAAGCAAGTCGTTAGCAAATGCAGCACAATGTTCCTTCTGTTTTGGTAGCAGAAGCCGCAGAATGCATTTTGCCAAGACACGTTTCGTGCCAAATTCCTGTGTCAAAATCTCGGACACAGTTTTTTTGGAATCCCTAGATCAGCTTCTAGTTCTCACACTGTTAGTAGTCACTGATCTTTGTTGATTGCAGCCCATACATGTTCAACATTCTCAGGTGTTCTGCTCATTGCAGGCCTTCCAAAACGTCAGTCACTTTGAACAGATTCTCAACCATCTTTGAGGTGTTTGTGCCACACTTTTATTTGCGCTGTGCTCATTGCATCATCCCAGAAAGCCTACTGAATCATCCAAATAGTTTTTGCAGGGGAATGTTTAAGCTTATTGCAAAATTTGATGCAGATTTGTTGCTCTACTCGCTCAGTCATTTTAAATGCCATGGTCACACGGCACACATGCTTACTCCATGGCACCTAGTGTCCCACTGACTAGTACAGTGAGTTCGTCATTGTTCATGCATGTGCATCACAGTCCACTCTCCTTGGCTGCCAGGTTACATCAATGTCATGCAAATTGTTCTCGTTATATTAACAATGGCTGGATAATTTCCAGACAGACCTTGTATAAAAATAAAACCACAGAACACATTATTTGAATTGTGGCTGTCCGAAAAGCACATCCAAGGCATTTCTTGGTTATTTCTCTCCTTCCACCATGGACTCTGGCAACTTTGTATCTAACTCCAATTTTGCCATTTTCTTAGATGATGACAACATCTAAAACATTAGAGGGAATGTCTCTGGTAAGATTTTCAGCACTATAATTTATTCAATGGGCAAATGATTAACTGGGATCCATATTCCCTGCTCTGAGTCTGGGAGAAGGGAGTGAACATGATATAATTCCTCCTAATCTTTTGATGTGTAGGAATAGGGATACCAGGTACTGGTACCTGGTACGTCATTGTGGTACCTGCTCTGATACAACAGGGGCTCTGGGATCATGACTTTTTACTGAACCAAAAAATTAAGGCTGGGGTTAGGGGAGAGCTTCAGTTTGTGAAGGAAATGGTATATAATTTGAAACTTCAAAAGAGTAGTGGACATTAGCCAGGTGAAGTAGGAAGGGAGGGTGGGAAGGGATAAGTAAGGGAAAATATTCTATGAATATCCTAAGGAAAGGGAAAGCAGCCCATAAGAGTAAGCCGGCAGCATGTGGGGAATACTTCCAGTAGGGCTACAGCAGAGAGGAGGACCAGGAATGTCAAGGAATGAGTCTAAGGAAGGTTATATCAAAAACAACCTTAAAGGTAAGAATTATTTTCTCCTTATGGTACTGTCCATGATCAGGGAAGTTTTCTAGCAGATGAGTGCCATGAGCATCCACCAAAGCAGACCTGTTCTTCCTTTAAAATATTCCCGTCTCCTTCCAAGCCAGTCTCCATTCCTTCTATAGTATTGTGGAGTGAAGGCAAAACTGCCCCTTTGCCCTTGGAAAGTTTGCTGAAAAATCAACTCACAATAAAGCAGGTTAATAAAAGAAAATTACTAAATTTACTTACAGTGCACATGGCAAGAATCACAGAGTGATTACCCAGTATCTTAATGGAGTCAAGAAGTTTATATATTCTCATTTTAGAGGAGGGGGGAAAGAGGAGGTATTAATATATAGGTAACTCTTTTGAGGGGCAATAAATGATTGCTAGAGAGGATGAATGGAGAATAAATGAATGGGGGGGGAAACAGATTTACTTGTAAATGATTCTCTTTGGAAATTAAATTAACCTGAGAGACAAGTATTATTTTAAAAATGAGTTGGGCCAGGTCTGGTTGCATTCTTGATTCTTTCTTCAATATTGAGATAACAGAGATATTGAGATAACAGAGAGCTGAAGGAAAGGTAATTGTTTTCCTACGTGGTTCTGGATCTCAGGCAGGTAAAGAAATTTCAAAGATTTTGGGAGAGCCAATGGTGGGAGAGGAGGTCAGAAATATCTTGAGGCTTTTTCAGTCTATCCAGTATGTCAAAAATGCCATATTTGGGGGTAATAATATTTCTAATTTCCTTCAGTACAACATTTCTATTATAATTCCCAACTGGTCATATTAATCCCTAGCTTCACAGTGTTTCCCTTGTCTTCCACGAAAATAGCACAACTCTGTCATCTTTGTAGTTCCTCACTTTTCCAGAGTCATTGTCTTGGACTCTGGAAATGTCCAGGAGTCCTGGAAATGTGAGCTTGGGGCTGCCATTACAAAATACCATAGACTGGATAGCATTAAAAATAGGAATTTATTTCTCACAGTTCCGGAAGCTGGGAAGTTGAAGATCAAGGTGATGGCAGATTGGGTCCCTGGTGAGGTCACTCTTCCAGGCTTGCAGAGGGTGCCTTCTTATTGTGTCTTTACATGGCAGAGAGAGAGAGAGAGAGATAAGGGGGAGAGAGACCTCTGCTATTTCTTCTTATGAGAGCACTAATTCATCATGGGAGCTCTACCCTCATCTAAACCTAATTATTTCCCAAAGTCCCCACCTCCAAAAACTATCACATTGTGGTTTAGGGCTTCAACATGTGAATTTTGGGAGAACACAATTCAGTTCATAGTCCTCATCATCTCTTACAACTCTCCTTCCACTGGCTCCCCAAGCAGGAGGCATTCATTCCACTTTTCAGCTGCTTTATCAATTTGCTCACTCAGCCTGCAATTCTTTTTCCCACCCCTTTGTCTCTCTAATCCTAAGATGCTCTGGCATTGCATAGACACCTCGCATAACACTGACCAGCATTCCACTCACCTCTTCTGATCTGTTCCCCACCCTCAGTAAGGCTCTAAGGTCCTGGAGGAAATGGTGTGTCTTGTATTTAGTAATCCTCATAGCAGGGTTGTTGAATGAGAGTGTTGGATGATAAAGGGCTTGAGCAGAAATGATAGCAGCCTCCTTTCCTTGGAACATTCTCTCTATTAACCAGAATCATGGGAATTTGTCAGTTTATTACCATTCCTGGCCAGCCAAGAATTTAATCTAGGCAGTGTAGGCATATAGCCATATTTCTGTAATTATTTTACTATTTTGTTTTATCTTGTTTTTATTATGGAAAAATTAAGAAGGAAAAGGAGATAAGATGTGTGTGGATGTTTTATGTTTCTCTTTGCAATTCAGCGTCTCAGATGAGTGTACACTCAAATTGCCTGTGAACATGATAGAAAGCTCAGTTTCCAAAAACACAAGGAACAGAAAGCCATCTTTACAGCGTGCTGAGGAAAGGGGGAGTAAAGCTTTCTGGCATCATCTCGAGGCTGTACTCTTACCCCTAGGCTTTAAGACTGAGTGTAGGGCAACTTGAACTTAAGCCTTGACCTTTGCCCTGTGACATCAGAAGCTTTAATGTACACAAAAGAAGTTGGAAAAGATTACCACATTTAAAAGCTGAAAAGGATTGGTCCAACAATTTAAATTCACTGTCAGTGCAAACAGTCCCATTTCTGGGGAAAGCCACGTAAAATAGCATTCAGGTTTGCAAAAGTAAGACAGAATTAACTGTAAAAGAGATACATGAAAGCCTATGTATGAACTCCTCTATGCAATGATGTAAAATGATTCTATGTTGATAGTCAAAGTTGCATTTTCATGTCTTAAAGTTATGATAAAGAGTATGCCTGCAAACAGCTGTGTTTGGAGAGATGTGTCTGCTGTTATGAGTAGGTGGTTATAGGATCAGGAGCTGGGACCACGTAGACTATAGGAATGATGTGTAGGTAGGATGAAGGCCACCACAGAGGTAGAATGACAAGAAGTGAAGTAAGGTGTGGCTCAAACTAGACCAATTGGTGACATTTAATTCCGAGCAATGCAGGCTTTGAGAGATTTTTAAAAAGTAAAAGGGAGATTTACCAAGTAACAGAAGAGTTTCTCTCACAATCATGGTATGTCTTTGAATTCTGAATAGATCATCCTTTTTGAGCCAAAGAGTAGCTACCCAGTTCTGAAAGTAAGGGGTGATTCTGACCTGAAGGATAGTTGTGAAACATTTCATAGAGACATAGATCTTGGGGAAGAAAATAAAACTTGGGAGTGGAGTTCAGGATGGAAATTTTCTAAGCTGGGATAGAGATAGAGGGAGGAAAAATCATTGTGTTCCATCTTTACGAAGGCTGTCCAGAAAGTATCCAGCTATTGTTAATATAACAAGAAAGGTTTACATGGCTGGATATTTTCCAGACAACCTCATATACTTTTGTCTCTTGAATCTGGACTCTTAAGACTCCAGGAATGTGAAATGCCAGCCCAAGTGGTGGATTGAAACTGTTCTCTGCCATGGACTAGAACCTTATAACTTGGCAAGGGGACTGGTATACAGCAAGAGCGGGTCACCTGGGCCTGGGTTCGCGGGCATATATACACACATATAATATAATAATTATATATATATATATAATTCTCTTCCTAAACAATTGACAAAGTTTTGGACACAGGATGGATAGTTGGACTCATGTATGCTGTGGGGAATGGGAGAAGGAGAAGAGCAGGGATTGTTTCTACCTTGGACCTCACTAGTCAAGGGGTGAGTGGGACCCTCTCTGGCCAAGCTGGGGGTAGAGGCTGTCTGAGGGAGCATCTGTGATCTGGTGACTCCAGGAAGAAATTGTGGCTGGTGCAGAGCACTGATCTGTGATCCAGAGACAGACGTCGGCCCAGGCCCAGGCAGCGCTATGAGTTAATTTGAGAAAATTTGTGGGAGATTAAAAGATCTGCCAGAGTTTTCATATCTACTTCATGACTGTTCTAGAATGAGTACTAAAGTCATTTAATTCATAGCGAATAATTAAAAAACACACACAAAATATTTTATAATACAAGTGAATATATATGATATACTCATGTGACTTGCAAAAAGTGATAATAAAAGAACATCTATACAACTACCACTTCGTCTAGGAGACAAAAATATCACCACATACCTTGAATTAGCTATGGTGCCATTCTGATCACGTCTATTTCTTTCTCCACCAAGGAAAACACTTTCCATGATTCTTTTACCTCCAAAATCATCTCTGATTTAGGGAGGATATATGATTTCTCATAATTTTCAATTTATGTATTACAGATAATCAAATGCTTCACTTTACCCTGCTTTTATCACATGACAATTAGAATTCACCTCTAAGACCTTGACATAAAATTTAATTCAAAGGTAGAGAAAGAGGACAATAACTGCCACCCAAGACAGAGCACACTCTTTTCTACTATGCTTTTCTTCAAATGCATTCAAAATTGTGAAGGTGAATTTTATTTTCAAAGGTATACTGATCATGCTTTACACAGCACTTATATTACTTGATTAAGGGAAGCAAGACTGCTTATATCCACTTACTAATTCTCCTTTTTCATTGGCCCCTGCTAATTCTCAAAAGGTTCTTTGATCAGATCTGGAGAATGGAATTAGCATCTGAAGGTAATGGTGGCGGAGGAAGATGCCAATGAGAATAAAAAAATCAGTTAGCTATATTTAAATGATCATACCACATCTTATTCTTCTTTTACTCACAAAAATTTATTTAGATTTTTCCTTGTGCCTGGAACTCTGTGTATTGGTGGAGACTTACAAAATACAGTGCAATGAGTTGGGACTAAATTCCCTAGAAAGAAATAGATGAAAAAGCTGCTCTGTCTTAAAAAAATATCCAACATGATTTATATAGACCCACTCCTAATCTAGAATTGAATACTGTCATGGGCTGAATTGTGTCCCCACAAAATTCATATGTTGAAGTCTCTCAGAATATAACTATATTTAGAGATAAGGTCTTTAAAGAGGTGATTATGTTAAAATGAGGTCATTAGGGTGGGCCCTAATCCAATATGATTGGTGCTCTGATAAGAAGGGGAAGAGACACCAGGGATGAACACACACTGATAAAAGACGACGTAAGGACACAGTCTCACAAGGTCATCCGCAAACTGAGGAGAGAGGCCTTAGCAGAAACGGACCTTGTCAGCACCTTGGTCTTTGTTTTCTGATTTTTAAAAAAAATCAACAAAATAAAATGCATTGGTATCTGCACAATCAATATTCCTCATTAATCAAATGTTCATCAAAAATGATGGCTTTAGATATAGTTTTGTTGACACAGATTTCAAGAAATATGCATGACTTTCTCAGGCACAAATTCTCATAGAGTTTTGCACCAGTGTACATAAAGCTATTCTGAGTAATCTTCAACATCCATGTTTTCCTAGGGACTTCCAACTTCCAGAACTGTGAGAAAATAAATTACTGTTGTGCAAGCCATCCCATCTGTGGTATTTTATTACGGCAACCCTAGCAAACTAATATAAATACATAAAGTGAGAGGCACTTCAGAAAGACTTTACATAGTTTAGATTATTGCCAATTAATGTCAAAATATGCTCTTATTATGCATGTCCCTAATTCTTTATTTGCTTTTCCCTCCATTTTCCTTCAGATTTAAATTTTTTAATCTAGTTGTAATTCAGCTCCATGCACACCAGGTGGCAAGCATGTTCTTAGTCTCTATTTCTCATTTGTACAGGATGAACTAGGCTCTAAAGCAAAATGACCATAATACGCTTATGTTTCTTATGTTCCATCAAAGCATGGACAGAAGCTTCGATTGCCGGGACAATAATGTGAACATATGCATCATGAATGAGATTCTCCCTCAAATGATCTTTCTAATTCCATTGTCAGACATAATAGAATTGCCAGAATACTCTCTTTGTTCTCTAAAGGATCTACTTATTCTATGCAACTTTAAAAATAGTTTTGCAGCTGCAACACCATAAACTATTCTTCAACCTTGATATTTTAACACATACCACTGAAAAGCATTCATAATATGTTTTTATATCTTCCGATATACAATTCATCATTTCATTAATAGAATACTTAATATTTCAGGGGTAATTTTTGGTAATAGTAATTGAAAATGGCAGCAGTACACCAAAAAATTCATCCATCTTCTTGCTTTTGACCCATATTCCAGGATATTAAATTGTTTCCCCTAAATCATAAAGTTAACGCAACTGGGATTTTAAAGAATGTACAGTGACTTTGTTTTCTGCTTTTTAAAAAAATCAACATAATAAAATGCATTGGTATTTGCACAATCAATATTGCTCATTAATTAAATTGTCATCAAAAATTACTGCTTTAGAACCAATTTCATCTGTTGGCATAGATTTCAAGAAATATGCATGACCTTCTCAGGCAAAAATCTCACAGAGTTTGGCACCAGTGGATATAAAGCTATTATTCTGAGTAGTCCTTAACATCCATGTTTTCCTAGGCAGGGGTGTGTGCATGTGTGTGTGCCTATGTACATGTAGTAAGCTTAAAGTGGGCAGACAATGAAATGTTAGTAGAAAATTGGGAAATATTATATTAATAACAGAGAAGAAAATTAAACACCCTGCATACTGGCCTTGGTCACCTCCCTAATAAAGAGAGAGAGGGCTTGTTGAAGCTCACTACAGGACTCAAAAATTACAGGTACAGTTTGAAATTATTAGTTTTTTACTTATTCTCCCTTAAGACACTAAAGTTTAGAAGGGAGCGATTCTGCGTGGACTTACTACAGTCACTCATAGAAGGGGAGATATAGAAATTAAGACAGTCTTGCTTATAAGTGAGTGGAGGATTGGAGCTCCATTTATCATCCATTTGTTAGGAGAGAGGACCAGCTCTTTTTTATTCAAGGGCCTAAAGGAGAAGTGATAGGACACTGAGGGAGGCTGAGGGTCCTTCATGCCCCTTGCACATGAACTTCAAAGTCCAGGACTCATCTGTGTAATAGAAGCCACAGGAAAGAACAGCCAGGATCAGAGGCCACTGCAACACCAAAAGTTGAAAGCTCTCTCAGGTATAATGTCATTTTGTTGTCTATTCTTTGCCTGTTTCTATACTTCAGATGACCAGTGGCTAATATTCTAGTTGAATATTTATATACATTTTCATGCTTCAGGGGAATTCACTCTCAGGTGAACCTGAATCATCCTGTTGTAGGGAACTATGTTAAGCCAAGAGCTTTGCATGAATCTAGGTCATTATTTTAGAGCTGAGCACTTGAGATAAAGTGAATACTATCTTCTTACATTGTAGTGAATTTTCAGTTGAATAAAACTTTAGAGTCTAGTAAGAAAAAGTGGAAATTGCAAACTCCGCTTTATTCAATTGATATCTATCTCGAAAGGGTTGTTGAACATTTGCTCTGTGCAAAGCACTTTACTAATATTTCATGCCAGATTCCTAGGGCTTCTTTTTCTCTCCCTCTAGTTCGTTCTCTCTCTCTCTCTCTCTCTCTCTCTCCCCCTCCCTCTCTCTCTCTCTCTTGTGTGTATGTTTATGTATGTGTATGTGTATGTGTGCGTTTGGTGGAGTTTGATGGGTCATTTACCAATTTAGTGTTTGTTTTGTTTTAATCATGGGAATGGTTATACTAAAGGAGTACACTGAAAATTGCATGATTAAAAGGAAAGAGCCCTTATACATACCAGGTCAGATTTTTCCTTTTCTACCTCTTTGAAAAAAATGCAATGTCACAATTCTCAATAAGAAAAGCTATCAACAAAGAAAAAAAATTGGCATTTAGCATTATCCAATACTGGAGATTGTTTTACTAGATAACAAAATCAAGATTATAGTTCTGTATAAACTACCAATTTTCCCAGTGCTCTGAGAATTACAAAGCATCATCAAGTTAAATCATCACCAAGACATTATGGGGTATGTATTGTCATCCTTATTTGATAAATAAAGTGGGAAGATTGAATACACCTAAAGACATGGAATTAATTGCAGAGCCAGGATTCAGTAAGCCCATGCTCTTTCTCTCATTAAACCAGTGTTTTTCATCATTGTGGACAATGTTTACAAATCAAAGGTATAATTTTGTCCCACAGATTACTGTATCTGCCTACTGTTTCAAACAGCATATGAATGTCAAGTATTATAAACATATTACCATAACTCTAAATAGTACTTTCTTTATATTTTTATGATTATGTGCTTTATTGACAGCATCACCTCTAAAACACAATCTCTTCTTTAAAATATAAGTGTGAATCAGATTATAATTCCTTATGTTAACTGACAACAATTTCACTAAACATAAGATCAAATAGTTCATTTTTTAAAATTCTAATTAAGTATTCATCTGTAACACTTCAGAAACAGGCCAGGAAATTAAAATAGCTTTATAATTTAATAACAAAACCACAACAAATAGTATGTTCAAACCATTTTAATAATAAAATAAAATTATCATTTTATTCAAATGGTAATACTATTTGTGATTCTCAAATGTTTCTTCTCAGGGACATTACCATTTGAATTAAAATGATTATTCAACAAATTCTCAATCTTCACTCAGTCCTCACTTTTTGTTTTTTGGATGGAAAAATGCTTCAAAACTTGAAATCCTTCAAACACAGTAGAAATCAATGTATAACAATACTATTTTTCATTACAGTTGTTACTTCACTATTTTGCCTAATGCAATACTTGAAAATGAATGTCTCCTTTGCTGTGCAGAAGCTTTTTAGGTTGATGTAATCTCATTTGCCTATTTTTGTTTTGGTTGCCTGCTCTTTTCAGGTCTTATACAAACCAATGTCTTGGAGCCTTTTCCTAGCCTTTTCTTATAGTAGTTTCATAGTTTCAGGTCTTAGATTTAAGTTTTTAATTCATTTTGATTTGATTTTTGTGTTTGGCAAGAGATAGGGGGTCTAGTTTAATTCTTCTGCATATGGTTATTCAGTTTTCTCAGCACCATTCTTTCCTCATTGTATGCTCTTGGTGCCTTTGTCATAGATGAATTGTCTATAAGTTTGTAGATTTATATCTGGGTCCTGTATTCTGTTTCATTGGTCTGTGTGTCTGTTTTTATGCCAGTATCATGCAGATTTGGTTATTATCGCTTTGTAGTAAATTTTGAAGTCTAATAGTGTCATGCTTCCGGCTTTGTTCTTTTTGTTCAGGATTGCTTTGGCTATTCAGGGTCATTTGTACTTCCACATAAATCTTAGGACTGTTTCTTCTATTTCTGTGAAGAATGTCATCAGGGTTTTGATAGAGATTACATTGAATCTGTAAATTGCTTTGGGTAGTATTGTCATTTTAATAACATTAATTCCTCCAATCCATGAGCATGGAATATCTTTCAATTTTTGTATTATCCTTTTTATTTTTTCATCAGTCTTTTATGGTTTTCCTTGTATAGATTTTTCATTTCTTTGACTAAATTGATTCCTAGGTATTTTATATTCTTTGTAGCTATTGTAAATGGGGTTGTTTTCTTGATTTCTTTTTCAGATTGTTTGCTTTTGGCATATATAAATGCTACTGATTGTTTATGTTGAGTTTATATCCTGCAATCTTACTGAATTCATTTATAAGTTCTAACAACTTGTGATGGAGTGCTTAGGTTTTTCTAAATATAAGATCATGTTGTCTGTGAACAGTGCTAATTTAACTTCTTTCTTTCCAATTTGGATGCCCCTAATTTCTTCCTCTTGCCTAAGTGAAGAGACAACCCACAGAATGGGAGAAAATATTTGCAAACTATCTACAAGGGATTAATAACCAGAATACACAAGGAGCTCAGACAACTCAATAGCAAAAAAAAAAAAAAAAAAAAAAAAAAAAAAAAAAAAAAAAAAAAAAAAAAAAAAAAAAAAGAAACACAAGTAATTTGAATGAAAAAAAATGGGCAAAAGATCTGAATAGACATTTCTGAAAAGAAGACATAGAAACAGTGAACAGGTATATAAACAATGCTCAACATCACTAATTATCAGAGAAATGCAAATCAAAACCACGATAACATGATATCTTATTATCTTTATCAAAGAGGCAATAGCAGATGCTGGTGAGGGTATGAAGAAAGGGGAACACTTGTACACTGTTGGTGGATGGCAAATTAGTACAATTACTACGGGGAACAGTATAGAGCTTCCTCAAAAAACTAAAAATAGAACTAACATATGATCCTGCATTTCCACCACTGGAAATATATCCAAAAGAAAAAAATCAATATATTGAAGAGTGTTTATTGCTATTCACAGTAGTCAAAATATGAACTCAACTAAAATGTTCATCAGCAGATGAATGGATAAAGAAAACGTCATATAGATACATAATGGAATATTATTCATTCATTAAAAAGAATGACATTCTGTCATTTGCAGCAACATGGATAAAACTGGAGGTCATTATGTTAAGTGAAATAAGCCAAGCACAGAAAGATAAATACCTGATGTTCTCACTCATGTGCAGGAGCTAAAAAAGTATATCTCATGAAGATACGGTGTAGGGGTGGTTATCAGAAGCTGGGAAGGGTAGGGGATACCATATATTTTTACCCACTACTAAACTTCTCTCCTGAGTGTTTGATAGATCAGTAAGGTGAATGTAGTTTACATTAATCTATTCTACATATCAAAATAGCTAGAAGAGAATAATTCAAATGTTTCAGCACAAAGAAAAGACAGATATTTAAGGTGATGGATATTGATTGTACACTGATTTGATTTTTTAAAATTATATGAATGCGTTAAGTTTTCTCACGTATTTCAAAACTATGTACATCTATTATATATCAACAAAAAAGTGTTAAAAAATTGACAAGGATATAAAAGATCTGAATTATATAATTAAAATCACACATAAAAAGAAATAATTACCACAGATTAAATATATAATATTTATAAAAGATACCCATTATTTTAAAAAATGAATATCTACTATAAATAAAAGTAAATAATTTTTTATACTAGGACTTAACTGCTTCTGTATGTATTTTTCTTTGCCCTACAATGAAACTGCTTCCTGAGGGGGAGTTTGTCTTGTGATTCTCCTAGAATGATAGAGTGAACATCCACGTAGTTGCATAAGAAAAAAGTCAGATGGGATGACCTATGAAATGACTCAGTGAATTCATTGCTTGAGGTTGCTTTCCTCAAATGAACAGTATAAATTTCTACCTTAAACTATGCCGTGTTTCATAAGAGAACATGAAAATGAAGATCTGGTCCAAGGCCAGTCTATAAAACATTAGAGAATATACATGTATATGTATATATACACACACACTTATAGAAAATGTAATTCAAAAGTTTCTATACAATTTCTTTCATCTGTTTAATTTCCTTTCACTTTATTTGGACATTTCTTTTTAGGAATTTCAACTTGAATTCAGATGTATATGTTTCCGGTATATTTGAGCTCTTCTAAAGATATGATAAAAAGAAAAACAAAGTCTTCTCTGACCATTCAGAGCAACAAAGAGCAACATTTAAAATTATACTCATAAGTGATGGTTAAGTATATTTTAACGAAAAAAGTAGAACTTCTTTTAAGGAAATTTCTACTCTGTTCTGAAAATCTTCCCTTTGTGAACCCTTGAGTATTTTAAAACATTTAAGAAACTGCTCCTTTCATTTATATTTTAATAAGAAAATTTTGGCTTACCTTTATTTAGATCATCTGTCTATCCAATGTGTCATCACTTTTGAGAAACAATATATTGTAGTAACTCCTGACTGCAGAGCAGCAATTTTAAGTCTTCAGGAGATGAAAAACAAACAAACAAAAAGAATTGGTATCTCTGAGTGTCATGATTAATTTAAAGTTTCTCACTAGACATTGCCTCATGTCAATAGATCTTTGCTTTTAATACAAGCAGTAAGAAGTACTTTATGACCTAGGTACATACACACATATCCCAGTAAACAGTCAACCTGATGAAATTAAGCCTGGGTTTAAGTAGTCTATACCTAGGCACAGACAAGAGCTTTCAGCTGGTGTTTAAAATTCTGATGGGTGGATGTGTATTCATAAGGACGCAACTAATGTTTACAAGAGATTACAGAGCCAAAGTAAATAATTCATATTAAGAATTAGTAAATGGGTACTCAGATGTAAGCTATTTCGAAATTGAAACTAAATAAGGAACAAACCCACAAAGTCCAGAGTGTCCTCTCATGGAGGTAATGTTAGCTTCCTTGGCAACCACACTTAGCAACCTTGCAGAGAGGGGAGGGGGCATTTAAGGATTCAGCGTGACACAGGCAGGTGATATTAAGTGATGCAGGTTTCTTACAAGCTGAAGGTAGAATTGTTAGGTAGATAGTTAGGATCTCCCGCTATTCTCCACACAAGGGTTCCCTGTTTTGGTGCTATTTAAAGCAATTGCTTTACCTGGGAAGAAGAATAATGGTAGGCACTCCATTTTGGTTTTGCCCCACCCTTAATCATATCCAGAGTAACTGCCACACCTGGGAAAGGAGGGGATGCTTTATCAGTCTAGGAATTCCTCAGCCCAGGCATATGAAGATTTAGAAAATGACCTAGAGTAACCTAAGGGTAATCAATATGCCATTAGCATGAATCTGAATTGAGGTTCACCCCCAGCCCCCAGGTGGGCTTTCTTAGAGGGAGCTTGTTTGCCCAGATGGAATTTTGAGGACACCTGTTGATCATTTGATAACTTCCTGCACTTCCCAAGAGCCCGCCTCCAGACTGGGCTAATAAAAAGAAACAATCCAACAAGTCAGGAGTAAAGAAGTGAGTGGTCAGTGGGTGAGTGAGTTGGTCTGTCTCTCTCCACTTGCGGAGACGGACCTGTTTTATTTTAGAATAAAGACTTCTCTTGTGAAGTTGCTCCCTGCCTGAGGTTACTCCATGGTATTGGCCTTGCAGGAGATTTTTCCAAGAAAGGAATCAGAGGACTGGGATGATAGTCTGGACTTGACGCTTTGGTGTGTCTGGTCATTCTTCAGCCAAGAACACACCAAGAACCAAGGGCAGACTCCCGCCTTAACATCTTTGGTGCTAAAACCTGGGATTCTGACAATGTGTGAAGTGGGAACTAATTATCATATGCCTACAAGTTTATCACCCTAGAGATGCCCAAAATGGAATCAGAACCCTTCAAATTCCTTTATGTTCTTCCCCATTGGGGAAATTCACAAAGGGGTAGTGACTGCTAGTGACAATGTGTTTATCAAGAAGAGGGAGGAAATGATGGTGTAAAAGTTGGATATAGAAAGTATGGAGCAGGTATAGCTTATGTTATATAGGGATAATTGTTTTAATTGAGAAATGAGCTGTGCAATGACTAATTCCCTGGTTCACAGTCATGACTACACATTAAAATCACATGGAATAATGTGTTTTAAAAACATCCATATCTGAGCCCCAGTAATAGGGATTCTGATTCATTTATTCTCAGATGGAGCCTGAAACTCAGTATGTAAATGATCTCCCTGCAGGGGTTTGTAATGTGCAGCCAGGAATGACAATCACTGTTCAGATTTATTGATAAACTGTTGAAAACATATCACTCCAATTTGCAGTGGAAATCTACAAGTTTGTGATTTATTTTCCAGATTTTAATAATACATTTTTTCCCTTTTCTAGATTGACTATGTATCAACTTAATTTCATGAACGTGTTGCAAGTGTATCAGGTCCAACAGGAAGGAAGGATTAGGAATGCAAATGGCAGTTTACAAATGAGGTAGTTGGCAGTTGATTGGCTTATTTCCCTTTGTGAAGAGTGATGACACAATAAAGACATTACTTCTACTTAATAGAGACGCATTTTGCCTAATTATGAGTTAAGTGTCTCATGGAGGGAGTAAAGGAAATTTTACTTGGAAAATCAAAAAGGTTTTGCCAAAACTGAAACTCAACTGAATAGGTTGTTACAAGGTAACCTGGCCAGAGAATTCAAGGTAATAAACACTTTGGGAAAACTGTTAGAATGTCCTCAACTATCATGAGTGTTCTTTGACATGGTAGAAGAATGTACTGACTACAATGAACATGCCATTACGATATCAAGGGATCAATGACAAAAACACCCTTGTCAACATGGTCCATTCTTTTGCTGATTTTTGAGAAATTATAGAATTTTTTGTTTCCTAATAGCATTTGACCTTGTATAGAGTAAAGTAGTATCTTTCATTCTCTAAGAACTCCCAGCTACCATTTTTTTGGTCATTTTTCTTGCAATATTTTGAAAAATCTGAAAACAGAGAAAAGAAATTATACTAGAAATTTAGAACTTTAATGAAACCATCTTTAGTAAGAAGGGAGCATTGTACAAGATGATGTAATGTGTATGACTTTTGAAAAATAAACCTTTTCATCATTGATGGAGAGAATCTCCCAAGGTACAGTGAATTATATTTGAATTTAACTGTTTGCATTTGAATTGCTGTTTTCTTTGATGAGAATCTAGATCTAGTCAGCCTAAATCTCAGAAATAAAAACCTTTTTTTGTGTGTTTATCATATCTTGCAAATAATTTTTGTGCTTGTTTTTTACTTTGAAATATTTTTATTTGTAAAGTGCAGACAGGGATGAGACTAAATGCTATGATATGTTGATAAAGAGTTGAAACAGAAGCTTTGCTCCAATGAGCTTTGACTTTGCTAATAGTATTTTTCTGTTCTGTACAAATATTTAGCGTGTCAAAATCACCAGTCTATGAGTTTGTTTGTATATGAATTCTAAACTTATGATTGTGCTAAAAAAGTTTCCTACACTTCTATGTATCCATATTTTCTTTATAAATTCATTTTAAATATCTTTAAATGTATCTTCACAAAATAATTTTAAAATATTTATTTTGTATTATTTAGAAATTGTATTAAAAGCAGGTAGAAATGTAACCTCTATTTTCCCATTGATATGACAAGACAATGTTCATAGACTAAGTCTTCTGTTGCTCTATTGCTAACTTCTAAATGACCCATTAAACTGTGTTTATTTCCTTACTAATATCAAAGAGTTACAATCACTATAATTTCATGTTTTAACATTTGTTACTACCTGTTTTATGCTTTACTACACCTTCTCATGATTTTATGATTATTTTAGTATTTACTTTTTACAAATGGGCATCCCTGGGAGATAGAGATTGAGGAGAATTGATAACACAATTATGAATTTACTTATCTAAAACAAGCTTAACTTATTTCCTTAACTATTCAAATATATTGTAGGTGTTATATAGGCTTTACCCATATCTTCTTACACATTTTAATTTATTATACTTCTGTCATTATTATATATAAGATTATTGATTCTATCCATCATGTTTTAGTTCATTATTTCTAGAAATAGAAAAATTGATCTTTATATTTATTTTGTATCCATCCTGCTGGCTTTTCTTATTGGTTCTAATTATATTTTCTTGTTCTGATGCCTTTTCTTGTGCAGTGCTTTTTAAAGAGTTTCCAAGTATAAAATAAAATAAGATGCAGTCAATTAGTTGGATTTTTTCCTCTAATACTGAACTTGTGATCTCTCTCTCTCTCTCTCTCTCTCTCTCTCTCTTTCCTCTTTGTTTCTGGTTGCTTCTTTTGCATTTTTTTGACATATCATATTTGTACATATTTTGGGAGTACATGTGATTTATTGATACATGTATACAATGTATAATGATAAAATCATGGTAATTGGGATATCCATCACCTCAAACGATTACCTTTTCTTTGTGTTTGGAACATTGCAATTTTTTAAATTTTTCTTATGCTACCTTGCGTTGAATTTTAATTTCAGTAAATATTATTTAATAATAGTACCTGTGAGCATTGCTTTATTAATCCTGATTAATGTGAATGTATGTATATGTAGTATATGCATACATGTATGCACGTATGAGAGGAAAAAGAGAGATTATGTGGAGAAAGAAAGAGGACTTTTGTTGAATATTATCAAATGCATTTTTATTCTTTTTGTTTAACACAAACACCTGTGAAGAAGCATGTGCACATCCTCCTTTTTGCTATTATCTGTCTTTCATTGGTTAGAAGATACCAAGCATCAAGAATCATAATCTATTTGTCCATAGTATAGAACAGAACCTTGAACAAAACAAATATTCATTATTTGGAGTTAAAATTGAATTCCTATTGTGTCACATATAGAAAATACTTCTTTAGAGGAAGCCTTGGACAGGCAGCTTTTGCAGAAATGGAAATCCTGTTAGAAGAGAATACGAGGTTCCAGAGGCTTAAGTGATCTGCAAGGATCACTAATGTAATCCAGAAGAAAAAATAAAAATATACTATTATGGTACCAGAATAATCTTAATCTTCATTTTTTAAATTATGTAAATATTTTCACATTCTTTTCAAGCATTTCAAGCTGCCACAGGCTACCAGGAATCACCTCATACCAAGGTGTTTATAAACATGATGTTTTTCAGCAATTTAGAACAGGCCACTGAAAGTATGTACTATTACTCTGCATCTACCTGATCATTGTAGTCAAATGTGGTATAATTACACACACTGAAAGTTGACCCATAGTTGGAATAATGTTGGCCATTTACAATAGCAACATAGCGATCATTAGAGTGAATTTTCTTTGCTTACCTTCACAATAGTAACCACAAAAGCCACACCAGATCATTAATTCAAAGAGACAACACAATGGTGTCCCTATGAGTTTGCCCAGTGTTCTTTCAAGCCATCTATAATCTATTAATGACAGTACCTTAATGTGGTGCTTTCCAAATATACCATACCTTTGGCCAATAGCAACAAATCCCTACATATGAGGCTGCCAATGTAATATAAGAATTCCAGAGTCATTTGAAGCATATAAATTGCTACTTACAAAAATAACTCATATTACATTTCTTTTGGTTGAATTATTTCAGTCTATGTGCTTAACTTTTACTGAAACAACTCTTTCTAGAGGGAAAATAAAGGAGGCTAAAAATGGGGAGCTACAACACAAAGAAAATGTAAAGTCTTAGTATTGTTTTTAAATACAAATAACTTTCTTTTAATGCAAGTGCATTGCCATGAAGGTACTAAAGCAGCTTTCAGGCCCCATATTTTCATGGACTCATTTCAAGGTCCAGGTAGAGACCCAAGCGGTGCATGGTGTGGCCATGGATCTTTTTGTACAATTTGTAAAAGTGCAATATCTTAACCATACTTGGCTAAGTCTACTGTCTCCTTCTATCCAACTACTCCCACTTACTTTCCTGCTTCCTTTCTTGTCCACTGCTGTTGGCATGACAGTAGGTATTACTGAAATCCAACAAAGGAAAGGGTGATTGGCGGGTCCACTCAATTTGGACTTAGTGGAGTATATTAACAGGGTTCATAGTCACTTTGAGTATAGTTAACTTACTGCTGGCCTTGCCAGTGTGCCAAGGGCTTCCAAAAACATGTCTATACTTCCTATGCCAACCCACTTTGCATAGTGCCATGCAGGCCCTGGCCCAGAAGATGCACTGTGAAATGAAACATGCCCTGCAGCACCTGGCACCAAAAGTGTGGGAACAGGGATGGAGCAGCAAGACTTGGAATGGATAGGATCGGAAGGTGGCCTGTAAAATATTCTCCCCATCATCAGCAATGTAAAATGTAATGGTGGGTTTGTTTCCCAACAAAACTCAATCAAACAGAAGTTCACTCCTCTTAGAAATATATTTTGAAATAAGGTGTATAAAAGAAAGCACCAGACATTTTAAAAAATATTTTTGATGGGAAGCTTGCAAAACAGAATTAATTTGAATTCCAATAAGGAATTGTGAAACCTGTAATACGCATGAAAAACAGCTCACGCATGAAAAGAATCTCAATAGGTTTTCTTGAAAATGGGCAATCCTAAAATTGTACATGGCATTACCAATAAAGAGGAGTAAAAATGAAAGAACTAGCAATAATAAAGAATAAAGGGTAATTATTTATGACAACACATGATAATTATAACAGAGAGGGATTACAAAGGAGTATTGAGCTGAAATGTCAGGGGGAAAAGCAGGTAGATGTCAGGCAATGATTAATAAAAATATTGTAATACTTTCCTGGATTTAGTGATGTTTTCTGTATCAGCTTTTTACAAGTTGCAATATTTATACCTTTTCTTATTGTTAATAAATATTCTCATTTTTACCTAATTTCATAATTGTCATTTTGTATTCTTCTCCTTGAAGTGAACCCCTAAAATTATAAAACTTTCAGGCCTCCACAAATCCCTAATCAACCCCTGTGTATTAGTTGTGGTGTAGTTGTTATAGTTATTTTATAATCAGAAAATCAATTTCTTATAATGGGAGCTATAAATTTGGATCCCTGTGTCTCAAAAGAGTTTTATACTTAAAAAGAAGTGACTTTTATAAGGAAATTAAAAATATAAAATTAAAATGCTATAATGGTAAATCATTTCTCTGTTTCTTGGATGATTTCATTTAGACTGCTTAACTGGTGCCAGCTGAGATTAAAAGGGAAGATGGCAATAACCCCAAGCAAATTATCAGACATTTATTCTTCAAGGCTGCAAGTTGTAGCCTTGAATAGTAATGTGACTAAATTATTTCCAGTTACTTAAGAATTTTGTCTTAAAGCCAGGGCCTCTGCATCTTCTGAGCTAGTGGAGGAATGAACACTTCTAGGCATGATCTTCCTGTGCTCCAGTTATCTGCATCTTTATTTAGACCCAGAGAAACTGAAAGGAGATATCAGAAAAGAGGAGAGGGTAAGCCAAGAGTGGGTGAAGAATACATACACTGCTGTCCCAAGTCCTCTGTGTATGGACGAAGAGTGCCAGGCATGTGCAAGGGGTATTCCTCCAGGAGGAGAAGTGTGCAGGGTTTTCTGTGAAACTTTCCCAAAACAGAGTTTCCCAAATGGGAAGCTGGATGAGCCTTACCCTCAATGTTGCAGGAGGACAAGGCCAAGAGTTCAAAAGAGTCTTATACTAGGAGACCACCTACCTTTCTGAAAGTGACAGAAAAGTTGTCTTTGGTTGTGACAATCCAGAATTTTTGCAAGTTTTAATAGTGGTAATTTTACTGCCTTACTGCATACATTTGACAGCCATAGGGTATCCCATGGAAAATAGGATCCCATGGAAAATAGGATCCCCTAATATTTATAACTCCAAGAAATTAGGTGACCTGAAGCAGTAGATACATTCTTGAAGATGGCACTGGTTGGAAGCACATATACTACAGGCAGTTATCAATGCATTCCTGTCCCTGGCCCCACCCAGGTATAAGCAGTAAGCCCACACCTACTCAACTTGTCTTCTTTTTGAAATAACTATATCCCAAATGTGGAGATCTAACTGGATCATCTCCCCAAAGATACCTGGGATAAATTGATGGTGTGTTTCTTTATTGTGTGTTTCTGAGAACTCTGCTAAAGGATCAAACAACCACTTCAGAAAATAATATAGTAAGTAATGTACAACTGAAGCATTCATGTTTACTACTTAATAACTTAGGTAGGTCATGCCAACCATACATAAATCTATGCTATAAGGAAAGGTGTGATTAATAAATTATTGCATGGAACCATATGAAATTGCCAACATTCAATTGTTTGAAGCTAGAGAAATGGCAATTTCTTAACATTTGACTCCATAAAAACCTATAGTGTCCTTCAAGATGATACAAACTGAATACATTCTGCAACTTTTCCATTCCTAAAAAGCAGGTGACAACAATAGTAAATTATGAAATCACCTATATACATTCATATGCTTATGGAGAGACAAACTAGTAAATAAGAAGTGGAATTTAGCATGTGAAAGATAATAACAAAAGAGGGAAACAATAGCTCAGAACTGGCAGCCGGGTATAGCTACTAATAGTGAGCACAGCAACAAAGTATTCAATGCAGAGAAGTGATGGATACAGGAAACAAGATGTTGTGAAGCAACAAGGTAATAATGTCTGCCCTTGGTCCAGGCAGAAGCAGCAAGAGTTCTGCTTGCAATAGCAGCAAAAGGCTAAAAAACCTGTGTTAGAAATATAGGACATGTTCCTGATTGTGGTAAACCATGGGAATAACAAGATCGCTTACATCCAGAAAAATAGTCTCGAAGGTATGTCATTTGCAGCACATTCTCACACTAACTCATCTCAGGTGAGGATATTAAAAATAACAGTGACTCCCCAACATCGCCACAGGCTGATACACAAGAGAAAACAGAAAATCTCACTGGAACTCTCAACTACAAAGATAAGCGCATGGTCAGGAACCAACAGATATTTTGGCAAAGCTAAAAATGGCAAATTGAATCAAACGCTCAAGGAACAGGAGAACCCATATCTCTAAGAAAATCAATAGAACCAACAAAATAAGACATTAAATTAAGAATAATTAGTATCTTCAGGAAGATAAATGAGGATGCCACATCCATGAAACAAGATCAGACTGTAACTAAAACTAACTCAGGTATTATATGTCAACATTTACATATGCACATGCATTACTGGTAACTTTTTGAAGCTAAGAGATGGTATGGATAAGTGGTTACAAATAAAGAAAAAATCACCAGCTGGAAGATCATGCTGGATAATTTCCCCAGAATATAATACAAAAATGATAAAGAGAAGGAAAGGTAGAAGAAACATTAAGAGAGAGAGAAAACATGCTCAGAAGTCCTAGAAACTTTCTTCTTATAGAATGAAAAAGGAGAAATGGAAAGATGTAGGTATTTAAAATATGATAATAAGCAAGAACTAAATACCTGAGTATTTAGACTGAAAAGGATCTGCTGAGAAACAAGTAAGATATGAAAATAAAAACAATTAGCACCTTGACAAATCCCAGGTACTCAAGGGTATAGAGAAAGGAAAGGGGGGAGGGGAAACCCAGGAGCTTCCAAGTAGAGAAGTGCCTGAATGAAACTGGAGCCAGACTGACATCTGTCTTCTTTTCAGTAATATTGTGTAGAAGGAGATGATAGCATAATATCTTCAGCCTTGAGGATAACACATATTTAAAAAAAATCTCATCCAGAATTCTACACCTGGCCAAATTTGCCAGCTCAAGTCTGGGTAGGAGGGGAGAAGTAATCCAGCAAGCATCTATAAAAATCATGAACTTGTACATCTAAAACATAACATAACCTCAAGGTATGCAAAACAGAAACTAATAAAATAGAGTCAGAAGCTAAAAAATGAATAATCACTGTCAACGTTTTTACATATAGCTCCAAGAGAAGGAAAATCAAGTACAAGACTACAGAGAATTTAATAAACACAGTTAAAAAGCATTATATATGTATTCAAAAACATACAGGGAATATGCACAAAAAAGATTGTGTAATTGGTCAAAGTGGAAATTTTAATATATTCCTTGAAATGACATAGTTAAGCCATGTTTACTTGCCCTAGTGTCCATAAATTTAGAAATCAATTAGAAGAGTTATAAAAATAATAACCGAAAAAGCCAGATATTCAGGAATTTATAAAATATACACCTAAATTACACTTGGAACTACCCAAAAAAATCTACAGGTTCAATGCAAACCCTATCAAAATATTAATAACATTCTTTACAGAAATAGAAAAAAGAAATCTTAAAATTTGTTTGCAACCACAAAAGACCCCAAATAGCCAAAGCAGCACTGAGCAAAAAGGACAAACCTGGA
>VBSM01003039.1:18421128-18452661 GCA_008086735.1 Cheirogaleus medius
AAAAAAAAAAAAATGCAGCTAGAAATGACAGGATTTGGGGATAGAGGAAAAAATCCTTTTCCTACGTATTTGCTTCTGGTTTTGTCACTCACCCGCTGTGGCACTTCGGGAAAATTATTAGTTTTCTGTGAATCTTAGTCATGCCACAGGATTTTGGAAAGAGGTGAAGTCAAAGATCTGAGTTGGAATCCTGACTCCAGCAAAAAGTATATATTTTTTCTTCTTTAACCTTGGACAAGTTTCTTGACTCCTGTGAATTTTGGCTTCCTAAAGTGTAAGGCAGATATTTATAAAACCAAATAATAAAAGAGCTCTGTTCTAGCCAAATGTAAATGTTTGGCTTTATTAATTAAGTTTTTCCAAATATTGATAGTTGAAAATGTATTTATTAAAAACATGCACACACTCACATGTGCATGCATGCATGCATATATCAGAGAGAGAGAGAAGGAGAGAGAGAGAGAAACAGCTGTGTGCCAATGGGGAAAAATGTCTCTGGACTTTTTCTAACCCTTTCTTGTTCAAGCATGGCTGATAAGATGCTCAGGAGAGCATTTATTAGTAAGGGGAAATGGAATAATGCTAAATATTTGTAGTATAAATGTAAGGGAAATTTGTGAACTTATGAAAGAAATTGTGACTATTAAAAGTTAATCCAAGTCTATTTTTATAAATAAATTACAACATTGTATAAGGAAGTAAGGTGAGATTTTCTGATTTTTTTTGAAATGTTTGAGGATGGGATATGTGCTGAGGCCTACATTTGTCAAATGTTATTTCTTACCCATATAGGCAAAACAGTGGATTCTACAAATAATGAAGTTAAACTCAACCAAAATATCAGGAAAAACAATTTTATATATGGTCTGTTATCTCTCTGTTGAAAAATGTAACTAGGTGGTTTTCTTCAGACTCACCAAAATTCAGTAAGAAAATACCAAATATTTTCCTATTTTACATGATTTCTCTTTTAGTAATACAAGGAGCATTTTGTAAGCATAGTATACAAAGACAACAAGAAGGTATTTAAAATGGTCTTTCATAATACTAGCCAAGATTGAGAAATATAGGTTGTTTTTAAGGCAAATTGGGTGGATTAGTCACTTCTAGTTTAATGTTTTACTATTTGATAGGTGAAAACAGTAAAGGAACCTGGAAAGAGATAGCTTCTAAAGTTTTGTCTCAGGCTACAACCTTGACCTTTTCCTTCTTAATGTTTTCATAAAAGAAGATATAAAAATGTTGATCATATTTGAATTATTATGGTGAAATTTTTACAGGTAAGAATAAGACTATAAACAGAACTTCAGGATCTAGAGAAATGGAAGAAAATCTAATTGGCCAGAGGTAAGAGTCAATGAATGCTCTGGATGCTATAAATCAATTGTCTATGTATAGAATAGAGATGGTGGGAATAGCCAAGTAGTAGTACGTGATGAACTGCTTTCTGCATTTTCTTTAACATTAAACTTGAAGTACTGAGATGGTTAGGAAAGAGAGAAGCCATTCTGTACCTGATTAAGAATAAAATCTGGGAAGTAAGGATTGTGTTCTACTCTGTTCAGGTCACAGTACACATTGAGTGTTTCAAAAGGGACAAAGGTGAACTAGATCACGTCGGAGACAAATCATTTTGTATAGAGCCCAATTAGTATTTCTTTCACAGGTGTTGCAGTTATCTTTGCAAAGGTGGCCTCACTGATATACATCCCATTTCACATGCTCTCTTTACAACCTGACACGTTCCCTTTTCCATCAACAGATAGAATCTGTGCTGCCTCCTGTTGAAATGAGGTGGACCTTTGTCAGTACTTGACCAACAGGATGAAGTGCCAGTGATGCTTTATAACCTCAGAGATCAAATCATAAAAGGTAATATATTTTCCATCTCTGTCTTTCTCTCTCTGGATATGTGCTTTGGGAGTATTAAGCTGGAATATAAGAAGAACCACTACCTCAAAGCCTCTGTGCTGGAGAGACGACTTGGGAAACTTCCATAGAGATGTCCAGGGAGATCCAGCTGGGCCAGCCCCTAGCTATTCAAGTCCCCCAAGCCCAGACATGTGAGTGAAAAATCATTGCAGATGATCCCAGGCTAAGCCACTTTCTGACTACAACTTCACAAGAGATGCCAAGCCAAAACTGCCAGACCAAACCACTACTGAATTCGTGATTACTCAAAGAAGCGAACTGTGGGAGACAATATGATAGGCAGATTAATGATTTCTCTGTCCTTATCCCTGAAAGCTCTGACTATGTTAGGCTATTTAGCAAATGGAAATTAAGTCTGCAGATGGAATTGATTGCTAATGAGCTCACCTTAAAATAAGATTATGCTAGATTATCTCAGTGGGTCCAATGTAAGCAGAAGGGTCTTGACAAGTGGAAAATAAAAGCAGACAAATAAAGATATAGCTACCCAAGAAAGATACGACATTGCTTACTTTACAAATGGGAGAAGGAGCCACCGAAGCATGTGGGCAACCTCTAGTAGCTGGAAAGGGCAAGGAAATGGATTCTCCCTTAGTGCTTTCAGAAGGGAATGCAGCCTTGCTGATGGCTTGATTTTAGCTCAATGAGATAAATGACAGATGTCTATTCTACGGAACTGTAAGATAATACATTTGTATTGGTTAAGCCTCTAAGTTTGTGGTCATTTGCTATAGTAGCATTAAATACTAATGCAGATAATAAATGATTCTTTTTGTTTTAAGGTACTAAGTTGCAGCTGGTTGGTTATGCATCATTAAATAATTGAAACAGAAGAGTAACTGCTATTAGATAGTGAACTATTTGAGTGGGGTTATAATCATCTGGTTATATTTTTATCCTGTTAGACTAGTTCTGTATGGAATTTAAAAGATATACCAATTAATGCTGAACAATTCAGTGAACAAATAACGACAATGACCAGAATGGTGAAGGAACTTGACATATTAGATCAGGCATGGCTGATGAAACTAGGGTTGCTTACTCTTGAGGAAACAAAAACCAGGAGACCTTGGTAGATATCATCATATATTTGAAGTTCTGCCATGTGGCAGAGATGTAATAGGTGTTTTGCCCCACGACGGAAGGGACTGATGGAAGTGGTAGCAAGGCTGATTTTATTAGAATATATAGAGAATTTACTTATAATCAAAGCTTCCCAAATTGGTATTAATAATACCTGATATGTAGTCAGGTATTTCTTTATTGCTGGAGATTTTCTAAGGCTAAAAAGAAAAAAAGGGATTTCCATAATCTTGTGTTTTATAGAGCTGTTTACAAAATGAAATGATATTCATTATTTGCAAACAAGTCTACAACTAAATACTTTTATTTCCTTTTGGGTCACATTGCATTTAGACTTCAGTCAGCAAGGCAAGTCCTACACTGAGACCAGTGATTTTCATAGTCTTTCGTTAAATCATGCACATAGAAAATAAATATTTTTCTATTACTGTTAGGGTGAAACAAGGATCTATATGGGGCTCAGTTTAAAAATATTTTTCTTTAATTTTAAGGAAAAATCAAATATAAAAAATTAGAGGAAATACTAATATCTCATTAGTATAAAATATCCAAATACAATCTCATCAAATTTTTAACAGAAATGTGAACTTGATTCTGTGAACATAACTTTTTCTTCAAGCTTTATTCTTACAGTAGGTATATGCAATTCTTAGGCAAAATTGAGTAAGAATAAAAATTTCTTTAATTTCTTAATAGCATCAATAAGAACTCTGCTTGTGGGAAATGCAAATCAAAACCACAATTAGATATCACCTTACCCCAATCAGAATGGCTTTTATTAAAAAGTCCAAAAACAATAGATGTTGGCATGGATGAAAGGAGAAACAAATGCTTATACACTATTGGTGGGACTGCAAATTATTATAACCTCTGTGGAAAACTGTATGGAGATTCCTCAAAGAACTATTAAACATTGACCTACCATTTGATCTAGCAGTCCCACTACTGGGTGTTTACCCAAAAGAAATAAGTCATTTTATCAAAAAGATATCTGCATTCAAATGTTTATTGCAACACAATTCACAATTGAAAAGATATGGCTTTAACCCAAATGTCCATCAATTCATGAGTGGATTAACAAATGTGGTGCATGGAATACTACTCAGCTACGAAGAAGGATGACTTAATGCCTTTTGCAACAATTTGGATGGAACTGGAGATCATTATCCTAATGAAGTAGCTGGAGAATGGAAAAACAAGCACCACACATACTCACTATGAAATTAGAACTAACTGATGAGCACACATGCATAGAAGAAAGTAAATCTCAAAGAAAATCAGTTGGGGGGAGGAAGGAGGAGAGAATGGGTGAAAACTTACCTCACAGGCACAATAAACACTATCTGGGTGATGGGCACACTTATAACCCTGACTTGAGCATTACAAAAGTGATCCATGTAACCAAACATATTTGTATCACCATAATACTTTGAAATAGAAAAAGAGCTCTACTTGCATAAATAAGTGATATTTTTAAGATCTATTTTTTCATCTTTTCAAAATTGACAATAGTTGAAATTATATTTAATGAACTCAGCATCTCTTCATTTTCTTTCAGTGGCACACAGAGTGCTAAAAATTTTTTATAATACTAATGAATTTCAAATCAAATGAATTTTGAAATAGTAAGTATCTAAAAATGACTGAGCTTTCATTAGTAGGCTGTGTGAACACTAACAGTGTCCATCATAGACTCCAGGGTTTTGTTTGGAGCTGAACTTCAATGCTATAGACAGAATGTTTGTATTCTCCAAAAATTCGTATGTTGAGACTTCAACCCTCACTGTGGCGATATTAGCAGGTGGGGCATTTAGGAGGTCTTTAGGTCATGAGGGTGAATCCCTCATGATTAGGATTAGGGCCTTTATAACAGAGACCCCAGAGAGCTTCTACCACATGAGGACACAGGGGAAAGATGGCCAACTATGAACCAGAAAGCAGGTCCTTACCAGGCACCAACTTTGCCAACGCATAGATCCTGCACTTTCCAGCCTCCAGAATTGGGAGAAATAAATTTCTGTTGTTAATAAACCACATAGTCTATGGCATACTGTTATATCATGCCACGTGGACTGACACCCCAGAATCATGGGTGGATTCCTCCATGTTTCCTCTTGACTGGCTTTACCTTGAGTTGTGTACCTGAACCCTGGACAACTGGAATATTATATATCCTGGTAGCTACATGAGCTCCTCATCCATAACTGACAACCTTACATTCTGCAGCTGGCTTTAGATGTGATCAGCTGGTAGTGTACAATTTGGCAAGGCTCTGTGTGTGGCTACACAGCTGCAGATTCTTGATGTTATGTGTGGAAAGTACCATTAGATTGGTTTTTACTTAGATGCTCCTTGGAGAATCCCTGGACAGCATGCCCAGTCTGTTGGGCATCCTGTGGACTCTGGCTCCTCCCACTTTCATCTTGCCATCTAAGGGCTAGAATATACCAACATTGCCAGTGTACCCAATATTATAACTTATTCAGAGCACAGTGATTAGGAAGCTCTGCTACTGACCAGGAAGTAGTTGCTTATCTGGAACATTTGTGGAGTTCTTAAAACTCTCCCTACCTTCTAGCCCTCACTGCCCATTGAAATTTCTCTTTTTACTTCATTCCTTAATGCCTAGAATTCCAAAATTAATCAAGCAGTTATGAAAAGGAGCCAAGGCAAAGGGACTTAAGTTAACTGAAGGCCTAACACATGTGAAATAAATTCTGCAATGGACTGAAGGATTAGCTTCCCCAAAATTCATATATTGAAATTCTAACCACAAGGTTATGGTATTAGAAGGTGGTTAGGGAGGTGATTAGGTTATGAGGATAGAGTTCTTATGGTCGGAATTAGAGTCCTTATAAAAGAGACCATAGAAAGTTAGTAGTCCTTTCCACCATGTGAGGATTCAGTGAGAAGGCACCATCTATGAACCAGGTAGCACACCCACAGCTGACACCAAATCTGATGGTGCCTTAATTATGGACTTTCTGTCTTCCAGAACTGTGAGAAATAAAATTTCTGTTGTTTATAAGCCACTCAGTTTATGGTGGCTTAGTCCAAATGGACTAAGATAACTCCATTTATGTTATTGGTTAAAGATCTCTATGACATAAATGTTATTACAAATGTCACATGAAGAAAATAAAAGGTATAAAGATTAATTCATTGATTGTGTAGGTTGCAAATAGCATAGTAAAATGTAAATCTATGTTAAAACTCCAAATTCAATGATTTTTTTTTTCTATATAGGCAGTCTCTATGAACTTTATTGAGCATGGGAACGTGTAAACATTTCTTTAGGATATAAATATGTACCTTTCCTCTGCTGCTTCATATGTAGAAAGTTGTAAGGGCTCATTATTTTCACTATAACAACCAAAAGAATCTAGATTAGCTACAAAATGCAGTTTTTAAAAAAACTCAACAGAGATCCGAAAACACAAAGAAACCTAAATAAAGTCAACTCCAGAAAGGGAGGAACGCTTTAGGGATACATTTGCTATCACTGCTCTCATCCAGGAAGAACTTCAAGAGAAGGAAGAATCTTCTTAGATGGGGATAAGGAGATACTAGGCAAATTTTTATAGAACAATGAATGGCTGGTGTAACAGACCAGAATTCTGAGGTAACCCAGCCACAAAGTGAGGGTGTCCACCTGCCAACTCTTTCCCACTGGTTTTCACTGAGATCTGGAGGAAGTAAGCCAAACCCAAAGTCTGGGAAAAAGGGTTGAGACACAGCATCCCTGAACCAGCTGTACAGGGGCAGCTCTCATGTGAAGCAACCACCCTCAGAAGCAGTGGGGAAGAGTAGGGGTCCATTGTAAAAAGAAAGAAAAGTCCCATGAGAGAGAAATCAGAATTCAGTGGAGGAGATAAGCCTAAAGGAGAAAAAAGAGCATAAAAGAGTTTATAAAGAAATGTCCAGGTAGATAAAGGGAAGTGTGCAGAATATATGGACCATAATTAGATTTATAGAGTTTATATGGTATATGATTGAAGAGAAGGAGTACCGTTTTCTGAGTACCTCTAGGCTCAGAAACTGCACTGCTTGGTTCAAAGCCCAGCAATACTATATGGTATCTAATGTGAATTTAGTAACATGAGGCAACTTGTCTGCCTTAGGGTCTTCATCCATAAAATGAAAGCAATGATAGAGTCTGTCTTATAGGGTCATGGTGGGAATTACACAGTTCTGTTCACAGAAAACACTTAGAACAGTATCTGAGACATGATGATCTGCAATGTTACTGAGGTTTCAGGGGCAAAGATATCAAGGTACTTAGACTATCTCATCTATTGCTCTCCTTCCTCCAACCCTACAGGGCCTTCTCAAGCTCTTCACATCCGGTGTCCTCTCTCTGACGACTATGGTTTCACACACACTGTTCCCATCTGCCCTGATAATCCTTTTATTCCTACTTTCTTTTTTAGCTAGCAGAATCAGTTTTATAAGCATCAGATCTGTGAGTCACACATAGCCCCGTGCATAGAAGGGCCCCAGATTGGTTTAATGTTCTGTGGTCGCTTTCCTCAAAGCCACAATAACTTTTGAACAAGGAACTCCACATTTTCACTTTTCACTGGGACCCAAAAATCACATAGCCAGTCCTACTGACTAGCTCCCATAACATCTCAAGGCTTGGCTCAGAAGCCATGCCTTCCTAGGTACACTTTTTTGAAATTAGGTTAATTTCCATCACTCTATTCCCTACCAGTGTATTTCACTTATCCTATTATATTACTTATTATACTCTTTATAAAACTAGTCACTGTGAAATATTGAAAGCCACAAAAAATCAGGGACATTGTCAGCCTTGCTCAATATATTTTTTTCTCAACCCTTGCCAGAGGCCATGATGTTATGTGCTCAATAACTATATGGTGAATGAATGAATAAAACACTTGCCTTGAGAATAGGAAAATCTCTGAAAACCACTGTCTCATGATTCTATCATAGAGAAATCATGCCAATTTCCTAAAAGGGATAGATCCATGATGAATAGAAGAGTCCTAAAGGCAAGAGTCCAACACCCATTGAGAAGCAATGGATTTCCCTGAGTGACTACAGAGGACCAGCAGCAAGTTTCCAACTGTAAAAGGGAAGAGTGGATTATTTGAGCATTGTGTGCTTAATAGTTGTGATGTTTGCTAAACGAGACTGGAACTGCCAGCAGGTATCAGTACTAGTTACTGATAATTATTGACACTTCTAGAAAATGAGCTGAGATTACTGGAGAATAAGAGGCAACGACTGGGAGTGAAATGTTTACTAGGAATCACTGTCCCAAGAATTCCCTCTGCGTGGTTCTCAAAGAGATCTGCTTAGCAGGCACAGTTTACAGTTACACATAATATTTTACATTGGTAGGATATTTGTTACGTTTATCTTCTTTCTAAACTAGTCAGAAGTTTGAGTAGTTTTAAGATAAACTATTTTATGACTGTCTCTTTAACCTCTGTGAATTAGAAGGTAAAATGTTTCTATATTATTTTGATAAAATGACCCATAAAGCACTGTTTCATAGTTAAAGAATAGTGTCGACATCAGATCTAGGCTCTAGTCCAGTTTCTACTAATTAGCTGGGTTACTTTGGGCAAGTCATTTAATCTTCTTACCCTTCAGTGTTTTCAAAATGAGAAAGCTTGGATGATTTCTAAGTTCCCTTTTAGCTCTAAAGTTCTTAATTAAGAGAGAGATAAAAATAAAAGAAGGAATTCTTTAAAGGTGTAGGTAATCAAAACTAGCGTAAAAATAATGTTTGTGAAGATGAAATTAAATAGAAATAAAGTAAAAAGAACACAATCTGCACTCATTAGAAACCACAAAAACTGCACAAGCATTTTTCCCAGGACAATGAGTCTCCTATCCTAGTTAGGGACACAATCTAGTTAGGCACACAGTCTTGAGAGGAAAGCACAATTGGGGAGGGTATTCTTATAAAATATCACCACTTTAAAAAAGACAAACAGCATGCAGAAGCAAAGGCAGGCTCTATTTTAGGGGTTAGCATTGCACAGCATAAATGTGGATCATATTGTGAATTGGAAGCTAGAGAGAAACAAGCAATGTTACAATCAGAAAGCCAGACACTATCACTGTAAGGAGATTTTCCCCAAAGTTTATATTTTACAAAATTTTATATCCTAGAACTGAATTTTTGAGAAATAGATACAACAGTCTCTGATTCTTTGTCTTCAGTTTCTAACAGTAAAGTGTGTTGTTCCGTAATCAAGCATTATCCAGTCGTATGTGTGTGATGCATCACAGTTTGGTGATTTTCTCCCTTTCCAGAAAGTCAACTGAATAAATATGGTACAAGGATAGGAAGGAATCAATGCATGAGCATACTCAGAATGAGAAAAGACAGCAGCAGGCAGTGGAAAGTGGTTAAATAGTATTGAGGGACAAAGTATTGCTTAGTTGAGCACAAATACAGGAGAGGGTTTCCCAGGGAAGAGTTTTTCCTCCATGATGGCAATACATCTGAGAACCGGCCGGGGAATGAGCAGGAAGCAGGAAGTGAAAAGGTCTGTGCAACCTCTCCTCCCCTTCTGATCTGAGTTTCAACATAGGCAGCAGAGGAGTTTCATTCAGGCAAAACTAAATTACCCATCCCACATTCTCCAGACTTTGAAAATCTGTCTGGGAAAGGCAAGTCCTCTTAGGAGATTTTATGTGAGCACTTTTAATCTGAACATGACTCATTTTTACCTTAAAGAATTTTCATGTAGTTCTTTGATCGTTGCTTTTTCTCATTCCTATTTGTTTTGTCTTTCTAGAATTAACGTTAAACAAATATTTCAGCTTCTGGATATATCAGCTAACCTTTCTCTTACATTTTTTTTTCTTATACATATTTTCTTTTGGGGTTTGTTGTTTTATTTACTGTGTTTTTTACTTGCTTCTAGGGAAATTACCCAATCCATCTTCACAATGATTAATCCTTCTACAACATCTATTTTGGTATTCAGCATTTTCGATTTAGTTGTTATTATTGTTAATGTGTAAAGAATATTTGGTTTCCACAATTGTTTGTTATTTTTAGCAACTTTTCTCATTTTGTAACTATGATATATACTAGAATTTCTTCTAGCATAAGGAACATATTTTTTTAAGCTTGTTACTATTTCATGCAGTAGCTCTTTTTTTCTTAACTTTATGTGTTATTACTTATTCTTCTTCAAAGAGTGTTTGACTCTTGGTAATCTGTTAAAACGTGTATGTGGAAATCTATATCAGTATTGGCAGATGGGTTGGGTTTCCCCAGCTGCTATGATGCTCAGTGTTACCTGATGGTCTGTCCAGTTGTGGGTTCAGAGCCCAGCTGTAGTGAGCACCCTGAAGTATGAGTCTGGTCAGACTCCCTCTGAGGCCTGGCTTCTGGTGAGAAGGCACTCCTTGTTTATGATGGCAGAAAATATCTGGGGACATTTTTCTTCTTCTGGCCTCAATTTCTCACATTGGAAGAAACAGACAACCCACTTCATTTATGGACCTCCATTTGCAGCTTTACTTTGAGGGCAGACACTGAAGCTTGGCTCTGACACTGAATTCTGAAACAGCTATCCTGAAATCTTCTGTCATAATCCCTCTCTCTGGTCTATTCAATGCCCTAACTAAGGTCATGCTGTCTCTGATTTAGGGAATTTCCAATATATAGGCACATATCTCATATTTGTCTGCAGATTACACTTTTAGCAAATTAATTCTTTTTTATTTCTTCTTTTGGACATCTTCCTATTTCAGACCTACTAATGGTACTTATAAAGGTTTCTAGTAGCCATGGATTATCTGTTACTTTTATACCTCGTTAATTTTAATTGAATTTTGGCAGGGAAGAAAGATGCGCTCATTAACTTTTCTGTATCTGAAGTCCAAAGTGCATCTCTAAAATTTACACTCAACTGCCTCTACTCTAATGGGAAAGTAATCAAAATAATAATGATAGAACAAACCCTGCACATTTTATTGATGAATATGAGAATTATGATAGACATACTCTTGGTTTTGGACTATAGAAGTGGACTATATGCTGAACGGAGATGGTTGTGATAAGAGTTTTCAGCAATAAATGGGAGGTGGATTAATGATATATTTAAAAATAGTAATTTACTAAAAAATATCAGATAAAAAAATATCAGAGCACACTATTACAGCTCAACATTCCAGAGTCTTAAAGGAAATAATAATAATAACATAGCATCACAGCATACTCTATCATTCAGAAAGTCAAATGATGAGATTTTCCACTTTTTCCACATATAAATCTTCCTATATGAGACTAAAAAAACCTCATTTTACAATTAATTGTGAATCATAGACTTTAAAATAGAGTAATGGGTTAATATCTTTTATCTTTTCAAATGCATTTATTTTTAAGTTCATTTCTTTATGAATCATGACAACTCCAATGCTACTCTATTTTTTCTCCCTCTTTTATATGCTGAGATGTTTCCCTCTCTATTTCACTGTTGACCAAACTACTAATACTCACTTTGGAAAGTTGATATGAACTTCTTATTTAATTTTTGGTAAAATCTACATTTTTTTAATCAATCAAGATTTATAAAAGATATTTTTTTAAGTTTCTGTACCTTATTTGGGGATGTCTCTGCTAGAATATATTTGTCTTGCTCACCTGCTCATTTTGACTGTATTCTCAGAGTGAATATACTCTGAATACAGTACCCATGGCTACCTCTACTTTCAGCATTAAATGTTTAATTTCTTCATTTTACAACATATTGGGAATTATGGGATCACTTTTCAAATGTATAATCTTATCTGTACTTTTTGCTTGTAATATTCTTAATATTGCTATTCTATCTTCACTGCTCCTTTCTCATATGAATGAAAGGGATATCCAGAGGAAGCACAACAGTACTATTACATTCAAATGATGTCATTCTGAATCACAGGATTAGCGCTCTTGCCACACTTACTATTCTGCCCACTGAGCCAGTTATCTCAGGTTATAATTTCTTGGTGACCTTAATAGGACCAACTTTTACACTTTTATTACCCAATTCACTAGGTGTCTTATACTATCATCACTTTGTTCCAAATTGAAACCAAAGCACAGCATCTTTACTGGCTCACAATAGATGGGATGGTATTCCATAAAGTCTCTCGCTATCAGACTCTGCACTCACAGTAATTATCTTTGCCAACAATTTCATTTTCTGCGTTTCCCTTGTGTAATGTGCTAGCAATTGTGTGTGGTTGGTTTCTCTATCCGAATGGCTTTCAAGCTGAACACATGCCTCAAATTCACTTAAGCGTTTGAGCAGCAAGGGAATTATCTATTACTTAGGGTACTCTTACAGACCACATTTCTATTAGTGAGATAACCATGTCCTTTTCAATCAGAGGAAAAAATAGTTTAAGGTCGCTATGTGTGTTAGTTCAAAACAAATAGCATTTTAAATTCCACAAATATGTCAACATATCCTGAACACTTAAATCATTCACTTTTTGCCAATGTAATCAGAACTGTAAAAATTGAATTAAGGTCTCTATAATTGAGGTATATTTATTTCACTTTAATCTCCATGTATCTCTTCCTTTTCCATTTTTCATTTTATTCTTTTTTGTTTGGCCAGCACACAGGATATGTATATGTTAGTGAGATTAAAATGAAAAAAATTTTATAATTGTTATAATGCCCAAAATTATAGACTTTGAATGATCAGCCAAAGAAGCTGTTCTATATGTAAAAAAATGCCAAATAAATTGACATGAAATATTCATATTTTACTGCCTCTAAGCCAAGGAATGAAAAAATAGGATGATGAAGACATGTTAAAATAAGCTTACATTTCCATGTTAAAAATATCTGTTGGACAGATATTTGGGGGCAAAGCAGAGGTGGAAACTTTAAAGAAGCATTCATTGAGTATCCTCAGAATAAAAGAAACATATTTTTCTTCTCAGAAAATGGAAAGAATTAAAAAATACATAAACATATATAAAATATATGTATATATAAACTTTCCTATTCTAATTTAATCTCCAATAACATTCTTTCTCTTTCTTACTCTCTGTAATTGAGTTCTTATTTTATAGAATGCTTTATATCTTTTCTTTATTCCATTTACAAGAAAACGTGAAATATTTGCCATGGCACTATCTTTTTATAAATGGATACGGACTATTTTATTCTACTGAATGGATATTAATTTATATATATATTTAATTTTCTAACTGCTGGATATTTATAAGTGAGGAAGAGATTTCTATAACAGTTGTTCCCTATATCTTTTCCCCAACTCTCCAGCAGGAATGAGATTTTTAGCTGCATAAGCCCATGACTTGGCCCATTCCTGATTCCTGTGATGCGGATGTGGAATTGAGCACATGCAAGTGAGCATAAACTCCAAAAAATGGTGGAGTGACAGTCTGAACAGAGCTTGGAATCCTGGCAAAATTATAAGGCAGAGTCTATATCAGAACTAAGTTTCTCTGCTGAAATATTTCTACAAGAGTCTCCATCTATCAAGTCAAAAAGTGTCAATCCAATCCAAAATGGGTGATAGCTAGGAGGATCCAGCTTCCTCTCTTGCCCTTGTTTCTACCTCTGGGATTTTAGTGCTCAGCAATTCTCCAGTGAAAGCAATGACTTACCCTTGCCTCCTTCTATCACTAATGGGAAGTCCTCATACCATGTGACTCTTCATATCTAATAGTCACCTCTCTCACTGACTAAGAAGAATAGATCTTCCTCTTTAAGTAGCCAGCCTTCTCAGCAGAGGCATTGGTATAACACAGCTTTTCACTCAACCTCTGGGTAGGGGCACTGAAAAGTTAGCGGAGTGGCCTGAGATGATGGGTAGTAGAACTTTTTCAAGAGTTGCTCTCGGACTTGGGTTCAAACAGGTTCAAGTACAGACTCACTCTATATTTGAAGCAACTCTCTCAATACTTAGGGAGTATAGCTTTGCTTAGCTAAACCACTAAACTATTTCTGTATATTGCTCAGAAAAGACTTAATTTTCCACATGACTTTACTTGGTCCTTTCCCTGTCCATTTATGTCATTATAGTTTTTGGACTCCATTTATGGACATATTTAAGTTCTTTCCTGTGGGCTTCCATGATTCTAGTATAAATAAGAACTATAGCTGGATACTTGTTTAAGTGATCTCAGGAACTCTAGAAAGGTTAAAGAAGTTTATCTTTCTCCCTAAAAAATGAGAAGCTTTAGTGATACACCTATATAAACAAGTCATACCTTTGGATCAGACATACATATCCTGTTAAAGGTGTACCCATGTTTAACACTGTATCTCACACATATTGCCAAGGTATAACAAATGTAATTTGATTTATTTCTAAACTAAAGATAACTTATGATTCTGTGTTTATAACTTGATCTAAGTTAAACAACATAAATACATTTCATCTATGCCAGGTTTTCTCTGCTTAATCATGTTTGTGAGGGTCTTGGCTAAAATTCCTATGATTACTTATCATCTTTTTATCACTATTAAGAAATAGTACCCACCCAGGAGCTAAACCATGACTTGTCAACTGTCCATCTAGAAATTCTATTTCACAACCTTTTTGGGTAGCTGAGAGCATGTATGTAAATGTAGCTAGATATTTGAATAAGTTTTGGCAAATGGAGCAGAAGTAAACTGTGTGATTCCTGAGCCATCTACTTGCAAATAAGGTCCTATGTTGACATCAACCAGCAGTGCAAGCCATAGATTCTCCATAAGGCATTTCACTTTTCTCCTCCACTTGGCCTCTGGTCAGAACATGGGTTTCTTCTTTCCTTTTTGCAGACAATTCATAGAGCAGTTCCTGCCATCACTTTTCTAGGAAAATGCTGCCAAATTTTTCTCATGCCTTGTCACGACACATTTGAAGGTTCTCCCTGCTTTCAAAATTGTATAGGAAAAAAGTAATATTATCTGTGTGGAGATTTCAGCTTTCAAAAAGAAGCCACTCACATTTCTTGATTTTTTTTTTGTCTTCTTTATGATATGACTTGATATGGTCTGAAGGACAAAGATGCCGCCCTGCTCCCAATTGTGCTTCTAAAAGTGTTGTTCTCTCATCTTGGAGCTTGTTGATAATACATTTAATACAAGGTTGGTGGGAACAGAACAAGAAGAGGGCAGAGACATCAGTTTTTAGAGTTATATGTGTCCCTAACCTTTATACATTCACATTTTATACAGTGTCATTGACTTGGCATTTCAGAATCTCACTTTTTCCTCCCAGAAGTCCATATATGGGTGGTTTTGAGGGAAAAAAATGTCTTTAATCTCTCAAATTGTTAGACTGCCACAAATTATATCATCATGCTAAATAGAAACAATATGATATGATAAATTTAAGAGAAGGAAGGGAGAAAGAAAGAAGGGAATAAAGAAGAGAAAGAATGAAAGAGAGAGAGAGAGAGAGAGAGAGAGAAAGAAAGAAAGAAAGAAAGAAAGAAAGAAAGAGAGAAGGAGGAGGGAAGGAAGGAAGAAGGTAGGGAGAGAAGAAGGAAAAATAAATAAATAAATAATTAACATATACCCACTCTATGTCCAGACACTGGATAAAGAAATACTGTCTTGCTCACTTTCCTTCCCCACTTTCCTCTGTACCTCTCTCCTCCTTTTTCTTATCTCTGCCTACGGGCCCCACTTTTCAGTGTGTGCCTTTTGGTATAAAGGCTAAAGAGAGGGAAAGTACTTGGTGAAAGAAACTCTAACCACTTGTATAGTAAAGACAGGGAAGCAAGAGTGAGGGTAAAGGAGAATCTGTTTGATTTGGAAGTGGAGAAAGAGCCTTTGGAGAGTTAGAAAATTAAAAGCTCCTATACATCATAGATATGAGAACATTTGAGAGGAAAGGAAAGAGGATATGGGAAGAGTTGCCATGCTAGTTATCTATTTATTTTAAATTTATTTTGAATGATGCAAAGTAAACATAACTTTCTAAACTTATTTTGTAGTGATTGGATGATACTTCTTCAAGTGGACATTAAAACACAGACTGGAAATTGTGTGTCTGGTATTCATATGGACTATGTAGAGGACTTCCATATGAGATTTGGGTATGAAGGTAAACTCTCAGCTCTTCTTGCTCAGATGAAGACCATCATCTTATCCCTGAACTAGATACCTTCAAAATATGTCCAGATTCTCATCATTTTCTGTCTCTTCTATTTTACCTTCTACCCCACTCCAAGCTTTAGCCTCTCTCTCATAGATTATTGTTATTGATTGACAACTGGTCTCCCTATTCTACATTGCTTCTGCCCTTGCTTTTTCAAGTGTGTTCTTCAAACAACTGATCATTTTTTGCAGTGCATAAGCCAAATCATTTTCCTAATCTGCACAAATTTCTACAGTATCTTTTTATCTCAGAAAGAATCTCAAATCCTAGTAGTGAGCTGTAAGACTCTGCATGATTTACACACTGACATTTTTGGCTTTTTCTTCTACCATCTGATCTTCAAACACTCTTCATTTATACTGAACTTTTTGCTGTTTCACTGCTCCTCAAGAATGCACCAGCCTCAGGGACTTTTCAAATACTCTTTCTCCTCTCTGCAATTTTTTATTCACTGTCCACACAAGTTGCCATAGGACCCATGTTGTCATTTTTTTCAAGTCTCTATTTAAATGTATAATTTTCAAGGAAGGCTATCCTGCCTATTCTATTTTAAAATAAAAAGCTCCCTTTCTCCTTGTATTCTTAATCTTGTATACCCAATTTTATGGGTTTGTTTTCATTGCTCTTATCACTCTCTGACATATTATATTGGTACTTATTTATTTTCTTGTTTTCTATCTCTAATAATGAGAATGGAAGCTTTATTAATTTTGATTTCTCCTATATCTCCTGTGCTTAAAAATGTCTGGGACTCAATAATTAGTCATTGAATGAGTAAATGAAGAAATACTGCATTCTGAGAAAAGAGTGCAAATTAGTGAGGGAATGATCCACTTTGAGCCATGTAGCATGTCGAAAATAATACAAAGTCTATAGATGAATTCTAGGAAGATGGCAGCAAGAGTGGTTTCTGAAACTCCTTAATCTTCCAATAAAAATATGTGTACCAAGAAAGATGTCAAACCTAACACAACAAAAGATGGCATCTACAATAAAACCTGGTAACAATATGTGAGTAGGTAGGGATGAAGCAGGACAGTTGTAAGACCCACATGCTGTGAGCATCTGTGACTGAGGAAGCAGGGGAAAAGCCAACAGATGTCTGCTGGGGAAGCCTCTTCTAAGCCACAGGAATCTCTGAGAAAAGAGGCCCACAATGAGGCGGGGAGCAGTTCAGGAGAGTCCAATTGGCAAATGAAATGAAAGGGGATCATAGTACATTCAGAAAGCCCTGTGGGTTCTGGGCACGTTTGAAACTTAACAGTCTGAGTGTTCTTCCATAATACAGCTCAACACTGAAAGGAAAATGATACACAAAATATTCAATACAAGGGAAACACAAGATACAGATAAAGGTAAGAAAGGAAGCAGTAAAGGCAAATCTTAGAAAGTAAAGAGGAATTATTTTTTCTTTTTTGATCACTTATTGAAAACAATACAAAAGAGTGTTTTAGAGCAGTAGAGATGGAAAGTTATCTTTCCCTTTTCCTTATTTCTAAAGGTACAGAAAAATTTATTTCACCTAAAACTCTTATGAAAGTATTGCAATCAAATTATATATACCGATATCAGGCAAAATAAAGTCTCTACAGACAATGAAAACACTTTAGAAAGACAAACTCGCAAGGCATTAAAAAATGTAAACAAAATTTCAAAATGAGTGATAGGCTTTAAGAAAATAATATTGGCTATGAAAGAATAACATAAGTTAGATTTAAAAAAAAATAAAAAATGAGATGATTGGTCTAAAGAATAACTTGAAAGAAGCAGATATAAAACTCAGGAAAAAATTTAAAAAATAAAAATTATTCAGAAGTCAAGCCAAGTTAGAAAAATACAAATGTATATAAACATAATGGATACTGTCTAAATAGTTGCATAAGATGGAAAGAATCATTTTTAAATTTTAAAATAAATGAGAGAGTTAAAATGTACAAATATCCCATATGAATACAGACACAAAGATTCTCAAGAAAATCTTAGCAAATTAAATTCAGTGGCACATCAAAATAATAATCCGCCAGGACCAAGTGGGATTCATCTCAGAGATGCAAGGATTGTTCAACATATGCAAATCTATAAATGTGATTCACCACATAAAAAGAAGCAAAAACAAATACCATATGGTTCTCTCAATAAATGCAGAAAAAGCATTTGACACAATTCAGCACCCTTATATGATAAGAACTCTTAACAAAATAGGCATAGATGGAACATACCTCAAAATCATAAAAGCCATATATGAGAAACCCACAACCAACATCATACTGAATGAGGAAAACTTGAAAACATTCCTGCTTACAACTAGAACCAGATAAGGTTGCCCGCTGTTACCACTTCTGTTCAACATAGTTCTGGAAGTCTTACCCAGAGAAATCAAGAAAGAGAATGAAATCAAGGGTATAGAAATGGGGAAAGAAGAGGTCAAACTATTGCTCTTTATTGATGATATGATCTTATATCTAGAAAATCCCAAAGATTCTGCCAAGAGACTCCTGGAATTGATAGATAAGTTCAGCAAAGTCTCAGGTTACAAAATCAATGTACACAAATCAGTAGCATTCCTATACACTAACAACAGTCAAACTGAGAACCAAATCAAAGATTCAATAGCATTTACAATAGCAACAAAGAAAATAACATATCTAGCAATATATTTAACCAAGGAGGTGAAAGTCCTCTACAGGGAGAACTGGAAATACTAAGAAAGGAAATTAGAGTATGTAAACAAATGGAAAAACATTCCATTTCTGTCAATCATGCTTATGGATTGGCAGAATCAACATTGATGAAATGTCTATACTACCCAAAGCGATTTATAGATTCAATGCAATCCCCATTAAAATACCAAAGTCATTTTTCAAGGATCTAAAAAAAATAATTCTACATATTGTGTGGAAAAAGAAAGACCCAAATAGCCAAAGCACCCTTAAGCAAAAAAGACAAATTGGGAGGCATCAATTTACCAGACTTCAAACTCTACTACAAGGCTACTGTAACAAAAATAGCATGATTATGGCACAAGATTAGAGACATAGACCAATGGATCACAGCAGAGAACCGAGATAGAAAACCATCCTTATATAGCCATCTGATCTTTGACAAAGCATACAAAAACATACAATGGGGTAAAGAATCTCTACTCAATAAATAGTGCTGGAAAAATTGTGTAGTCACACGTAGAAGACTGAAACAGGATAAACACCTCTCACCACTCATAAAAATTAAGTGGTGATGAATAACAGACTTATACCTAAGTCATGAAACTATAAGAATTGTAGAAGAAAATGTTGGAAAAACTCTTATAATGATCAGCCAAAGCAAAGAATTTATGAAGAAAACCCTAAAGGCAATCACGGCAACAACAAAAATAAATAAATAGGACTTGATTAAATTCAAAAGCTTCTGTACAGCCAAGGAACCAATAAATAGAGTAAATAGACAACCTACAAAATGGAAGAAAATATTTGGATGCCATACATTAGATAAAGGGCTAATAACCAGAATCTGTAACAAACTCAATTAAATCAGCAAGAAAACAATCAAACAACCCCATTATAAAGTGGGCAACAAGCATATGAAACAAACATATGGCCAAGAAACATATGAAAAATTGCTCAACATCTCTAGTCATCAGGGAAATGCAAATCAAAACCACAGATATTACCTAACTCCAGTGAGAATAGCTTTTATCAAAAAGTCCCAAAACAACAGATGCTGATGTGGATGTGGAAAGAAAGAAAAACTTGTACATTGCTGGTGAGACTGAAATCTAGTGAAACCTCTATGTAAAGTAGTGTGGAGATACTTCAATGAACTCAAAGTAGACATACCATTTGATCCAGCAATCCTATTATTGGATATTTACCAAAAAGAGAAAAAGGTCATTTTATCAAAAGGACACTTGCACTAGAATGTTTATTGCAGCACAATTCACAACTGCAAATATGTGGAATCAACCCAATGCCCATTAATACATAAGTGGATTAATAAAATGTGGTATATGTATACCATGGAGTACTACTTAGCCATAAATAATGGTGAACTGATACCTTTTGTAACAACCTGGATGGAACTGGAGACCATTCTTCTAAGTGAAGTATTGCAAGAATGGAAAAACAAATGCCACTCGTTCTCACTATTAAATTGGAAATAATTGAGCAACACTCATATGCACATATGGAAGTAAAACTCAATGGAAATCAAGCAGGTGGGGGAGGAGGAAATGATGGGTAAATTCACACCTAATGGGTACAATTCACACTATCTATGTGTGCAGCTTTGACTCAAACTGTACAAAGCAATTCATGTAACCAAAACTTTAGTATCCCTATGGGGTACAATATTACAATATCTAAAATAAAAAAATCCATTGAAAATAAAGTTAATAGATATGGAAGATAGAGAAAAGAATCCAACAGCATACATTTAATAAAGGTCTTCAGGAAATAAAAGCAAAATAATGGAACAGACTCAAACTATTATTCAGTGGATATTCTTAAAATAACAAAATAAGTATTAAACTAAATTAAAAAATGAACTATATAATTAAGAAAATTCTGAAATTCCTTTTAGTAAAACTATTATATATTTTTTTAAAACTAATAGAAGATACAAATAAATGAAGAAATATTCTGTGTACATGGATAGGAAGATCAATATTGTCATAGTATCAGTTCTTCTCCATTTCACCTATAGATTCAATGTAATCTCAATTAAAATCACAACAAGTTATTTTGTGAAAATTGATAAACTGATTCTAAAGTTTATATGGAAGGCAGAAGACCCAGAATAGCCTACCTCACATTGAAGAACAAAAGAAGATAATTGACATTACTTAGCTTCAAGACCAATTATAAAGCTATAAAAATCAAGACAGTATAATATTGGTGAAAGAATAGACAAATAGATCAATGAAACAGAATAAACAGCCCAGAAATAGACTCACACAAGTAAAGTCGATGGAGGAAAAGCAATTTTATGAATAAAAGAATGTCCTTTCACCAAGTGAAGTCTGAACAACCAAATATTCACATGCAAAACAATAAATCTAGACAGATGTTACATATTTCACAAAAATTAACTAAAAATTAATCATATGCATCATATAGCTAAGTTTATAAAGCAAGACTAAAAATCTTGTAGTAGATAATATAGAAAAACTAAGTTATCCTTGAGTTTGGCAATGACTTTTCATATACAATGAAAAAAGCACAACCTATGAAAGAAAAATTGGTAAGTTAGACTACATTAAATTAAACATTTCTGATCTGAGAAAGACACTGTTAACTGAATAAAAAGATAAGCCATAGATTCAGAGAAAATATTTGCGCAATGCATATATAGTAAAGGACTGTACAAACAATTCTTAAAATTCAACAATAAGAAAATAACAAGACAATTTTAAAATTGGCAAATGACCTGAACATATACCTTGCCAAAGAAGATATACATATGGCAAACAATCATATGACAAGATGCTCTACTTCATATGTCTTTGGGTAATTGCAAAACAAAACAGCAATGATAAACCACTACTAACCTATTGGAATAGCCAAAGTCTAAAACACTGACAACACCAAATGCTGGCAAGGATGTGGAGTAAAAGGAACACTATTTCATTGCTGGTGGGAATACAAAATAGTACATCCAATTTGGGAGACAGTTTGGCAGTTTCTTACAAAACTAAACATCTTATCATATGACCTAGCAATTGAGCTTCTGGGTATTAATATTTATCCAAATGAGTTGAAAACCTATACCCACACAAAAGCCTGCACATAAATGTTTATAGCAGCTTTATTCATAATTGCCCAAACTTAGAAATAACCAATATATCAAATATAATATTTTATCATTGTAATTGTTCAAAATTGTCAGTCAACGATCCTAATAAAAGTCATAATGATTATAGTCCATTTCATTATTGTTTACATACTCTACAAACAATGAATCACCTATTTGCCTATACCCAGGACAGATCACTACCACCAGCCCACTTTGATACATCACATAAATTAGTCAATTTTTTTAGTTGAAAAGAAAACAGAAAGAAATATCAAGAGAAATATAAAGTACATACATTATCCTCAGAAGAAAATGCTCTCTTACCTATTGGCTCTCCAAAATTCAATTTCCTATTTTGAGTATCTCACAATAAATTCTTAAAAAGTAGAAACTGAAGAATGTTCCTTCTACATTGCAAAACTATTGCCTTCAGAATCTGTTGTCTTTTTAGTAGAATGAAGCCTACCTAAATGCAGAAACTGCTAATAAATTCAACCATTTCTGATGTGAACAAGTAAGATTCTTATTCAAAACATAAAGAACAAGAACAAGATATTATTTGGGAAAATTCGAGAACTGAGATGGGAAAATACTATTCCTTGCCTTTAGATTTCAAGGATTGTTTTTTCATCTTCTGCAGAGCACTCCCACGATGAAGTAGGCATTATTTCATTCTTCATTATCTTTCTAGCCCAGTTTCTCAATTGCTCAGAATAAACACACACACACATATTCACACACATGCAGCTGTAGACACTACTGAACAAGACATCAGGTCACTCCTGTGTTTTGTTATCAACACTGTGACTAATAGGCTGTGTGCCCTCAGGCCATTAAGTATCACATTGAAGTTTAATCATTTGTAACATAAATGAGGTTTAGATTAGATGATTTCTGATGTTTCTAGGTGATATAAACAGAAGTAATTGAATGGGAAGTATGGTCAAAACAAGAATGAGTCAACAGAAAATCAGGTAAATTAGTAAGATACAGAGTTATATATTGATCACATGATCAGGGTTTAGGGTATAAAATCTGAAGCCACCCTCTTTAGGTCACTGAACTTAGTTATAAAATGAGAACAAGTTACTTTACAGAGTTGCCATGCAGTAAGTTAAATAGCATTACCCTGTAAAACACTAGAGACATACTAAGTTCATTAAACCAGATACATATAAAATATTTTTTTTATATATCTCTGAGCTACTTTGGAGACTATGCTGAAGGTGAAGCTCTACAGGTTAGAAGCATGCAGGGTTTCAGCCTTGGGAGACTAGTTACAGGAACAAATCTTTTTAGTATCATATTATTTCACTCAGTTAAGAACGTTTAATTACCCGCCTGCATTCCAACTGCCTCCCTACTCAGAATCAGAAAATCATTTCCCCCTAAAGGAAAGCTGGTTTCCTAAGGAACTAGTGTCTTCTGAGAATTGAGGTTTCACCTGTTCTAGTTCATTCAAATCAATCTCTGTGGAATTACCATCTAAAATCAGAAATGATTTTTTTTTATTGTGGTAAAGTTGGATGTACCATGTAAAACTTTTAATTTACCCTTTGCCCAATTTTTCTCCATGTACAAACAAGATCTTGGCCCAAATGAGTATTTCATCATTTCATAGGACTCAAAGGTAACTTTCAAACATAAAACACAATTGCCTCAATGTTTTGCCAATCATTAAACAGGGAAAAGCTAGTGGACAGAGAATCTAAGGTAGGTGAGCAGGGAAATAAAGGCTTTAGCTATTCAATTTGTCTTGCTTAGCCTTTGAGGCTCACTGCATATTGGGTTCCATCCTAACAGAAGAGGTTGATGTGAGAAGATGGTGGGGTAGATATGAGAAAAGTGAGAAAAAATAGTACCATTGAGTGTTTCTAGTCATGTCTTACTGGAGAATACCACATTTATGCTCTTTCTAGCAGAACTACAATTAACTAAAACGTGGCTCTGGTTCCAGTAGCTAAATGTAGGCTACTAATATATGTAATTGGCTGGCAACTGGACCTCTGCTAATCACCATGGAAACAAGATGCGTCCAATCACCATGCAAAATCTATGACCCAGTCACTGCTGCATCCTTCAAATCCTATGCTCAAAGACAAATTTAAGTTTGAAATAGGCCTTCAATGGGAAATATGTTTTCAGAGGGGATATATAAATACACATATGTGGAAAGAAAGAGAAAATGCAAAGAGTTATTATAAGACTTAAAGTATGTCAATGCAGAGATTTTTGAATATCTTCAAACTATGCTGATTTTGTTTACAACATTTAGAATTTACATTAGTTAACTAATTATTCCCCCATAAAGATTTTGAACCAGGGACTCTCAAAGGTATCTTTCTGAGCCAACCTGCTTTAGGAAGTGATTTCCACAGACTTGCTACTACATTATATGCTATGGACTGAATTGTGTTCTCTCCAAAATTTTTATGTTGGAGCCATGACTCCCCTGGGGATAGTGTTTGGAGATGGGGCCTTTTGGAGGTAATTAAGTTTGAATAAAATCATGAGAGTGGAGCCCCTATGATGGGAATAGTGCCCTTATAAATAAAGGCACAAGAGAGCTTTCTTTCTTTCTTTCTCTCTGTCATATGAGGACACAGCAGCAAGGTGGTCTTCTGTTTGTAAGACAGGAAGAAAGCCCTCACTAGGGTACCAAAGCTGTCTCCCACAGCCTCATCTTCAAATATTTCTGAAATAAAACATAAGACTTCTGAAATATTTGGCAGTTGGTAGCCATTCTGTGATACAGAAGTGGATGTAAATGTGCTGTGGTTATTTTGGAAACAAAAAGAAAAAGCTCAGTACCATTGCAGTACCATTCCATCCTTATATGTGACTGATAAAAATAGTCCAAGACAAGAAGACAATGTGCAATGCTGGTGATTGAGATAGAAGAACTTTTGACTTTGGATTTAGGATTTAGTAATTAACTCAGTTCTATGAGCTGCTGGGATTTTATTGTCACTTAATTTCATGGCTTAATTCAGAGACTTTTTGTAAAAAGCATGTGACAAAAGGTCAAAGGATGAAAGAATCAGTGAAAATAAAGTGGGTAGTTTCAGCATTTTTCAAATTATAAATTTTATCAATTTGTTATATTTTGCAATATAATAAAACTTAAAAATTCACATGAGGATAAACCTTTTTAAGGGGATAATTCTAATATGAACATGACTGTTTAAAGTCAGCATTTCCTCCCTTATGCTTTTGGAAATTTAGAAAAAACAAAAGAAAAGAATAACAAGCAATATGGAAATTCAAATGTTGTCAAAACTAAAGATAGATTCCAAGTTGAGGCTCTCTAGGAGATACAAGGTAGGAAGTGGTGAGAAGCTGAAGAGAGACCAGTGCTGAGAGCTCTCCAAAGAATTAATGAGAATATATTTCCTGGAGGTGAGAAAGCACAATGCAAGAGCTATTTGTGTTTCTACAAAGTGGGTATCAAAAGATGGCCCATAGAGCCATTATATTTTCCAAATGCAGAGGGGGTGGTGCTATGCAAAAAGTAATAATGCATGCAAGCCATAGTTTTAAACGGTAGCCTGTCTGCAGCAGCTGACAGGAAGAGATCTTTTGCTTGTGAAAACCAGATAGCCTGAAATACTTTCCTGCCCCTTGCTGTAACATAAGAACCTCCAACAAATAGGTTCTTGAGTAAACCCAGTTCACTCAATAATGAATAACTAAAAGGGGATGACAGAACATCAATATAAAAGTATTCCATGAATAAGGAAAACAGAAGAGCGTGATTAGTAACAGATAAAGAACGACTCACCAGATAAATGTTGCCATGTAGGAAAGGACAACTGAAATCACATTTTTTCTGTGAAATATCAAGTAATCAATTCTAAAAAGTAAGAACACAAAGTAGAAATGGAATGACTCTTGAAAGAGATGGAAGACAGCAGATGGTTGAAATTGAGCTCACAGAACTCAGAAAAGAAGTATAAGTGAAATTGCCATATAAATAAAATGGAAGCAACCATGGTAGAAATGATTAATTAATGTAAAGACAATAAGAAAGAGAGAAGCCAGAAATGAGAAATGTAAACAAAATGTGTTGGAAATAAGTATTTTTTAATGTTGAGAGAAAATGATAGATATAAAACACAAATTTGATTCAAATATGTGCATAATTGGAATTTCTGAAATGAAATTCAACTACTGTAATAAAAAAAATATTTATAATTTAGGAACATTTTCTAAAATAAAAGGGACCATGAAACTCCCCAGAAGAACATCCAGTATGCCAGGAAAAATTGACCCACACTTGTCAACACTAGGATATACGTTATTTAAGTTGCTAGGCTTCAAACTTTGGGAAAAGCATTCCTATGGTCACATTTAAAGGGAAAAAGTATCAGACTCTAGCAATTCCATAACAATATTTAAGGACAGATGACAATGGAGTGATAGTTATAAGATCCTTTAAAAAAGAAAGTGTGAGCCAAGGAAACACTTAACAGTCCTCAAAAACAAATGCTAGTTGGATAGTTTGAACATGGAAACTTTTCTTTGAGGAAAACTACTGAAGAAAAACCTCAGCCAATCCAAACATGACTGGTGAAACTATAAGAAAATTTGGTGCCAATAAATCTGCACTATGGAAAATGTTAAGTGAAGTTCTTCATGCAGAAGAAAAATAACACCAGATGGAACCTTGGAAAAAAATAGCTCCAAAAATGGCATATTTGAAGGTAAAGATAAAAAGATTTTTGTTATTTTAAAACTGTATTTAAAAGACAAATTAGTTTAAAGGAAAAATAAGAATGCATTGTTAGATTTATACCATATGTTAAACTAAAATATAAAATAAAAATTGTGCAAGAATAAGAGGGGATAAATGAAAATATAATGTATGGTTTTTATATTATATGTGAAAAGCTATGTAATTATTTGAAGTTAGATTATGATGAGATAAGATGCACTTTATTAACCTAAGAGCAGCCACTAAAATTTAAAACAAAGTGGGAGGTTAACAGGCATTATTGGACATAAAACAATATTAAAACATACTCAATTTTTAATCTAAAGAAGAAAAAAAAAGAGAGGGAAAAGGAAAATCAAGCAAATAGCAAATAACCATATGATTTATTGAAATGCAACCATATGTTGTTACTTGCATTAAGTATAAATGGACCAAATATTCCAATTAAAAGAAAGATATTTTCAAACAAGATTAAAAATAATCCAATGTCATGCTAAGAGAACCTCATTTTAATTTAGAGATAAAGGTAGGTTAAAATACAAAGAAGAAAAATGACATAGTAAAAAAATTAATCATAATAAATCTGGATAACTATATCAATACCTGGAAAAATAGACTCAAAGCTTAATATTATCATAGATAATGAGGAGAATTTCACAATAATAAAAGGTTAATCATTAATCAAGAAGATATATAACAATAATGCTAAATGTTTACAGCATTTATAACACACTTTCAAAATATAAAAAGTAGAAAAAGGACAGAAATTAAAATACAACATATTCACAATTTTACATAGAGATTTAAACACTCCTCATAATTCATAGTCTGTAAACAATAAGGATATAGAAGATTTAACACAATCAACCAACTTGGTTAATGTGACATTTATATAATACTCAACAACTGTAGAATAAATATGATTTTCAAGTGTACATGACTCATTTATCAAGACAGATAATAATTAGAGTCATAAAATATCTCAATTTATAAGTCTGATATTGCACAGAAAATGTGCCCTCATAATAATGAAATTAATTTCATATAGGTATTTGGAGAATCCCCAAGTATTTGGATGTTAAACAATATACTTCTAGATAAAATACAAAGAAAAAGACATAGCATGGGAAATTTTAAAAATCTTGAGTTGAATAAAACTTAAAATATGACTTATTAAAAATGTTGAGGTATAGTGCTTTGCAATAAAATTTTACCTTTAAATTGTTATATTAGGAAAAAACAGTCTAAAATCAATAATCTAAGTTGCTATCCTAAGAAACCAGAAATAGAAGACCAAATTATATAAAATGTAAGTAGATGGAAGGAGAAAACTATAAAATAAGAGCAAAGTCAATGAAAGAGAAAATAAAAATATATAAATGTCAATAAAATCAAATTTTGTTCTCTGAAATGAATAAGAAAGTTGATAAATCCTTTATCTATATTGATAATTAAAAAAGAGAGAAGATATAAATTACTGATATCAGGAATGACAGAGGGGACATGACCACAGACATTAAATGAATTATAAAGGTCTGCTATGAACAACTTTATGACAATAATTTAAATTCACAAATCCATTATCACTGAGAAAAACAGGTAAAGTTGTAATTTAACATTAGATGTCTAGTTTCATAGTCCATGTTCTTAATTGTTATATTACTTACTGCTGATTTCATTGCTTTATTCTAAATATTTTTAGAATTATTTACAATTCATAGAATTGCTGATGTGGTAGGAAACTTAGAGATATATCTTCCCATCCTTTATTTTACTGAAATTAAATCATGGCTTTTAAATCATTAAGAAATTGTACATATCTCATAACATTATCATCCTATGCATAGATCTTTCTGCCAAGATGGAAAAATATACAAGTCAGTGGGATGAAAGGAGAGGCAAAGGAAGCAGAAGGGACATGTAAAAATTGCCTAATATTAGAAATGAGTGCTTTTTCAGCTGAGAAATTTATTGTTAAATCTATGTTTATAAACTTCCCAATTCAAAGTGGATACTGATGATAGTCTGCTTAACCCAGGATGGTATCCAAACTGTAGTGACAAATTCATCTTGGTAAAGGCCAGCTGACTCATTTCAATGGTGCTGTTAAAATCATTGATTTTTAGAACACGTAAATGAATGGATAGCTTGTGGCCCATTTAATCATGACCTAAATTGACTAATTCATTGACTCCCTTCTCCTCTGGGCAGAAAAATTGTTCTCTCTCTCTCCTGTCTGTCCCTCAATAAACTAACTAGCACTAATAAATACTTCTCACATACAAAGATTTAATTAGAACAAGAATAAATAACTGAGGAAGTGCTAATACACAGCTAGAGGTCAAGTTAGTTCTGTCATCAACCTTCCTTACACTGTAGTGTGTTAGTTCAAAACTCCAACTGAGCAGCCACCAAAGGCTATAATTGGTACCATGACGTTAATACTTCCTAAAATGAGGTAGTAGATGTAATTTTTTACCAACAAATTAGCCACAGTGTATGAAAAATATTCCCAAATGTTCTAAAGTGCTACACATGTTGAGCGTGAGATTCCTTTTCAAGAGAAGAATCTGAACATCTTTGTTTAGGGACTATGATTTGGATGGTACCTCTAATGAAGTTCGGGTCCATCAAACAGGGAGTCATGGGGAAACAGGGAATACGAAGTGAACCCATACAATATAAATAAAGTGCTGAAAGAAAAGAAGGGCAGGTGTTTTAAGATTAGTATAGTAATCATTGCCAGCACAGAGGGTGGGGTAAGTAAAGAGGTATTTTGAGTTCAAACGCAGAGCACCTTTACCATTGCGACAATGAGTTTTCTCTTCAGACTAAGATTCCCAAAGGATTTTTGTATCCATTCTGTATGGCTGTAAAAAAAAAACAAAACATAGTTATATACATTTCAAAAAATGCTTGGTAAACTCATCTATCTATTGCAAGACTGCTCAAAACTTTTAATATGACTTGCGATTGTCCCAGAGAATGGTGGTACAGAAGCAGAGAACAATATACAATATACAATACATCCTCAACCTATTTGACTTGGTTTTTGTGAGATAGCTCAATAGTATGTTGGAAAAATAAATAAATTCATGTAGGGGAATGTTACTGAAGAAAATGGTAAGCTATTCCATGAACGTAAGTAGATGATGTGAAAATCCATCAAAATAACTACATATAGAATGAATTGCATAAAAGAGGTTAAATCATAAGTATGGTTAGAGTCTCTAGCAACAGTACAATAGAGAATGAAGACCTTAAAAGTCATAATCATTGTTGGAAGGAACAGAAGATAACAGATAACAAATAAAAAGTTTATTTAAAAATGATGTGGGAAAATCAGTATTTTGCCTTAATTTTTAATTATTTAAATTAAACCTTGGAAAAATAAAATATTTATCTATTTATAAATATAGAACATCTATACAAAGACCCCATTAAAAGCTAAGTGTTATTCAGCCATATTAAAGAATGAAATCATGTCATTTAGCAACATAGATGGTTAATGGGTACAAAAATATAGACTAATAAAATAAATTACTTCTAGTATTTGGTAGTACAGTAGGAAAAATAGTTAACAGTAATTTATTGTATATTTCAAAATAGCTAGAAGAGAAGAATTATAATGTTTCAAACATAAAAAAAAAATAAATGAGGTGATGCATATCCCAATTATCCTGGTTTGATCATTACATTTTGTATACATGTATAAAAATATCACATGTGTCCCAAAAATATATACAACTATGATATATAAATTAAAAAGCTAAGTGACAAGTAAAATCCTGATAAAATATTTTGATATGAGTAATAAGCTAAAGTGTTGATATATAGGTATGCATGTAAATGTTTGTGTACATATCTGTTCAAAGTTTAGAGAAATGAACAATCTAATAGAAAAATAAACAAAGACTCCGAATAGGTAATTCACATAAAAAGAAATACAAATAACAGAAATATTAATACAACATGTTCAACTTTACTAACAATGAATTACAAATAGAAAAGAATACAAGCCATTATTTTTGCTTTTTAATTGTTAAAGCTTACAATGTCTGAAATAGTCCAATGTTGGAGAGGTCAAGGGAAACAAGCCATGTCTTGGTATTCAGTAGTAGGTAAGAATACAGGCTCTGAACTCATTAAGAAGAAAATTCAAACTTTGGCCCCACCATTTCTCAGCTGAGTCACTCTGGGTAAAGTGCCTACAGGATCTTAGCCCCTGAGATTTCCTCTAACTGAAAAGCTCTTAATCATCGCCATGGTTCTTTGCCTCACTTGATGTAGGTCACTACTCAGATACTTGGAGCTGTCACCCTGATCACTTGTTTAAAATAGCAACACCAACTTTTGTATATTTTATATACTTCCCTCCATTCCTTAATCTACCTAAATTTACCTATTAATCTTTTCCAAGATCTAGAAAATGTATGTATTTTTCTTACTTATTTTCTCTGCTAGATTGTAAACTTCATGCCCTTGGGGCTTATTCATGTCTTTATTCACTGAACAAAGTGGTAAACATAGCAGACTCATAATAGCTATATTTGAATAAATGCATGAATGAGTAATATATAATGTGGAACCTAATTTGTCTCACTTATAAAATCAGAATAATAATAACTACTTCCTGTGGTTTTTTTGAAGATGGTTAAATATTAGGTTTTATTGAAGAATCTAATTTGTAAAATAATTTATTTTAATTCTTTCTTAGAACTTCTTTCTTCTTTTTTTTAAATGAATCTTGTTTATGTCTTTCGATTGTATATATCATTGTTTTCAATTTTGTATATGTACATATTTTATATATAACATTTTATATATTTATACACATCAAAGATATGTTGCAACATGAGTGGATCAACAAAATGTGGTATATGTATACCATGGAGTACTATTCGG